>CM072820.1:60240845-60380918 GCA_036937905.1 Salvia rosmarinus
AAAAATATAAATGCTAACTGCAAAAATTTGAATTTTAAAATGAAAACATTGAAATTGTTGCAAATAGATGAGTCTTATTGTAGGCGGATTTTATTCGAATTGCAAATTAATGTAGGAAGATACAAACTTATTACGTTAAAATTGTGAATGTCTAGAAAGGAGGAAAGATGAGAAAAAAATATAAGAGATGATAGAAGAGAGAATACATGTGTAAGAAATAAGAGAGGAAATAAAAGAAAGAAAATCAAATTTAAAATGGTTATAAGCCTTCCAATTCTAATATTATTACAAGTATTCCATTATTTACTTAAAATAATCGTAAACAAAACTAAAATTCAATATAATCTAAGTCGTAGATCTTGAAAATTAAATGGACTAGATTTGTTATATATATATATATATATATATATATATATATATATATATATTTGGATATATAGGAATGCAAATGTGATGCACAAAGTGCGAAATACACAGAACATATAAAGTTATTGCAAAATAATAACATTGCACCAAATGTAAAAATGTTGCATTTAATCTAATGCAATAAATCTATACGTGCAATGCAACAACTATATGTGCAGTGCAATATTCGAACATTCTCACAATAAATGTATTCTCATCATAACTCATCCTTATAGAGTGAAGTTCAAATTTTCACCCAAGCTCGAACCCATGAGGAGTGAAATTTTGATTTGGTAACTTCTTTTCGGGGGATTCATCAACTTTCACAACGAATTCATCATTTTTTGATTTTCATGTTTTTCACGATAAAAATGGCTCTCACATTAACACTCCTCATATATATATATCCACCTAGGTTTTATAAAAAAAATTGAATCCCTAATTAATATCTTGAAATAGACTAAAAACACATTTACATGTTTATAAAAATTGCCCAGCAGGACATCAAGATGGATCGTGTGTGTATGTTAGTGGTAGAGTTAACCTCCGGGTTCGAGTCTGTCTTTAAAACGTATTAATTGACCAAAAAGAAAAGAAAAAAAAGAAAAGAGATCTAAGGTTTAATCTTTATCTCCAACTAAATAAAATAAAATGAATAAATAAAATTATAAAACCGCTCGAATGTCGTACAATCTTTCAGTACAGTTCTATTACATCAGTCTAAGTTTCTATATAATTTTATTTTTTTCACACGTCTTGAACACACCTTCATCAGTTGACTAATTCAGTACAGTTCTTCTATTACAACAGTTTCCTGGCAACTAACTTAAAAATATATAAATCAAAATTTGGCATTTTATAGAACCGTCACACTAAAGTTGCGTAAGATGAGCTCAAGTCAACGAATGTACGGCAAATACGGTCCGTACATTGGTTGTTTCATCATTAAACAGGTGAACCATATCTTTCACTTTGAAGAGAGTAATAAGAAAATATTTTACATTTGGTGGCACATTTCTTGCCTCGTTAGTTTTCAATGTTTTCTTTTTTATGGATATATAAATATCATTTGTTAGGTCTTATTGATTTGCATTCAAGAGCATGCCATAATAGTTAAAGATGCAGGTAAGATTTTTATTACTCGTACAATTATTTGTTTGGTGAATTGCTTCTTATTGTCAATACAATGTGATATCATTTCAATTTTCTAAGTATCTGTTATTCTCATTTTATCTTTTGAACAACATGGTAATATTGATGTGGAAATCGGTATTACATAATTCTTTGAAAAGATCTTGATTGCATATATTATACTATATATTGTTAATTTGTTGTCACGCTGATTATTATTGATCATTATATGTATTAATCGCATGCCATAGTTAAACTATTTTTGATGTTTTGATTGATGACTGCCATCTTATGAGGATTATGATTGATTTGTGTGAGGTTTTTATGTTTAATTTGAAACCTTTGCAAATCAATTCCACCATATGAGTAAATATACATTTTCATCTCATTTGGTTAATTATATCAACTTGAAAAGAAATTTGGAAGGGGCATAAATAAGTCGAGCTACTAGGGTGTTAGCTCAATAAAAGCTCGTTTTGTGAAGCTACTAGCCATTCGTAAACATGTTTGTTGAGTGAATTAAATAAAAAATATATAATTGTTAACTTGATACAACGTATAACTTTTTAGTTGGGTAACTTGTATTTTTACACTTCAATTAGCAGTATGCATGTAACTTTTCTAATTAGTTGAAAATATATAGTATACTTCTGAAAATGATGTACTTAAATCTACGTTTAAATTTAAAAGATTAATTTGGACTCTCAATTAAGCTCGCGAGTCTTAAAGTGTTCAATAAATAAAGTTGGAAATCATAATGATAATAAATCAGCCAGCCACGCTTGAACTAGACAATACTAAACTCAATTTAACTGGATTACACCCTAATGTTGCATTATTCTATAAGGTTGTACAATATTGTAGAAATTCTTTTAAATATGCAAAACACACCAATATAAACCTATTTTTTTTATAATAAAAAAAAGAATATAATTGTGAAAGATATGAATTCTCATAACATAAGCAAATGTCGCTAGATATTTTCAACAGTTTATCTATCCACATGCATCGACCTCTGATTTTAAACATCACGATTTATAAGAATTCAACCAATAAAACTACTCTAAACCATAAAACTAGGTTATTAAAATACTAGACAAAGGGGGGCATCTTTGGCTCCTATGTTCTGTAACTATGTTGACTTTTGACCTGCCAGTTTAATATGCACATTTTTTGGCTCAGTTGCTCAATACTTTATTTCTCTTTTAGCCTTTTTTTCAAATAATTTATTTCTAATAATTTTTCACTTGTTTCCTTTTGCCACTAATACCTGCTTTCTATTATTTACTTATTTTTAATACTTTATTACCATATACTTCCATCTCTTCCCCTTACTTTCACCCCTCACGTTTTTGAGTTCTTATCCACTTTTGACCTCAGCTTTTATGTCATACATATAAAGTTCACAAGTATAAATATAAATACAAGCAAAAGGTTAAATTTTAAAGGATTATTGACGGTTACACCAACATTGAGGTATTTTGATTTTGGAAATGACTTGAAAAGTTTTGAATAAATTTACAAACTTAAATGTCATTATAAATTTTTCTACAATTTGAATTTTCGCCCACAATTGATTATGACATAACAATCTGGTGGTACAATTTGGGTGAGATTACATCAACGTAACACCACTCCAATAAAAACTACATTATTTTTCTAATGAAATATCTATAAATGAGGGAGTTGGTAAAATGGAATAAATTTTAAAATATATTTCATTATAAAATAACGTCGTTAGAGTGATACCACATTGACATCATCTCACTTAAATTATGATATCGCACTTGATAGGATACGGCCCAACCACTAGGCCCAGCCATCAGGCCCAATATAAATAGGCCCCGACATTAAGCTCGGCCCATGTGAGTTCGGCCCGAGAAAACTCCCCGACCAACTACAACTCTAATCGCAATTGGAGACGTAGAAGATTCGGATGCATATCTAAAAGAATCCTTATGAGAGAAGACTCAGAATCAGAGTCGAACTCAACTTGGTATCAGAGTCAGAGTCAAACTCAACTTGGTATCAGAGTCAGAGTCGGACTCAACTTCATGAATATGTATAAATAGAGGCTAGATTAGAGAAGAAAGGGGGAGATCATCTACAATCATCTACACTCAGATCGATCTACGATCATTCACACTCTTTGTAATCGCTTCTTACACATTCAATACACGAATACTCTCTCTCCCGTGGACGTAGATCTTATTCATAGATCGAACCACGTAAATCCTAGTGTTCTTGCGCATTTATTTCCTTACGAAATTAAGATCGATCATCTGGCGCGTGCGTGGGAAGCGAAATTTTGTGTTTTCGATCAACCACCGTTTAAGGAAATAATCACGACGATGAACACCGAAGTCATACATCCAGTCGCCACGGCAACAACAAAGAACAACGGCGGCGGTGCGCCGAGCTCGGCTTGGGAAGAGCCGGTCGAGAACTTCCTCTCGCAGCCCAATACAACATGATCAATCGCCTCGGCACAATCCACGTGTGCAAACTCTTCCCGAGTTATCGATCAACAACGCCCGTGGGTGGTTCGACGATCACCTCCCCGGCATTGGATCTTCAGAGACCTAATGGAAGCCTTCCATCGAAGGTTCTTCCAAAAGTCGAGTCAAAACCACCTCGGCGCAGCTCCTCACCGCGAGGCAAGGCCGAGGTGAATCCATCGGCGACTTCATGACTAGGTTGATAAGGAGAGCCTAAAAGTCGAGTATGTAGACGACCTCCTCATTATCTCGGCTTTCGAGCGGCATCTTGTCGGGGCCCTATCTGAGGAGATCGTCAAGCATGAGCCCGTCTGCGTCGGAGCTGTGGCGCGATAGCGGATCGGTTCGCCAAGGCGGCAAGCGGACGGGAAAGAGCGTGAAGTCGATGATCGAGGAACCGAGGCGGTAATCCCGATAGAAACCGAAGAGAAGAGACCTCGCCTACATTAGAAGCTCGATGACGAGCAACAAGTAGCTTCGGTATTATAACCGCATGTTAAATCCCGACAATTCCAAGTAGGCGACCTCATCTTTTGATTTATTTGCTTGTGTGCTTGCATATTTCATTTGTCATTTATGCATGCTACCTCTTCCCATCATACTATACCTCTTCGGAGGACGAACTATACCTCTGGAGGAAGAACTATACCCTCTTGGAGGAAGAACTATACCCTTCGGAGGACGAACTATACCTCTTCGGAGGAAGAACTATACCTCTGGAGGACGAACTATACCTCTTGGAGGACGAACTATACCCTCTACGGATGACGAATTCCCTCGACGGAGGTCGATTACCTTCGTTTCATACGAAGATGAATTTAAACAGCGCATGCCTACATACGAGATCGATTTCCTTCGTTTATGTCGAAGGCAGACTCTATGTAGATGATAAGGGACCACCCTCCCGATGACCTCGCAAAAACAGAACCATGCCTACATACGAGATCGATTTCTTCGTTTATGTCGAAGACGGTACTCTATGTAGATGATAAGGACCACCCTCCCGATGACCTCGGCAAAAACAGAACCATTCCTACATACGAGATCGATTTCCTTCGTTTATGTCGAAGACGGTACTCTATGTAGATGATAAGGGACCACCCTCCCGATGACCTCGGCAAAAAGCAGAACCCATACCTTCAGACGAGAGCGGATACCTTCGTTTATATCGAAGACGGATACTCTACGAGGACGAACTACCCGTGCGAGCGGATACCTTCGTTTATATCGAAGACGGATACTCACGAGGACGAACTACCTTCAGTGCGAGCGGATACCGTTTAGTTCAAGACGGATACTCTCACGAGGGCGAACTACCCCGTGCGAGCGGATACCTTCGTTTATATCGAAGACGGATACTCTACGAGGACGAACTACCTTCGTGCGAGCGGATACCTTCGTTTATATCGAAGACGGATACTCTACGAGGACGAACTACCCGTGCGAGCGGATACCTTCGTTTAGTTCAAGACGGATACTCTCACGAGGACGAACTACCTTGACGAGAACGGATACCTTCGTTTATATCGAAGACGGATACTCTCACGAGGGAACTAACTACCCGTGCGAGCGTATACCTTCGTTTATATCGAAGACGGATACTCTACGAGGACGAACTACCTTCGTGACGAGCGGATACCTTCGTTTATATCGAAGACGGATACTCTCACGAGGACGAACTACCCGCCGTGCGAGCGGATACCTTTGTTTATATCGAAGACGGATACTCTCACGAGGACGAACTACCTTCGTGCGAGCGGATACCTCGTTTAGTTCAAGACGGATACTCTACGAGGATGAATTACCTTCGTTTAATAGAGGACGAGCTATCTTCGCCTCGCCGCCGTCTTCTCGGCCTCCCCGACATGACCATCTTCGCCTCGGCCTCCACAGCCGACCTCGGCCTCGCCTTCACCTCGGCCCTCCGCAGCCGACCTTCGCCTCCGCCTCGGTCCTCGGCGGTGACCACGGCCGTCGCCGCCGCCGTCTCCGCCTCCGCCTGGGCCTTCCGCAGTCGACCTCGCCTTAACCGACCTTGGCCTTCGCCGCCGTGAGCCCCGCCTCCTTCCCGCGCGATCCCGAGCCTTCACCTCGGCCCGACCTCGACACGGTTACATATTCGACTTGGCGGTGAAGCAAGCGACGTACAACTTCGCACAACGCCCGGAAGGTGAAGCCGGCCAAAGACCTCGGCATAACGCCCCGGTAGGTGAAGCGATCGAAGACCTCGACTTAACGCCGCCGGTGAAGTCGATCGAAGACCTCGGCATAATGCCTCGACGGTGAAACCGGTCGAAGACCTCCCGCTTAACGCCCGTCGGTGAAGCGGTCGAAGACCTCGACTTAACGCCCGGTAGGTGAAGTCGGTTAGAAGACCTCGACATAACGCCCGTCGGTGAAGCGGTCGAAGACCTCGATTTAACGCCCCGGTAGGTGAAGTCGATCGAAGACCTCGACTTAACGCCCGTCGGTGAAGCGGTCGAAGACCTCGACTTAACGCCCGGTAGGTGAAGTCGGTCGAAGACCTCGACTAACGCCCCGTCGGTGAAGCGGTCGAAGACCTCGATTTAACGCCTCGGTAGGTGAAGTCGATCAAGACCTCGGCATAACACCTCGTCGGTGAAGCGGTCGAAGACCTCGATTTAACGCCTCGGTAGGTGAAGTCGATCAAGACCTCGGCATAACGCCTCGTCGGTGAAGCCCGTCGAAGACCTCTACTTAATGCCTCGGCGGTGAAGCGGTCGAAGACCTCGGCATAACGCCCGTCGGTGAAGCGGTCGAAGACCTCGACTTAACGCCCGTCGGTGAAGTCGGTCGAAGACCTCGGCATAACGCCCGTCGGTGAAGCGGCCCAAAGACTTCGGCATAACGCCCGTCGGTGAAGCGGCCCAAAGACCTCGGCATAACGCCCGACGGTGAAAGCCACCAAAGACCTCAGCATAACGCCCGTCGGTGAAGCTACCAAAGACCTCGGCATAACGCCCGTCGGTGAAGCCGGCCCGAAGTTACATATTCGACTTGGCAAGGCGACGCGATTCGACTTCGGCCGGTGGAGCCGGCGACATTCGACTTCGGCGACGCGCAGGCGGTGAAGCGAGCAACATGCGACTTCGCATAACGCCGACAAGGTGAAGCCAAGCAACATGCGACTTCGGCATAACGCCTCGGCAAGGTGAAGCCAAGTAAAATGCGACTTCGGCAAGGTAAAGACCAAGCGACGTAAGACTTCGGCATAACGCCTCGTCAGGTGAAGTCGAGCACCAAGACTTCGGCAAAACGCTTCGGCAAGATATACAAACAGCAAGACATGACCTCGGCAGACGCCTCTACAGACAAAGCCAGCGACATACGACTTCGGCAGAACGCCTCAGCAGGACGAAGCCAAGCGACATACGACTTGGCGAACGCCGGCAGGCGAAGCAGCGACATTCAACGGCAGATCAGTATGCAGGCCCACCTCGCGAGACTACGAATTCGGCGGCGGCGTCAACCACCGCCTCCCTCCATCACGACCTCACCTACGTCTTTTGGGGGATATGATAGATACTGCCCAACCACTAGGCCCCACCATCGGGCCCAATATAAATGGGCCCGACATTAAGCTCGGCCCGTGTGAGTTCGGCCCGAGAAGACTCCCGACCAACTACAACTCTAATCGCAATTGGAGACGTAGAAGATTCGGATGCATATCTAAAGAATCCTTATGAGAAGACTCGTAATCGAGTCGAACTCAACTTGGTATCAGAGTCAGAGTCAAACTCAACTTGGTATCAGAGTCAGAGTCGGACTCAACTTCATGAATATGTATAAATAGAGGCTAGATTAGAGAAGAAAGGGGGAGATCATCTACAATCATCTACACTCAGATCGATCTACGATCATTCACACTCTTTGTAATCGCTTCTTACACATTCAATACACGAATACTCTCTCTCTCCCCGTGGACGTAGATCTTATTCATAGATCGAACCACGTAAATCCTTGGTGTTCTTGCGCATTTATTTCCCTTACGAAATTAAGATCGATCAGCACTCATATCAGATTTAATTTGGACAGATTCAAATTATGAAAAAGTAAAAATAATATTTAGGTGTCAATAACCCAATTTTAAAACATATAAGACAAAAGTAAAACTGAAAAATACAAGAAGCAAAAGCTGCGATATTAACCCCCTTGAAACAAAGGTTGTTAGTTATTCAAATTTCTATGGTTCTGTGCAGATTAAGGGGATTTGATAATAAATGTTTATTTGCCCAATTTCAGTATTAATGATTTGATCACATGCACTTGGCATACTCAATTCTTCAAGCTCCTCTTGTGTGCTGAAAATTTTAATGATTGATCATCACTAAATATAACATAATTTTGTACTTGGTATTGAACTATGAAAACTAGATCAATTTCTTTCTGGAAAAAAAGGAATGCTCTCTCAAAAACAAGAATATGCTTAAAAGGAAATTTTAAAAAGACAAAAGTAAAAGTGAGAAATCCTTTCGGTAAAAAGTTGGCTGAAGAAATTAATTCAAAAAAATGCCGATATTTACGTTTAATAATTTTTTGTAATGTTATTTTACACGACGATGAAATAAATACACTCATGTAACATATAATCAAGGTTTAAATATACGTTTTAAGCACCGAGGCATTTTCCAATAACACTACGAGGCGTAAGCCTCGAGGCGGTCCGAGGCGTAAGACCGAGGCGTAAATCACAAAAACACATAAAAAATTATAACTAATATAAAAGAACACATAAAAACATAACAAATATATTACAACACATAAAAAAACAAAAGTTTATAATTAAGTACTTATGAATCTTTTAAAATCTTAAACTCAAGTCCAATAATTATTCACCATAATCAAAAGTATAAGAAGCGAGACTATGTAGAAAACTTCAACCTCAGATTGTGACAACCAAATACATAATTAATTAAAAATTACTGTAATTACTAAAATAATAAAGCCGAACTACAAATAAAGGTAGAACCGCAAAGACAGTTTGAAATCAGAGAGAGGAAAAGAGAGACCGCCGAGAGAGAGCGAGAGAGGAGAAGAAAGAGCGGTGAAGAGCAGAAAAAGCGAGAGGAGAGAAGAGAGAGATAGAGTGCAAGAGAAATTAGGTCTTAATTCAATCAATTAAGGCTATTTTTCTCAACCCATTAGAAATTATCAAAAAATATTAACAGCCCATGCAAAAACATAATAAAAGTACAAAAAACCAGAATAAAAAAAATGAAATTTGGATGATAAAGTGAGGCATCCGCCTCAGACCGCCTCGACTGCCTCGCCGCCTCGGTGCGCCTCGGGCTGGTTGAGGCGTCCTCCTCTTGGACAACAGGTGAGGCGCCGCCTCAAAGGCGATTTCCGACCGCCTCGACCGAGGCACGCCTCACCAGCGCCTTTTTAAACCATGCATATAATGACAAAGTGCCAATGGAAGTACACATGCTAACATCCAATTATTATTAGGCCCAACTAATCCAATAGTAATTAGGCCCAATGATGCATCCGATCCAATTCAAACTATTTGACTACTGTAATCATTTCCATACTTCACATTTAATTTCTAAATAACACAGATATTTTCACCACAGCAACCCGAGGAAACATAAATTTCAGTGCTAAATAAATCATGTTTGGCTAACTCCTAGTACTGCCAAATTAGATCACAAATAATTAAAAAAGGACCAAAGAAGAGGATGAGGTTCGTGATAAAGAAAATCACCTGCTGCTTCATCATCATCTTCTTGGAACAGGTTTGTAGAGCACAACAGTCACAAATTTCGAACGAAAACGATGTGTGACCCCGAGAGCGACTACTGTGCGAGGAGGCTCTCGATTCTCTATGTAAAGATGATTTAGCGTAACATTCTGCGGTGATGGGAGGGGTGCACAAGGATCACCCGTTGTTGGTTGATTCAACAAGGTATGCTGCAGGTGGGTAGGTAGTGACGGTGGTTCTCGCCCCTCGTCTTCGTTTCCAGGGTAGGCGTTGTTGTAACTTGCTTCGGGAGAGTTGGGGACGTCGAATCCAACTACACTCACTCGATCCTGCAAAGCAGTATGATTTCTTTTATGGGGCAAGTTTGTGTAATGCGTGCACATCTAATAACTGGAAAGGGATTTCTTGACTTACTTGGTCTTCACCGTATTGGTGGTTCATTGTTGCTGGGTACAAAGGAGCCTGAAAAATGAGTGTAAAAATTTCATGTGTTAGCAGTTCTGGGATTATTCAGCTGCAATTACAATGGAGAGTTCTGCAATTATCAAAGGTTGCAATAACAATCAAGAACACGTATTTTTATGAAGAATCAGATTTGGTAAATCGAACACCACTCTTCAAATAACTCGAGCTCCATCTAATTTGGCACCACTTGTTCTGATCTGATGAGACGGTTTTAGGGTGACTTTAACATGACGCCCAAAATATTGCACATCAATGTAAGAAAATTCTAAATTAACCAATTAAAGATTACATCAGACAGGTATAAAGAAGACACCAGTACATGTATATATTGATAATAAACCAAAAGAAGATCTCGTTATTAGTAGCCAGAATATGACAACATATACAGCAGAATCCAACTAAAACTGTCATGCTGTGTTAGCTAAATCACAAGTTACAGTGGCTATCATATGAATATCCATCATACAAGTAACAAGTTGACTCTCATTTTTGGTGCATAGAGAGAGAGAGAGAGAGGGCAAAGAAAGAAAAAAAGAGAGAGCAAGTCGCAGAAGACGGAAAGAAAATCATAAGAGAATGTATGTTGAGGTCTACATCTCGTCTAGCTAAAAGGTTCTTTTTCAGTAACTCATTTCACTTGTGCGATTGGGAAATGTAGGTGTTGAGAGCAAGTATGCGACTAATTCAGATGATATCCAAATTCAGCTACTTTTTTTTTTTTGCACAGAAAAATAGAATTTTCCTTAGCAGTATAGTCATTCTTTCACCTATAATAATCTCCCAAAGAGAGTATCCGCTACGAAAAGGAAAGCACAATGTACCCTCTCAAGTAAATATGCAAATTTTCTTTATCTGAGTTCATCAGGATAAAGATAAAAGTTTACAGTGACTAGATGACAAAATTTCTAAATATGACAGAACAACTACATATGAAAATTAATGTGTTCGAAAGTATAATACCCCTTCAACTGTAAGACATTCTTTGACTATGACCAGTACAAATAACTCAAACATCCAAACAGGGCCCTAGTTGTGTTACCCAAACATTTCAGAATTAGACCTTCTCTTGACAAAGAATATTCACACAATATAATTTGAAGTACTGAATTCTGTATTCAGCAGTGAGTAATTCTCTTTTACATCTTCCATTAGTTATCATCTTCAGTACTTAAGGCGAAAAATGGAAGCCTTGAACTCTTCCAAAATAGAGAGGATAAAAAATGGTGGTCATTTCTAAACTTGATAGGATATATGACTTTTTTGCTATCTTTCCAGCCTGAGAACACTAGTCACTAATACCACTACGGTTAGTCAGCCCCACACAAATGGACTTGTGAACTCGAAGCCTACTCCACTTTTGGAGTTTAAATTTCTGAGAGCTGCAAAGGTGGGGAGCTTGCAACAGCTAAATTGCAATCTATGGGCCAGCTCATACACATGAGTAAGCAGAAGAAAACAAGTAGGAAGCTTTATCTCTACTTTCTGCAAATTTACAATGCAGCTACAAAGCAGGTGAAAACTTTCAAATTTATTTAGATCACTTGATTTCACTAAAGACATGTGACAATGCGCATACACTATTTAGAAATGAATTATTGTATTCATTAACTATGGTTAACCTGTTAAGATCTAGCTACTGACAATATTGCTGTTTTGAACCAGTATTCATACTCATTAACATTTGATATATTGCAACATGAATCTATAGTAATACATCCAAGATAGTACTTTTTCAACTGAATTGAAATTTGACAATACTCTCTTGTGTTGCCTGCAATGCAGAACACCAAGTATATAAAATCCTACCTTGTGATTGTCCCAAAACTAAACATATCAACTGACACAAGACTAATAGAACAAGACATAGCTAATTAGCAAACGGTAACCAAAAACTGCCATAAAAATAACCCAATATTGCATCTTCATGATCATCAACTATCTAGCATAATGCTGGGTACTAAACTCTACCAAATTTATCTAGTGAGAATATTAAAATAAAAAACTCATGAAAGAAAAAACGAATCTGAAGGCAGCATTGGCACACATAACTTTTTTTTCCATAGAGATTGGTAAATTAATAAAATTTTAGACAACTGGAAGAGACAACACCAAGCTCAGATACACAAATGCAAATGGGACAAGATAAAAATTAATTCACCCCAATTGAAGCCAGAATCCCTTAACATAAATGTTAAATTAGACCAATACAGAAAACAAACCTAATTGAATTTAGCTCCGCAGGGAAATTCTACTCTTCAAGTCTCAATGCAGAAAGCGTACAAAGATCAAACCTTCAAATGAAATTCCAAAACCCCAAAAGTTCTTCTCAACAGGACTAGAAAATTTATTCACACAATAGAAAAAATAATCCTATCATATATTTGGCCAAATCAGACACGCCCAGTAAAGAGGAATTCCCATTAATAGATACAAACTTGAAACTAGATATAAAATGAAATGAAAGGAGAAAAATCCCAGAGTTCAATTCAGTCCCCGAATTCAGTAGATAGCCAGTGAAATTCCAATGAATAGCTTCAACATCATCAAAATTGAATTTTTTGTACCTGAATTATGGTACGGGAAGAAGAGTGGCAGAGAAAAAGAACAAGCCCAATAAATTCATGACAAATTACGAAAAGAGAGAACGCGTATAAGAAGATGCACACAACAACGTTTTCATTTTTTTTCTGAATTGCTTGAAAAAGAAGGTGAAAAGGTCATTGCCTAGTAGAATCCGTCGATAGATTCTCAAAGTATCATGTTCTCTGCGTGCCTGTCTCCGTGCGTGCGGGTGTGTGAGAGAGATACAAGGAGAGAGAGAGAGAGTTACAATACTACTCGATACTAGGAATGGCAGTGGATCTCGGACCCGGTTCAGATCCGAAGATCCAGATCTATTTTTCAGGATCTGGATCTTCAAAAAATAGGATCCGATGATCCGGACCATTCTTTTAAAATCCGGATCTGGATATTGATTTCTGAGATCCAGATCCGATCCAGATCCGATCCATGGATCCATATAATATATATGTATATATAATTTTTATTTATATTTATAAGTGTATTATAATATTTTTCTTTCTAGTCGAAATTGGATAAACTAGGTTACGAAATTGGATAGTATGTTAATAATATTAGAAATTTATACCTTGTAATTGAGAAAATTTTGTATATGAGTGGTCTATTTGTTAAAATATATGTGATACTTATTCTATTACCATTACAATAGTATTTGCTGTCATGAAAACAAAAGTAAATTTGTAACTAACATCTTCTTATATAGTGATGATTGTAGAATTTTGAAATAATTATTATAGTGTTATATGTATTTAGATTATTATTATTATTATGGTATTCTTGTGAATTATATTTGATTTATGATTTATTTTAGAAGAGAAAAATATGGATCAGGGTGCAGGCGCGGGACCTATGGATCTTATGGATCCGGATGCGGATCTAATTTTTTGGATCCAATGGATCCTGATGGGATCCCACCCAAGTAAAAATTATGGATCCGGATCCGGACCCTGCAGGATCCGATCCGATCCGATCCATTCCATCTCTACTCGATACTCATGAAAGAATTTCCATATTCGTATCAACACAAAAAAGAAAAAAAGAAAAAGAAGTTGATGGTGGGCCTCGCTCGCGTGTACTGATTGAATCATGGACCTCAATGGAAAGGTGAATGTTTTGGGCCAAATTCCCGTATTAAGCCCAAATTAATGGGCTTTAACCCAAATTAAAGTGGTACGTGATTATATTTTCAAAACTTTTTTACATATTCCTATCACCTTATTTATCCACAATTGGCATCACAAGAATTTTAGATTTTTAATTTTCTAAATTCTCCATTTTAAGTCTCCTTAATTCTAAATTTTATTTCCAATTATCAATATTTAATGCAGACCTTAATTATAAATATGAATTCATTAAATTCTAACTTACGATTTCTTATGCAATTGTATTGTATGGAAGCATATTTATTCAAGTTGCCATAGTTGTGTATACATTTATATTTATTTTGTTAATTATAATATAAATAGATACAAAATGGTAGTTGCTAACAAGTATTTTTTTTTAATGGATGTTAAAATGTATTAGTCAATCTATTTTAGCTACTTAACTATACATTGAGTGTACATCTATCTATTAATCCGATACGCAATGGAGAGCTCACAACAATCCTAAATCCTACGTGGCATTTTAAAAAATTACTATTCCTATTTTTCTAAATCAGCCATTTTACACCTCTTAGAAATAGAATATTAAATTTCTTCTTCAATTTTATTATTCAATAACATACCAAAAATATCTCATAATTGATAACCAAATTTAAGTTTCCATATTAACCATACTAAACTTCCGCTCAAACCAATTTTGGAAGGATGTAGGTCAACCCATTTGGTTAGGAAAGTGCCTAAAAATCTTCAATCAACTTTCTATCTCTTAGATTAAATTTAAACAAAGAAGCATTATACCATACATTTTCAACTATATATGCTGATATCAAAGATTTCTTTTTCCTTCGCCATTGTGTTTCCAGCTTACCAAGGTACGAATTCGATTCTCAAACTGGATTTGATGATTTTCTTTGTTTATTATTATTATTATTATTATTATTATTATTATTGTTAATTTTATCGGAAAAATGTATAAAAATCATATTTTATATATACTGATAAATTAGCTTCTAGATATTGTGTTTACCTTATAAATATTACTTAAAGAGTGTCCATCCATTTACTTGATTTACTAATTATGTATAACCTTCCATATAATTTTGTTCAATGCTACAAGATCAATGGTTACCGTCATTGTAGATTGATATACTAATTATGTATAACCTTTCACATAATTTTGTGGAATGCTACAAGATCAATGGTTACTGTCATTCTTTTACATTCTTGAGGTTGTGATTTTTTTGACAGAGGATGGCGGATTTTTACTTTAGTGAGACAATCAAGATGATCAAGATCGATAACCAAATAGTACATGACAAAGGTAAATATCGAGGATCAAATTCTTATTAATTCCTTACAAATAAATATCGAAGATATTTATTTTTATTTGAGATTCTATATTGCTCATATTAATATGTAGCTATGCTCCAACGAGAAATACATAATCTTGTTTTGTAGCTATATGCATGTGGATGAGTGTTCGATCGGAGTTTCCTAAGGTTCCATTTGTTTTCCAAAAATTACTATTTTCGATTGGATAAACTATTTTGATTTTTAGAATGTGGGTATTGTTAGATCTCTGTTATGTGAATATAGAATGCAGGGTTTTTTGTTAATTTTTTTAAGGATGCTGCTTAAGAACTTATTTTTTTAAGGATGACTGCTTAAGAGCTTCCTATACAAAGAGATAGTAAAAAATTCTAAAGCATTTGGATCGAGTGTGCATATTTTTATAATTATGCATGTTACATGTTAAAGTAACTTCAAGATGTAGAAGTAAATTAAATACTCAAATTAAAATGAATGGTGATAAGAAACACGATCATGTTCCTTAAATCATGATTTTCTCTCATACTATTGTCCATTATTTTGCAGGAAAGCAGAGCGTACACATTTAAGTAAAACCAGTATTTGGAGCAGTTGATTAGAATATGTTTCTTCATTAAGTAAGATATGAAATATGTTCGAATGATGACAATTAGCATGTAGTCATGTATTTGGTAGAATGAAATATGAACATCAAGATAAAGTAATGGAGAAGTGTAGCCATCGTCAGGAGAAGAATGTGTTTCTGTATTTTATTTTTTGGTCGAATGAACTAAAGAAGTGAACTCTTTATAATTGTTAAATATAAAGAAATGTGTTTAAATATCTTAATATGTTATCTATAGAAATATGTTTAAAGAAATGTCTTTCTAAAGATTATATACAAGATTATTGGTTTTGTTTACTTATGCATGGGATATAATAAATATCTTAATATGTTATCTATAGAAATAATTTCAATATTATACATATGAATAAATTAACATTTTGTTGTTTTATTTAAGATGATAATATTACCATATAATATTATATAAATATATAATTTAGATTTTAGTTTAATTTTTATATCTAATAAGTGTATAATGAATTAATTATTTTATACATCAACATCCATATTTTTAAATGAAGAGATTAATAAGTACATGAGAATGGTAGGGAACTATTTCACTTTTGCAAGAAAATAAAGTAATTTGATTTAAATACGTTGACTAGCGAAAATCTACCTTTAAATCAATACACATATGTGATATAAATATAATATAAAAAATATCGTACCAAAGCTGCACTTACTTGATTTGCAATACTAACTAAAATTACGTTAAACTTACTAAGTTATATAATATATTAGATCAGGTAAAGTAATTATTCGTATTGTTTTTATATATTAATATAATTAAAATAAAAATATTTTTAACTGTTATTACGTTCTATATATATTTTCTGAATTTCTAATCTGGCATCCTTCATCACATGCAAGTATTTTTCAAAATTTTCACAGATTTCTCAGCATTTAATCTCTCAGTTCTTATAACGAACGTGTTATGAGAATTCGTAACAACAAAAAGTTACATAAATTAACTAATTAATAAACTAAAACATTATAATATATGAAAGTATAGGAGTGAGATTAACTGAGAATATTGCAAGTATTTAAATGCCGACATGAAATATCTTCCATAGTACTATTGTGTCGAAACAATCAAAACCTGAAATTTTCAAGATTATCTTTCATAATTTTGAAAATTTTAAGACTAGATTATAATTAGAAATATGATAAATATTAACGTTGTGAAAGATTGCAAAATGGCTAAACCCATATCTAATATTTTAGGTAGTGATGAGGATGATTAGATGCACGATATAACAACTAACGTGGTGTGACATAGTTTTGTAATAAATTATGAGTAAATACAAAGTTAATTGTTTCACAACGTAGAATAACCTTATATTTAAATTAGTATTTGTTTCCAATTAATTTTTAAGATAAACTTATTATTAACTTTTGAATTTGATCAATTTCTTTTGACTTTTTTTTTTTTGCAAACAAGAGAGATGGAAAAGAAACGAAGAATCTCAAGTTTGATTTATTTTTCTATTATAATTTGACATAGCACGTAGCATTTCTTCTGAAAAATTGTCATAATATTGTAAATTATTAAATGATTTTATCAATTCTGAAAATTAGTTTTTATAATTATTTATAATAAAAATTTATCTATTCGACGGGTTACACACTAGGCGATAATTAAATCCCCGATATAATAAAAATTTGTCCAATTACATAGTACTTTTAATCCAAATATATTTACGGGTTACACACTAGGCGTAAATTTGTCCAGATATATTTAATTCACATCTAATTGTAAGTAAATAATTTACAATATTTAATTTTATTTTTCTTTACTAAATGTTCATTTCTCTCCTAAGTATAACAATTATTAGTTGTCTAACAATACACAATAGTATATGTTGCTTGGTGTGTTTGTATATAAGAGTTGATTAAATGATTTTTTGTCTCGATGTTAATCTTTTATTATTAGTTTTTTCGCCTCTGCTTTTTGTGAGTTTTGATTAATTTATCGTCCACTGACATTATGCATATTGAAGTTATTGACAATATGTATTTCTAGGACATTAGAGAGGAAGAGAAAAAGAAGAGCGAATCCATATTCTATGGATGAAGATGTTGAAAAGAAAAAATATTAACATGAAGAATGTTCAATGTATCGGGGATACCTATTTCAATTTTTTGACACTTCCTATGTTATCTTAAAAATAGTTGTTGGTATGATTTATCTTTTCAGAAAAGGATGGTGTGCTTTTATTTTGCAATGGATTCATATTTTGTGTACATTGATGATTGTTTTGATAGAAAGTTTGGTTGAAAATATACTTTCTCCAAAGATATTAGGTATATTTTTTATACTATTAATATTGTTTTTTAGGATGAAATAAAATATGAATATCTTCTTTAATTTATAAATTATAATATTAAATGAGTCCCGTCGAAACTCGACGGGTTACTCACTAGTATATATGCGATTCACTACAACAAAAAACAGATATTGTGGCACTTATTTAGAGTCACTATTTATTAAATGCCTCTAAGATATATTATTGGGGCACTTAGATATATTAAATTTAGAGAATTTTTTTTTAAAAAATCTAAAAAAAATTAAAAAGTACCCCCAAAGACACTTAAAAGTGCCCCAAACTCTTTTGGGACACGATACTTAGCAACACTATGATAAGTGCCCCCGAAAATCAAAAGTGCCCCCAAAGACATTATATTGGAGCACTTTTCAGTGTTTGAAAAAGATTTTTTTGTTGTAGTGATTGCATAAAAAAATCATATTCATGTTTTTCGCATTGTTATATATCTATCAATATATATATGCATATTAATATATTTTGAAATAGAAATAGTGATATATTGCACATGAAATATTTTACAAAGATATAATCAGCAGTAGAACCAAAAACATTTGTCTAAGAGATCCCAATTAATAATGTTCAAATGCAATAAGTAGAATTTCAAAACAAAGTTCAAAGTTAATAATATTTTAGTGCAGTCATAATTTTTAATTATGTCACAACATCAAAAAAAAATTGATTGATTAAATTAAAGTCTCCACAGTATGGTCAAACATTCTATTAAATAGATTATCTTGATACATTCTTATCACTCTTTTAACTACACGAGATTATATGAACTTTCTTTCAATCTTTTAACTACATGATTTATATTGGAGTATTTAACTATTGTAACAGTTTATAATTATAAATTTAAACGGGTTCAGATAATGACGAGCGTCACTGTACGAGCTTTAACGTGAGAACCAACTGGTAAATCACTTATTAATCCGATTTGAGATGGACATGTGTATATATACATTCTAATTGTGTCTAGGTGCCTAAAAACATTTTTGTAAGTAAATATATGTCCTCTTTAATTTAGATTATTCTATAGGGATATTATACGTGATTGACTGATGAATGAATAATACTCCACCCTTTCCGTCGAACTTGATTCATTTTTTTTTCGGTACAATTATTTAGAATAATGGTATAAAGCCTCATATTTTGAAGAAATAATTATTTCTTAAAAAAGAAATGAACCAAGTTAAATGAGACAACCCAAAAAAGAATATGGACCAAGTTCGATAAGATGGATGGAGTACTCATTATTTAATGTGAATAGTAAAATTAATTTGCAATCAAATTTGATGTGAATAGTAAAATTAATTTGCAATCAAATTTGAAATACACGCACACATTCTAAACGGATTTCATAGATTGAATAATTTCAAATTTATACTTTGAGTTTTATTTCTAATTTTTTTTTTATAGTTTAGAGAAATATTTAATTTAAATTAGACTTCACTTTTTATATTTAGAAAAGATTTTTATGATCATCTTTTTAAAAATATTTGTAGCTTAATTTCTATTAGTTCCTTGCAGGTAAAGGAAGTGAAAAAAATCTACTAAACACCATCTTTGACATTTTTTTCTATTATAATTTTGTTCGTCCCTCAACACTTCTTTTAAAATAAAATATTTATAAATTATAATGTAAAGTGATTTCCCGTCGAATTTCGACGGGTTATACACTAGTTTCTATAAATAGGAATTCGAGTTTATTTGTTTTTTCTTTTGTTTAATACTGCTTGCAACATTTTAAGATATAAATAGACCTATGAATACTTTTTGGGAGCGTTTACTTTGAGTGATATGATTGATAGATAAAAATAATTCAAGCTAATTCACTATTTATTTTGATAAATTGATGATAGATTGATCGATTTTAAACGTGTTTGACAATCTTATTCTTCAAATACTCAATCTTATGTTTATCAATCTATTATATCATGAAAAGTAAACGTCTTTTAAAATAATATATCTCATTGGGCAGTGCAAATTAAGCTTAATTATAATAACCAACCTAAGAGAAGTGGGTTAAGGAATATTAATGGTACATCTTTTGATGACAAAAGTGGTTTGAGCCTAATTAGTTAATAAATTAAAATTTTGAAATGGTTAATGACCTCAGAAACCAATGATAATTGTCTCCTGCATCTTTTGTTGTACCATGTTTCTTTCTTGTATTGTTTCAAGATAGCTCTGCACATACTATACTAACACTTTACTTGCAAATATGCATTTAATTTTTATCGACACAATAAGTACATAAACATGTCTACAAATTAACAATGAACATCATATGTATGAAATATAGTATTATGTCCGAATTTGTTGGTGCAAACAATGTATGGCATCATCCTATTCAATTATATTTGTGCATTTGTTGCGCACGATTAGACTTCCAGTTTTGTTCAAAGTGGCACCCATCATCATTTTTTTGAATCTTGACTTATAATTTTAATCAATTACTCTGGTTATTGAAGTCCACATATCTCATTTATCAGGAACGTGCCGGGGAATTATTCACATATACTTGTAGAATATTTTGGAAAAATAAAATCGCATGATTACGGTTGGTAATATAAAAAAATAAATACTGTTAGTTGTGAGTCAAGTAAGGCGCATTTAGTTGACCTTATACAGACAATTATTAAAATAATGAAAATGAGTAATATTTATTCAAAGTTTGTTTAAATATCTAATATTAAATTGGTGATATATTTTATAGAGTGAAATAAATAAAAGGGTTATTAGCATATAAATACACAAACTTTGATGTGATTTTGGTTTTGTACACGAACTTTAAAAATAGTATATAAATACACGAACTTTGATTGCTTTTGGTTTTACACACGAACTTTGAAAGGAGTATACAAATACACGAACTTATTAATTGTAGTAATTTTACCATAATTTATTTTTCGATCAAATTGAAACCGACATGGCATTAGATATGACGAGTTGACAACAATGTGAAAATCTTAAAGTTCATGTAAGAAGAAGAAGAAGACGACATTTGTAGTAGCATACTTGTTCGTCATTTACTCTATTTATAAATGGTGGGTTTAAGATTTGAAGTGCTCTCTTCATTTTGTATGTTTATGTTATATTCCTTTATTTTATTTTATTTTATTTTATTTTATTTTATTTTTCTCATGAAGTGTATATATATTTTGTGTGTGTTATGAGTCAATGTGCGTATTTTATCAAGTGTAAATGTTTTTTATTTTTTTTATTTTTATTTTATTTCCACGTCTTTATCAACTCATCATATCAAATGTCATGTCAGTTTCAATTTGGTGAAAAAATAAATCGTGGTAAAATCACTAAAATTAATAAGTTCGTGTATTTATATACTCGTCTTAAAGTTTTTGTGCTAAATCAAAATTATACCAAAGTTCGTGTATTTATATACTCTTTTTAAAGTTCATGTGCAAAACCAAAATCAAATCAAAGTTTGTGTATTTATACACCAATAACCCTAAATAAAATGTATATATCATTGATGCTAATTACGTCGGACTACAGAGTAGATTTAAGTCAAACACTGATTTAGAACACGCGCAAAATTGGTTTATATCTTTTGAAATAAAACAGTAAATTAATTCCTTTGATGTAATAGAAAAATATCGAAATTTATTTCAACTGATAATTGACACGCCGTAAAGTTACAGATATAGCATCTTGACAATTGTGAAATCAAATCACAAGGAAAAATCAGACCCAAGAAACGATCAGATTTATCTCACAACTTAAATTTGTTTGGATAAAGCGGAACGACACATTGATCATTGTCTGCCTCAATATTAATTATTAGAACTATGAATATATATATGCTCGCAAAATAATAAAGCAGAAACAGAAGTTTCACTGTTTCAGTATATGCATATGTCATGTGTGTGTGATTAATTTTGAAATATTAATAATCGCAACTTTGTAATTGCAGATATGATTTCTATATAGGTTAATAAATACACTTAGCGATGGAGCCGGAAAAATTTACTAGAAACCCAATTACTTGAAGGCAATAAGTAGAATTTGAAAATAAAGATAGAAGTTAATTTTCTCTCCGTAAGTGACACTTTACTTTTGAACACGTAGATTAAAAAGAGTTGCATTTTGTATATAAAAGTAGTGGTTCATGGAATTCGAAATACTTTTGTATGTAAAAAGATTTTTTTTTAGAATGAGTTACTTATAGTGGGACGACCAAAAAATAAAAACGAACCACTTTTAATGGGATAGAGGCCAGGAGTAATATATTTTTAATATAATGATAAATTATTTTCAATTTTATCATAACAAATAAGAAAGATTAACTAAGAAGCCTCCACAACATGGACATTTATAAAAGAGTGACCATCAAAGAAAAAATGGAACAATATTAAATAATGATTAGAAACGTATTAAATTAAGCTAGAAAAAATATGTGAAAGTTATAAATATTTTACTATAGACTATCAATATGCTTAATAATCAATTCTTCATAACTCTAGCTACCCTAATAGTACGCCTTAATACTCACATTTTAAGGAATTAGAAGCACTTTAATAATCTAATAAAATTATAATAGATTGAAGCATAGATATGACCAAAAAAAATTAAAATTAATCCAATAATATATATTAAATTTGATGATATAAGTTACCAATTACTATAAATATGGTTCGTTAAATCAAATTATTAACACCAATGAGAAAATTAAAGATTTTTTTTAATTTAAAAAACATTAAATACATAATTATCATAATACCTATCAATTGTTTACAAAATTCCAGTAAGGCCCAAGAGGCCAAGACCCCCGCGGCCCCGCCCCTGATTACATTTCCTTGCTCTTAAAAAAATAAAAATCTTTCCCCTTTGGATGATCTTTTTCTTAGAGAGATCTTACACTACACCATAAGCAGAGGCGAATTAATTATCACAGCTCTTATATATCATATTTTTACTTAATTAATTTGCGAGTTTCATATTTAGACCAACTGGATTTGAATTGAAATCAGGGATCACGTTATGTTAGACTGATAAATTTTTAATTCACATACTAATCATTAACTTGATAAATTATTTAAGGACTCACTCGTATGCATTTATACTCTCTCCCTTCATCAAAACTTCACCTTTAATTCCATTTATGTGAGTCCACCAAAAGTTTGTACTTTTAGAAACATAAATTTCATCACTTCTACCCTCAATATACCCACTTATTTACAAATATCTGTATATGACCTATCATTTTATTCTCATTATTCATTTATTATTTTTAAGGACCATCTTTTAATCTCACTATATCTATTTTTTTATTATTTTCACTCACTTTATACCATTATATTAAAAAATTCTTGATTCCAAAAACAATGCAATCTTTTGATGAACATAATGAAAAATTCAATGTCATTAGATACGAAAAATGAGATAATGGTGTCATAAAACTCGGAATCAACAACACATTATCATTCATATTGAATAATAATTACTCACCTCGTTCTTGATATGTGTTCACTTAATTCCATTTTGGTACGTCCACCAAATTCGTTTACTTTCCATTTATAGAAATGGATCTCACCCAAAAGTCAATACTTTTACCACACTCAATCCATTATATACAAAAAACCACATATAGCACACATTTTCCATCCACATAACATATTTTATCATGTGAGTCTCATTTTTCACTCACTTTACACTCATTATATTTATTAAAACTCGCACCGACAAAAACTAAAAGTATTCAAGGACGGAGGGAGTACTAAAATTGATAAAGTGGTTAATATCCGAAGTCAAAATATCTCGGGTTCGAGTCCAACTTGACGCGATCTTTAAATTTTTTTATTCAATTGATCAAAAAAATGGTGCTAAAATTCAATAAACAAACTTCTGACATGAAAGTCATGCTTTCTCAACACCAGTCTTGTCTGCTTACTTTCGTCATAATAAAACTATGTTTACTTATGATCATCCAACAATCCAATCAACCAATCTTTTTAATATTTAATAAAAAAAAAATCCACATAAACAATCTTTCTTTTAATCCAACCATATTAATTTTTAATGGTTTATCCCTGACCACCCCAAACCATCCAATCACGACATTGAAATTTATTATTTTATTTTTTAATCTTAATATAATTAGTTTAAATAAAAATAATTAAAATAAACTTAAATTATAAGGAAAAAATAGATTTTTTGCAGATAAATTACTAATGCTTACTGCTACACATAATGCAACAAAACTCTGAATATCCAAGGTCTCCCACATTTTTTTTTAAATTTATGTATAAAAAATGAGAGAATTTTAGTCGGTGTATATAAATATATCAAATTTTATTTTAATTTATAGAGAACGAAACAATATGAATTTTAGTGTTTTTTTTTTTATTTTATATAATATATAAAAAATAATATAATTTTATTATGATA
The DNA here is from genome assembly GCA_036937905.1 of Salvia rosmarinus. NCBI lineage: Eukaryota > Viridiplantae > Streptophyta > Magnoliopsida > Lamiales > Lamiaceae > Salvia > Salvia rosmarinus. Next base: position 60,265,421 of record CM072820.1, read on the forward strand.
AAAAAAATCTAACGAACCAATAAGATTACAATAAGATTAAGACAAGTGTCTCCATTATATTAATGTAAGATGAGATCATGTGGTGAGTTTTTTTTTTATAAAAAAAACCCCATCATGATTAGTTGATTTATTGTATTTTACAATTCTTTTATCTTTTTTTTTTAATCATCAAAGCAACCAGCCAACCTGATTGTTTTTGTTGGACGATAAAGGTAGTCTAATTACCAAATACATCTATGCCTACCACTCTCATTCAAATAAAGTTTTCAACTATTTTAAATTATAATAACTTAATTATGTATCTGGTACGCTCCCTGATCTGCTTTATTGGTTTGTATGAAAAGAAAAATATAAATTTACATTAATCGAGAGGTGCGGCCTATTTTTTTTTTTGAAGGAAAAGGATATTTTTATTCAATCAGAAAAAACAATATCCAACAACCATTGAGGATAATCCTCCTGCCAGACAATCGTCTGGGAACAATTGGTCGCATAATGCGCCAGACTGTGAGCGGCTCGGTTAGCCTCTCTGTACATATGGAAGACACCAATCAGATGATTATCTCTAGCCACTCGCATGATATCGCAAATGTCATCAGGAAGTAAATCTTCCTCCTCCTCCGGTCGAGCCATGATCCTCGCCGCAAGGATCGAGTCTGTAAAAATTTCAACTGGGCCAAGTTGGATCTTAAGGCTGAGAACAAGCCCATGCACAACAGCCATAGTCTCTGCGATCAAAACATTCGTGGAAGGCTTGGTGGGTTTCGACATGGCGGCCATGACATCTCCCGCAGCATTCCTGATAATGACCCCCACCCCAAACCTGTGAGCATCCGTATTAAACATCGCATCCACGTCCACGCGATATCTATCCACCATAGGTCTGATCCAGTGTCTTACGCCACACTTGAGGCCCAAATCGGAATCTGCAGACCACACCGGCTGAGCTTTTCTATGAGCATCCCACAGCGCCGCGCACAAGACCTCCAAATTAAGCAGATCCAGCCTGCCCTCGCCATGCAACTCCCCACAAACATGCGTCCACAATTTCCATACCATCATAGCCCAGAGGCCATATTCCTCCTCCGTGAATTCCTCATGGATGGCGGTAGCCACGTCAAGAAACTCCACCCCTACACCATGTTTCATGATACGCCAAAACCTACTCGCCTTCCACCCGCCAACAATTTTTGGACAAAAAAATAGCACGTGCTCCGTCGACGCCCAACGATCCCGGCACAAGTGGCAAGTTCCCTCCGTCGGTACATGATGCTCACGAAGATTGGCAAGTGTTGGGACTATGTTTCTCGCCGCTCTCCACAAGAAAACGCGTACCTTCGGCGGGAGGTTGGAAATCCAAATGAGTTTCTTCCACAGCCGACAAAACACCCTACTCGAACTGGGTTCTCCATTCTCCTTGGTGCGTTCAATCTTGTACGCAGATTTCACAGTGAATTTCCCTTTTTGATCAGGCGTCCACCACACTTGATCAATACTCCCTGGTTCGCCTATGGGTGTGTTAGAAATCGCTTCAACTTCGTGAGGGAGAAACTTAGCAAGTAAGGCACTGGCATTCCATTCCTTATCAGCCGTGATAAGGTTACAAACCCTCTCGCTCACCCCACCAGTCGCGACCCTCCGGCTAAGGCGGCCACCAGGCAGGCCCTTGGCCCATCGGTCCTCGTACACATCAATTCTCGACCCATCACCAATCCTCCAGCCCATACCCCTCTCCACAAGTGGTTTTCCCCACATTAGGGATCGCCACACGAAAGAGCAATTCGCTTTAACACGCCCATCTCTAATATCACCCGCCCCACAGTATCTCCCCGAAAAGATTTGGGCAACTAGCGAGTGGGGTGATTTCAACATCCGCCAGACCTGTTTAGCCAAGAGGGCTCTGTTGAAACTCTTCATGTCTCGGAAGCCCATGCTACCCATGCTCTTCGCTTGCACATCGTGTCCCACCTTGCCCAATGGATCTTCTGTCGCTCCTCCTTGGACCCCCACCAAAACCTCGCACTAAGTCTAGCAATATCCTCGCACACCCTATCAGGAATCTTGAAGCATTGCATGGCATACGTCGGGATTTCTTGGATCACCGCCTTTATAAGAACCTCCTTGCCACCTGCTGACAACTCACTATGCTTCCAGCTGATAAGGCGTTTGTGAACCCTCTCCGTTAAGTATCCAAATTGCTCATTCTTCTTTCGCATCGAGAAAGCCGGAAGACCCAGATACATTTGGATCTCACGTTCCTCACGTATTCCCAACTCTTCCTTAATGCTTCTCGCAAGCGTAGTAAGGATGTTGGGTGTAAAGGAGATGGAGGACTTTGCCAAGTTGATCAGTTGGCCCGAAGCTCTAGCATACTGGTGCAGAATATCCTTTATCGTTTTTGCTCCCTTCTCCTCCGCTTTAAAAAATATCAAACTGTCATCGGCAAAGAACAAATGAGTAATCGAGATCCGTCGAGGTACAATGGGGATACCCATTATTTTGCCTTCACGTTCTGCATGATGCAGCAAGGTAGAGAACCCTTGCGCACATAGCACAAATAAGAATGGGGACAGGGGGTCACCTTGGCGCAGACCCCGCGTAGCTTTCACCTCCCCATAGACCTTCCTATTCAAAAGAAAGGAAAACTTGACCGATCGAACGCAGCTCATAATAAGGTCAACAAACATTCCCGGAAAACCCATCTTCCGCATAACACCTTCTAAGTAGTCCCATTCAACTCTGTCATAGGCTTTGCTCATGTCAATCTTCAAAGCAGCAAACCCTTTTTTGCCTTTCTTCCGATTCCTCAACCAATGCTGGCACTCAAAACTAATGAGGACATTATCCGTGATAAGCCGACCCTGAATAAAAGCGCTTTATGCTTCATCGATGACACTCCCAATGACACGTCTAAGGCGGTTCACAATCACCTTCGCCACTATCTTGTAACTAGTATTGCATAAACTTAGAGGGCGAAAATCCTCCACTCTCACGTGTTTTTTAGTCTTGGGAATAAGGCAAAGCAAAGTCTCATTCCAACTGGCAATACTAGATCCATTATTAAGGATCGCAAGCACCTCATTGGTGACCTCCTCCCCCATAACAGGCCAAAACCGTTGGTAAAAACGCGCGTTGAAGCCATCCGGGCCCGGAGCTTTCGTCGGGTGCATATCAAAAACCGCTTTCTTAACTTCACTAGCATCAAAAGGCTGGCTAAGAAGATTAAAATTCTGCGGCCTATTAATCAAAATAAGTAATGAAGTCTCAACTTTGATGAGTATACATGGCCAACATGTTTGTGTTAGTTTTACTTTTAGTCTTGTTGGGCTTATGTTTATTCGGTATAGATGGATATCTAAATTTTCACGTTATATGATATTATATTTTAATAAAGTTTCTTTAAAAGGATATTTAGATAAAATTTGGAAACTTTTAAGAAAATGAAAATGAATACATATTAAAGTGAATTTTCGCGTTATGCATATCTTTAACATAATCTATATCCATATCTACTAAAAAAAAATTTGTATTCACAAAATTTTATTTATCTAATATATTCATATTTTTATATTTTAATTATAATTTAAAAATAAAGCAACTTTATTATATCTAAGTGTAAGAACAAAATGAATTTAGTAAACCTAATGCTTACTGCGACACATAATGCAACAAAACTCTGAATATCCAAGGTCTCCCACAAAACTTTTTTTTTTTTAATTTAGTCAAAAATCCCATGAATTGGGAGATCAACCAAAATGTCAACACCTTTTCTGTCAGCAAATGATGTAACTAAAACAGCAATATTAATATTTATGCATATATAGAGTCGTCCGATCAAACTATATTAAATTTAACAAAAGCCATCCCAAAACAAAATCTAAAAAAGTATATTAATAAAATCTTCTTTGCGTAGGTGAAGATATTTCTTGGTTAATTTTAGTTATAAAATTTCCGCAGTACCTAGCACAGCTAAAATTCGTGATGGCCTTGCCTAGATAAAATGCATTTTATGTTTTGTGAAATTCTACCTAATTAGATTTATTAGGTTCATTTTTTTGTTCCTCTTTTATTTGGTTTCTTAACTTGCAATTTTAACCTTTTATCTCTTAATTTTACTTGGCCTTTTGAAGCAAAAATTTGTAATAAATCAAATTCTAATTGCCTGTTAACGAGTAAAAGTTAAGATGACTTCCGCAGAAATAAAACAAAGTACATCACCTAAAAATATCTATCTCTCCTTATTATTCTCTGTTAAAGTACAGTTACTTTCTAAGTTAACTTTCTAACCTAGCTAGTATAAAGTATACTTTCTTTTGAGTATAATTAAAGAATTAGATATTTAAATTAAAATTCATTGCTGTTTTAACTGATGAAATACAGTAAATGCAGCCAAAAAAACACAATTTTATAATTTCCTCTCTTTTTTTGACACTAAACAAAAACTGAGGGGGGCGAGCGATCATTCTTTCAGCCCTATTCTCATTAATAATTTGTCACAAAATGATGACATGTATATTTGCAATTAAATAATAAAATTTAATTAATGATTTGAATTAATTGTGTTCCGTGACGATGATGTGGCGTGCATGTCGATCCGTCAACTCCGGCAAGGTCTCAGGTTTTGCATGTGAAGTACCATGGGCCCGTTTGTTTGCTAGTATTATGTTATGACAAAGTAATTTAATTTTAAATTTTTATGTTTGATTATATTTTTATAAGATAGGAAAAGTAAAACTAATTGTGAGAAGAAGGAAAATAGTATAATATTCCAGGATTCTAGTTCTCTAACAAATCTTATGTATTTTTTTTTGTAACTTTAGGATTCTTACATTATTTACATATTTAATATTTTTATTATTATTTTAATTTTATTGAAATACAAACTATTATTATTATTATACCCATTATTATTATTATTATTATTATTATTATTATTATTATTATTATTAATGGTTATGTTCTCATTTAATAACTTATTTTAAAAAAAAACTTATTTTAAGTTTTAGACCTATGACTTGAATCATATTTATGTTGTATATTATTATTATTATGAATCCTAACAATTTTCATAGTGTTTTCCAAACAGATGATAAAGAATTCATTTTCATTTTCTTATGAATCATTTTTCAAAATAATTTTATTTTCCTGTCAAACAAACGAGTCATATATGTTTTTTCTTTCCAGCCGCCGATAACCCACCTCTGCCGCCGTTTGATTATTAACACTTACTTTAATTCACCAATTTATTTTTGTGGAAATATATGGAAATGCACTTTTTTTTAAACTTGAATCAGTATATATCCAATCTCAAAAATACAATGCCGTCTATACCCATTTCATTTTTAAATATATTTTTCAACGATTAAATTGTATAAATTAAATTAAATTAAATTAAATTATCCGCGGGATGGGTTCACGCCTTGGGGTGGGGTTGGCGGTGATGGGGATGGGGTTGGCCGTGGGGATGGGGTTGGCCGGTGGGGTGGGTTGGCCGTGGGGGTGGGGTTGGCGGTGGGGTGGGGTTGGTAGGGGTGGGTTGGGCGTGGGTTGGCCGTGAGGGGTTGGCCGCCGTTGGCCGCCTAGGGTGGGGTGTGGGTTGGCCGGGGGTGGGGTGGGGGTGGGTTGGCCGGGGGTTGGCCGTGCGGGGATGGGTTGGGTTGGCCGAGGGGTTGGCCGTTGGCCGCCTAGGGTGGGGGTGTGGGTTGGCCGCCGGGGTGGGGTGGGGTGGGTTGGCCCGAGGGGTTGGCCGTGGGGATGGGTGGGTTGGCCGCCTGAGGGGTTGGCCTTAGGAGGTTGGCCGGGCGGGGTGGGGGGGGATTTGCCGCAAGATGGGGTTGGCCGCGCCTAGGGGGTTGGCCGCCCAATGGTTGGCCGGCAATTTTATTAATTATTTATAAATTTAAATCCTTATCATTAATTATTAATTATTAATTATACTGAATTTATTAATTAATTATAAATTGAATTTGATTATTAATTATTAATTATTAATTATATGATTTTTGAAAATTAAATAAACGATATAAATCAACCAATTTTTGTAAATTAAATACACCAACTAATAATCAACAACTTTTCAGTGAATTTACTTCGATCAACAACTTTTTCAGTGAATTTACTTCGATCAACAACTTTTTCATCAGTGAATTTACTTCGATCAACAACTTTTTCATCAGTTCGCCAACAACTATCCCAGCAAATATTTACGGTGAATTTCACCTTATCGGAATTATACCTATATATTTCATTCTTTTCGTTCACTGAATTCTTTTTCTTTATCTCGCTCTCGCTCTCGCTCTCTCGCTCTCCCTAAGTGGATTATAAAAGGTAATTTCAATATTTTGATGTATTTGTTATATATATGATTCCTTAATTATTGTTAGATGAATTTTGGTGAATTTTTAATTAATTTCAATTAATAATTATTTAGGGCATCGTATAACCATTGTGCATTTGTATGAGATGAATTAAATAGTTTAGTTTAGTTTAATTTTAGTTTAGTTCAGTAGTTGAATTTTTAGTTGAATTTTTAGTTTGGCCGTTGGTGTGGAGTTGGTCATGCGGTGGGGGTCATTGGTGGGGTTGGTCATGGGGGGTGGGGTTGGCAGCAGGGGGTGGGGTTGGGTGGGGGTGGGGTCACGGGGTGGGGGTGGGGTTGGCCGGGGTGGGGTTGGGCGGGGTGGGATTGGTCGTGGGGGGTGGGGTTAAATTAAATTTTTATTATTTTGTAGTTGAATTAAATTATAGTTTTGCTGTTTAATTTAGTTTAGTTTAGTTTAGTTTAATTATTATAAAAAATTTTCATTTAGCCGTGGGATAGGGGGTTGGCCGCGGGGTGAATTTTTCATTTAGCCGTGGGATAGTTTAATTTAGTGGGGTTGGTCGCGTAGTTTAGTTTAGTTTAATTTATAACATTTAGTTTAATTTAGGTGAATTATTATTTAATTTAGTTTAGGTGAATTATGGTTTATATCCGTCCCGATGAATTATAATATTTAATTATTATTTATTTTAGAGATTTATACACGTCCATTATTGTGCATTTGTATTATTTATTTAGTTTATGTGAATTATTATTTGATTTGTATTATTTATTTAGTTTATGTGAATTATTATTTGATTTAGTTTATGTTAATCACGATTTATACACGTTCATTTTTGAAATTTTCATTTAGTTTAGTTTAGTTTATAATTTATTGTTCTTATTATTAAACATTTGTGATCAATGTTACTGTTTTTATATTTAATTTGTATTATTTAGTTTAGATGTTTGTTTTATAATTAATGAATTTTTAATTAATTATTGTGCATTTGTATGATTTAATTAGATGTCGGGGTGGAAGAATATTATCATTAGATATGGAGGATGTTGGGATGATTGTTTGAACTACTGCGGCGGTGCATCATCATATACCTATGTTCGGACTGATAATGCACTTATTTGGGAGTTAAGAGAAAACATTAATTCCCTTCTGGGAGCAAATTCTTTTGACTACCAAATACATTATATATCGAGATCTCGAAGTGGTAGACTTATCAAATCACTTTGACTACCGATGATCGCACTAGCTCGATTGTGCGAGGTTTATGCCCAACCGAGGTGTATGTGACATACGGAGGCGCGCTCCCAACCGTAACTCAAGCATATATGCCACAATTCGAGCAACCACGTGATACAGCGTATGACTACGCTTCACAATACTCATCTCTGGATGAGTCATTCACACAACAATTTGGAGCATATAATTGGTTTGAGCAAAATACACCTCAAGAAGTGCCGCAACATGTGCCCGAAGTGGCTGACGCGATCGTTGACGACAGTGATGATGACGAATACGTCGTCGACAGTGAAGAACAAACATCGTCTGATGAAGAAGAGGAGGAGGAGGAGGAGCGTGCGGCTGCAAATGTGATTTCGCACGTTTGTAGAATTTGATGCGTGGATACGTCGAGAGGGTGGAATAGAAAAATTACTTGGGATGATTATGCAGAGCAACACGCAAGGGGTAACCGAGGGACTCGAGGTAGAACAAATGGAAGAGATGAGCAATTGGCTAGCTCCTGTTATTCCTCATGAGGCTTCGAACAATCTTTTTGCTAGTCCTCTTGACTCTATTCCGAACCCCGATGAGTGAGCGAAGGTTCCATCTTCGACAACAAGGTGGACCTTAAGATATCGATCGGTTTGTGGCACATGGAACAAAGAGCGTAATTTGTTATTCGCGATCGGACCGCACCGGATTACGCTCAAATGCGATATCGTGATCGTGTCCGCTTTATTGCGCGCATCGCAATGTGGTGGTTTTGGTTTGTGCGCAAGTTTGATGCCGCACACACCGTAGATGATCTCGTGAATACCGAAACGCCGCAAGGTCAAAGCCCGTGATTGCAACATACATAGCGCGAAAAATACGCGAGGACGGTGAAGTCATTAAGCCGAGATCGATTATGGCCGAGTTACAACGAGAGTATGGCGTGCAGGCGTCATATACTGTCGCGGTGAGAGCTCGTAATAGGGCAATCGAGATGATATATGGTGGGTATGAACAATCCTATCAGATGCTACCGGGTTATCTTCACATGTTGCGGACAACTAATCCTGGTTCGTTGATTGACTTGGATATTGGACCAGATGGTCGTTTTCGCCATCTTTTTGTAGCGCTCGGTTCGAGCCGACTCGGTTACACGTTGTGCATGAGGCCTGTTATTGTTGTGGATGGCACGCACTTGAAGGGCCGCAATAAGGGTATATTGTTTGTTGTCATACGGCGACGCAACGAGCAAGTTTTTCCATTGGCTTATGGAATTGGTCCGATCGAGAATGATTTATCATGGACTTGGTTTCTGGAACACGTGAAGACTGCTTACCAGTCGAATTCTGAGACATTGATTGTGTCTGATGCGCACGTCAGTATATCCAATGCTGTGAAAAATGTCTTTCCGGAGAACGCCCACGGCTTATGCTACTACCATCTGCTGAAAAAAATCACGCCTTTTGGGAAACCGTCGGTGGCATTGTACCAGAAGGCGGCTTATGCATATCGGGAGGCGGAGTTTGACAAAGCAATGACCATGTTAAAGTCCCTCGTGCCTAAAGATAGACCTACTGGTGGTGCATATAGCAAGTTGACAGAGGTAGGAGTTGAGAAGTGGGCGAGATCAAAGTGCCCTGTGAGGCGCTATACCTTTTTGACTTCCAACATTGCCGAGTCCTTCAATGCTCGGTTGTTGTGGGCAAGACGATTGCCCATTTGCTCTATGGTTGAAGCGATTCGTCATATCATAGAAAAATGGTTCGATCAAAGACTTGAAGCAGCAAGAGCATACCCTACTTGACCTAACCCCAAGTCGTTTCAGCAAGATACGGGCGGAGCTGGAGAGATCACGCCGATATACTATAGTGCCCAAAAGTAACGACACATTCAAAGTCAAGGACATAAACCAAACCTTCAATGTCAATCTCGGGACGGAATCGTGCTCGTGCTTGGAGTGGGACATGGATCTGATCCCGTGTTCTCATGCAATTCTTGACTATACGGTATGAAGCTACATACTAAATATAATTTTTAGTACGGTATTCCAATTTATAACTAACAACTTTATCATTGTTTTTATATTGAATTTTAATTTGTGCAGCATAAAGATGACCAAATTTCCAGCTATGTGGGAGAATACTACCACGCCAGAAGCTAGTACAGCCTACTCATACAGAGTAAATCATGTTCCGCCCAATCCAGGTTGGATGCTTCCTACCGATGTCGCAGCCTGTTGAAGCATCGCCACCACCGTGGTCCGGCTGCGTGGTCGTCCAAAGTTGGGCGCCATCGTCATCCAACCGAACGTCCCCATCGAAGATCTGGTGGAGGATAAATGGGGTCAAGCAGTACAAGTCATGCACGTAGGAGGTGTGGTTTGTGTGGTTCCACAGATCACACGCGACAATCATGCCCTTATTTACCATCCCATTAATTGAATGAGATATTGATTTTATTTTCTTCACTTAACTTGATATATGAGTTTAATATGATAATTTAAGCATTCTATGAATTTACTAGAATTTTCTAAATTCATATGTTGAAATTGAAAATTTTTAGTTTAGGTGCTTAATTGCTATATATATATATATATATATATATTAAAGTTAATATGGTGTTAATATTGATGATTAAGCTCACATATGATACTTTTATGATTTTTTAATGTTCTTCTTCATATATCTTATGAATTGTGAACATATTATGTAAGTAAGGAGTAATGAAGCTTAATTGAGGAGTTGAGAACTAAGAATACGAAAAGTTGAATTTTATAAACATATTATGTTGAAATGAAAACTTGATGACAAAGATATTAGATTATATGTTGTTAAGTGATTATAAATGGTTGATATACCTAAAAGTATACTAATAGAATGATATAATTTATTGGGTTGTGATTATGATTTTCGAGAAAATATACTCAAATACAAATATTACAATATTTAAGAAAATACACTCAAATACAAAAAGCTTATTACATAATAATTAGTAACATGTTTCGACCACTTTCTATCTATGACTCTCGTTCACATAATTCAAATATAGAAGCAGCTATTTTTTTACGGTAGGCATATACATTCTCATTACCCCACGGATGCTCGGGAACCGAAATGAGGCGTTCGGCATACATGCACATGTACGTTCAAGATCGACGTTGTCTTGCCGATCGAATCGTACATCGGGAGCGAGAAATGTAAACGCCGATCACGCGGAAAGCACGAACACCGAGTCTCGTTATCTTCAAACCAACGAGTTCGAGTAAGAGCTGTAAATAACATCCTCAAGCCGATCCAATTCATCAACCGCTCATCTTGTCGCACGGGTCTAATGAATAATGTACCGGATCGAACATTTCACACACCCCGCCGTCATGTGCATTCGAGCCAAAATGATGCGACCTCCGCTAAAACAAGGGATGATGACCGTAAAAGAGATTCAATTTTGTAAAGGCACAAACAAAATATATTTTAAAATTAGTCATTGTATAAAGAAGTTACATGTTCAGCAAGAAGCCATGGTCTATGACTTTGGCCCACCCTGCTACTACCACGGACTGCCCGATACCAATTAGCAGATGGAGCCCACGTAGATATACCATGATCTAGATCCTGCCGCGTTTGACTACGCCGTAAATATGCACCACTCTCGACTAATGTACAACTATTCAGCAAGAAATAAAAATTCAATATATATAAAAAATATATACATATATATTCACATCTATAAGAAATACGAAATATATACTTACAAAGAAATCGGTGTCCAAAATAATAGTGCTCGAATCATTGACCCCATTCAACAAGTCATTGCTGCTTATTAATCCGGTCCTCGATGCAAAGATGTACAAATCAAGAGCCCGCAATAAATAATTTATTTTTAAATAACGATTTCATATATGAAAATAGAAATAGAAATAGAAGTGATACTTATCCCCGTCAAGCTCGTCAAGTAGGGTCTTCGATGCGAACAAAATCACCGAGGTCGAAGATGCATCCACCGCTCTAATAATCACTGAACCCGTCCTCGCCTCAAGAAAAGTTTCATAAGAAGCGTATACACTATCGGGGATAGGACGAGGCACAGGGCTATTCACGTACGGTGACCTCAGTGCAGGCGCAGCGAACCTTACTCGTTCGCTTCTACGAGTTGGCTAATTTTGTGTTTAAGCAACCGAGTTAGAAAAAGTAAACATATCAAATATGATGCAATAATATAAGATAAGATAATTTACCAATGGTCTCGGCATCTCTGGCATGGAATGACGAGCTGGATCCTCGTTGTGTGATGGGCTAATGAATCCAGAGGTAGATCCATACTCCTGTAGAGACTGACGATGAGGTGTATACTCTGGCTGGTGTACAGGAGACGCCGGATCTGCTAGAGGAGTCTGCTGGGGTACATCTGATATAGGAGTACGAGTAGAAGGCCCTGGTCCCTGATCGTCACTCCGCATCGCCGGTGGGGTAGTTCCACGACGGGACGGCGTATATGCCTCAGTGCTATGCGAACATCTACATCGACACCCTTCTATCATAGACTTAAACCACGTCTTGAGTCCTTGAATATTCTCTCTAACCACATCATTGATCGTGTCGTGATCCAACGACGATCCTCCGACTCGACGCGTCGTGGTGCTCACCGCCGCTAGATGAAGAGGAACGAGCTGCCTCGCACGCCCCGTATCCCGATCGCGCCCCCTATATCGATCGGCGCCCCTCGTCCGACGCGACGCCTATCCCCACGCATCGATGTCGTGGCTCCTCATGCTCCTCGTGCTCCTCCTCGTGCTCCTCATCAATCTCTTCAACAACGAGACGTGCCCTCGCATCGCGTGCCGTCGCCGACTAACCCCACATCGATGAAGGCCCACTCTAGAACGAGGTCGTCTAGTGCGAGGCGGGGTTGTTCCCCAGCGCATGATGGGAACGGGTCTCCGTAGTTCGGTCCAGTGCACCGGATATAGAGATGACGATAATACGGCATGCTCATCTCATAGTCGTCCGGACTAACCCCACAACGGTTGCCCTCACGATCGAAGCAGGCCGTGTATCCACGCCAATCATCTTCGTGAACTTCCACCTCATGCATCTAGGATACACATCCTCCCGGACATACTTTGCAACCGTCGTGCCAAGATCCGGGATGATCTCTAGTGACCAAATATATAATGCCCATGATGGTCCGTAGAAGTGATATTTGGCCCCGGTCTTCATATTCCACATGTAGTGTTGTAGAATTTTATACGCATATGCAGCCCATGGAAATCTGGCAAATACGTCCAGATCGTCAACTAAGACCCAAATCCACGGATCCACAGGTCGTGGCAAGTCGATACCCAAGACGAATGCGTAAAGAACTAAGATGTGGGCCACTCGGAGATATAGATGACCGCCAGCATCATCAATCGGACAGTCCGTATCAAAGAATCTCACACCTAGATTCTGTATACTAGTCCTTCCGCTACCAACAAACATTTGATAAACCTCAACGGATTGCGGATCGTACTCGGCTGTAGGATCGAAAGATGACGTCCCAAAACTCAAACCCGTCACGAGCGCAAAATTCGAGAAGGAAAAACAAATTGTCCTCCCATTAATAAAAAACCATATCGCCTGATCTTCAGCACTAGGAGAGGGCCTAATCTGTCGGGATACCATATGGTGCAAGCTCATGTTTGACTTGGATCCGTGTTCCCAACCAACAAAGTGACCAAACATCCTCGCCTAAACCTATATACACGTGTCTTCACCACCTACATCTCTCAATCTGTATGACCCTTCTTAAATAATTGGGCTTCAAGTAGGTGCGATTGTTGATGGACGATTGATGGTCTCGGCCTTAAGAACTCGATTTCCTATTTATTAAAAAAAAATTATGCTTAATTAAGAAATATGTCAATTAGTGTGTTCACACATATTGTGAAATTAATTCCAAAATTATATAGAATTGGTGGTTAACTTTTTTGTTTCTTGATTAACATAGAATTGGAAATTTTTGTTCCCTATGACTAATTTTTTGTGGATGGACTTAAGAACTTTACACATGGAGCACATTATCCACTATATATTTTGTTTCTAAGTTCACAAAAATTACAAGGGAAGTAAACTGCATTAGACAACCTTTGTGTGTTAGCATAGATGTAAGGATTGGAAATTTCTACCTAGAAATTACTTGGTGGATATTTCTACCTAAAAGAAATATATTTGTTGAATTTAGTAACATAAGATTAACTACTTATCAACTCTTTACCGCTTATAATTTCAAAGCGTCTTATTAATAAACGAATTCTACCGAAATTTCGGCAGAGTAACGTTTATAATATGATTTGCCAAATCAATCAAAACTCATCCAAATTCATCCCAAACTCCCCAAATCATCATCATATACTTAAATATACATTTAGTAATTTAAAACAAGCTTAAACTTATTCATTTATACTTTAATCGCCTAACGTCCTTCAACTACATATATAAAAATTTCTAGCATTTTACTATCTAAAATTTCTACCTAAAAGAAATATATTTGTCAATATATCATGCAAAATTCATAATCCTAAATTTAAATAAATGTATCTTGTACATAAATTTTGTCAATATAATTATGTATTGTCAATTAACATCAATACATAATTAACAATATATTCTAATTATAATTCACATATATTAATTCACAGCATAGACAACCATACATAATAATTCACAAAACATAGATTCGAATTAATGTCCGAATTCACAAAGCATAGATTTACAAAGCATAATAATTCATGTCCGAATTCATAATTATAATTGAACTATAATTCACAATATATAGTTAAACTAATATATATTCACACTATATATATAGTTAAACGAATATATAATTCACAATATAATTCACATATTGTTAAACAAATATATAAATATAAATATAATATAAACGAATATATAATATTTCACAATATAAATGAATATATATTTTTGTATAATATAAACAAATATTAATAATATATAAATATAGTTAAACGAATATATATAATTCACAATATATATATAGTTTATATTCTGTCCATGTATGTTTGTGATTGTTTTAAGTTTTTAATATCTTTTATTTATGATAATGATGGTGATATAATTATCTATTAGTTGTCAATGATTTTTTTTTTCACGGTCGATACTTACTAAAATTTTGTATTTGTTGAATTACTTATTGTTATTTCAAATTTGACAGATCTTAAAATTATAAATGTGCATCACACGAGATAGTTAACTAATGAATATTTTTTATGTGTTTTCTGTCCTATATATAGATGTATTTCACAATATAGTTAAACGAATATAAACGAATACACAATATAATTCACAATGTATAATTAAACGAATCATATAATTAAAGGAATGTATTTCACAATATAATTCACAATATATAATTAAACGAATCATATAAATCATAATAATTATACAACACAAAAAAACAAAAAACAAAAACAAACCTGTGAAGCCATAGCCGGTGGAGTGGTTGGCCGCGGGAGGGGCGTTGGCTGTCGGAGGGGGGTTGGTCTGCCGGTAGGGGTTGGCCGTGTGGGAGGGTTGGCACGGGAGGAGGTTGGCAGCGTGGGAGGTTGGCACGGGAGGGTTGGCAGCGTGGGAGGTTGGCCACGGGAGGGTTGGCCGTGGGAGGGTTGGTCACGGGAGAGGGTTGGCGCGAGAGGGAGGTTGGCGGGGTTGGCCCGGTGAGTTTGTCGTATGGAGGTTGGTCGGGGTTGGTCGCCGGTGGGTTGGCCGTGCGGAGGTTGGCCCGGTGATATAGAGAGAGAGAGAGAGAGAGAGCGGAGAGAGTGAGAGTGAGAGAGTGTTGAGAGAGAGAGAGAGAGAGAGTGAGATAGAGTGAGAGAGACTGCTTTATAAATAAATTTGAATTCAAGGAATCGGTTGGGGACAATAATTGATGAATGGCACAAATTTTCGTGCAATAAATAATTTTGACTGGCACAAATTTTTGTGCAAAGATTCTCTGATTTGTCTGATTATTTTGACTGCAGCATAGTGAATATTTTGATGAAAATATATTAAAATAATGAAATGGGTATACATAGCACTTATTTTTACAAATGGATACTGACAACACACGTTTTTTCAAAACTGGGTAAATAAGCTCGAACCCTTTATTTTTATTCTATTGGCGTTGCGGGACAAAATTATGAGTTTCGATTTAAAATAATAAATAAATTAATTTTATATTATTAAAGCCATATTCAAGAAATTCCCATTTAATAGTTATATATTATAAAAGCCGTCTGATCGTTTTGTCATTACAACTGTTATGTCCCCTAGGGACAGCCCAATGGTTAAGGTGGGTTCCTGTGACCGAGAGGTCACAGGTTCGAACCCCACCAAACGCCTCTATGGGTTTGAGCTTGTCACACCTGGTTTTCCAAGTGTGGTTTACCTGTCCTGTGTGGTTTGCAGACTATTGCACAGGAACGTGGGGTTTACCCAGTGCGCACCTAAGGTAGCGGCTGCGGGTTCCCATGATACCAAAAAAAAAAAAAAAAACTTGTGTACTTAGTTCAGAATTGGGAGGGAGAACATCAATTTTAATTGCATGTGACGTAATGACAAAAATCATTGAGAGAAATATTCACGTCAGAAAAGTTATACTGTCCTCCAAGTTTGAACACAAATTTAAATAAAAATTATTAAATATATTATGAGCAGAGTAATAATTTCATATTATTAAATTTATTAATGATGGATCATGAATGTCAAAATGTATAAATATATAATATTATTGATGATAAAAGAAAAGAGGAATAATGGTGAGTTATGGATAAGAAAATATATAAGTAAAATTTATTATTGAAAGTAATAAATAGAGAATATTTTATGGGATAATTTTCATAAATGAAATAAGAAGAAATGTGAGAAATATATCAAAAAAGAAAATTAAGAAAGAAAATTAGAGACAAAGTGAGTAATACTCCCTCTGTCATATTTAAAATGTCTCATTTTTTTTAGGTTGTCCCATTATAAATATCACATTCTATTTTAAGAAGTAATTACCCCCTCAAAAAATATAGGTCATATCCATTTTTTAATATTTTAATTATTTTATAAATTTTTTAAACTCTCATACCTAAAAAAATAGAATATTTTTAAATCGGACGGAAAAATTACTATTTATTTGAAAAATTTGGGGACTTTCTTTAAAAAAAATTATGGATGTCAAATCGTTATATAAAAGATGTGGGAATCTCCAAGCACTCTTTCCCAAAAATTTATCTGTCTAAATTTCTTTTAATCCAACTAGGCTTTTTTTTTTTATCATCAAAATTCTCCATCCTCCCTCGTGAGATGATGGTAAAGTCAGTGATTTCTTTATTCTTTTTACCTTTTCCATTTTAACTTAGTTTTTCGAGTGCAAATGTTTTCTCATTGTGAAAGATAGTTTCATTATATTTGAAGATAGTCCTAATCTCCTGATGAGTTTATCTAATTGATGACTGTCTTTTTATTTGTATTTGGGTCATAAAATAAGTCAATATTGACATTTATACTATTTAATAAGTAAGAAATAAAAAGTGGATTTGAATTTGATATCGTTTGACAAATATGTTGCCAACGTTTCGTGATTTTTCATATGAGTAAATATCAGTTAATGTCCCAACGTTTCGTGATTTTTCACTTAATATCCCAACATAAACATATTGTTATTTTGGTTCCTAATATTTTAGAAAATTTTACTTAATGTCATGTCGATCAGTTTCCGACGTACAAACGCTTACATGGTTGTCTGAATTTTATACTGGACTCCACGTCAATATAAAAATGAAATAAAAATATGAAA
Source organism: Salvia rosmarinus (assembly GCA_036937905.1). NCBI lineage: Eukaryota > Viridiplantae > Streptophyta > Magnoliopsida > Lamiales > Lamiaceae > Salvia > Salvia rosmarinus. The sequence goes on from CM072820.1 coordinate 60,282,778, forward strand.
AAACTACTCCAAAACCACGTCGTTCCACGTAAGCGTTTGTACATCGAAAATTGATCGACATGACATTAAGTGAAATTTTCTAAAACGTTAGAGACCAAAATAACAAAATGTTTTTGTTGGGACATTAAGTAAAAAATCGCTAAACGTTGGGATATTAATATTTACCCTTTTATATTGAAGATAATGTTTCTTAAAAATATTTCAAACCATTCTGAGTTTCATAAACTACATTTATCATTAGATTTGCTTAAATATTTCAGTGACTTTTTTTAATTTTTTATTACGTTTCCCTCTGTTTATGTTTATGTGTGTGTGTGTGTGTGGAGGGGGGTTCTTTCACAGAATGTATATTATTCATTTTGTCTACCAAAAACTTGCATTTAACTCATTTTTGGGATGTCCATCAAATGTTTATATTTTTTATTTTGAAAACATCAACTATCCTCAATCTATAACTTATTTACAATAAAACCATACATGGTCCATCTTTTTACTCATATTATTTATTAACTAATTTATTTATTTATTATAATTTATTAAAATTCGTGTTATTAAAAGTAATGTAATTTTTTGATAGATAGAGTAAGAGTTTATTATTTATTTGTTTAATAATTGAATAGGAAAAGAAAAGTAAAAGAGGGAGGGATGCCCGTCGCCCTAGGAAATGGAAAAGAGATTTCTGAAGAGGCCACATCAGATTGTACGGAAATGGGACCTCTTTTCTTAAGGTGGTTGCTTTTGTTGTGCAGAATCTAACCCACCTATCAGATTCCACACTTATTCCTTTCCTCTTTTTATTTTTTGGGTTGATATAACTAATCATTTGGCTCCTTAATTTTACACAAAATATCGACTACAATTTAAGCATTTAACTTGGTGTTAATTGTTACATGGGCCTTATCTATGTATCTAAATAGATTACTGACTTTGTTAATTGTCATTTAATCGGACATGTCTGAATGATATGTTAACAAAAATAAGGCGCAGAAAATACTTCGAAATTGACATAATTTAACAAATGAATAATTGAGAAAACTTTGATTGAAAATAAAAATTATATAAATAACTATTTTTGATCCTGCAGTGTATTTTTCTTAATTGTTTGTCACGTTGTTATGTTAATCTCAAAGTATTTTCAGCATTTTATTTTGAGAAAAGTTTTTATATAGCCATCCAAGTTAATGAATGTCAAATTATAGTACCAACATAAAAATGTCAAATTATAGCCAACTTACTGGCTATATTGAGACTATTATCACCAAATAGTACCAATAGGTCCAACTAAATAGTTGGACCTATTGGTCTATTTTGATGATAATCTCAATATAACAATAAATGACTATAATTGAAATTTTATGTTGTGGCTATAATTTACCTATTGGTACTATTTGGTGATAATAGTCTCAATATGGCCAGTAAGTTGGCTATAATTTGACATTTTTATGTTGGTGGCTATAATTTGACATTCATTAACTTGGATGGCTATATATATGAATTTTCACTTTTATTTTTATCTTTATATGTCAAGCCACCTGTCTGACTGGATAATTAAATCTTATATGTTGATTACTGGACCAAATTTAACTCAAAATGAAAGATTAATGGTATGAATGATGGACCCAAATAAAAGATTAGGTGGCTACCCCAAAATTTCATGCAAAGGTTAGGGCCAAATTCTCATTCATCATCAACGTCGTTATTATTATTATTATTATTATTATTATTATTATTATTATTATTATTATTATTATTATTATTATTATTATTATTATTATTATTATTATTACTCGAGCAGTAAAATATACATGTGCTTTGAGTTGAGTCTGTCTGGAAATAAAAGAGATGATTGTTCGATCTATATCAATAAATTTAAAACTATAAGATTAAATTACAGTAAGAATACGTGCAGTAATTATTTTACTTGCTTTAACAAGATATGACCCATTTCTGGTGTATAACTATATTTTAATGTTAACTCATATATTTAATTCAGCTCTTGGTTTGAAGAATTATAAATCGGTTTAAAGAATGTCTAAACATATCACTTTGAGAGGTGGTTTCATGTGATAATTTCCTCATATAAAAATGCATGGAAATTATATTCTAATTGAAATTTTATGGTGGGACCTTGTCTTACTCTGAAGTCTAAAGTACCATAACAACTGGGGTTCTATATATGAGTAAAAGAATAGCATATTGTAGTATTATTTATAGAGGTGTAATCGAGATTTAATTCATTTTAAGGCAGATCATAATAATTGTTGTTAAATTATGAGTACATCTATGAAAAAAAAAATATATATATATATATATATATATATATATATATATATATATTATAAAAGTAAACATGGAATACTATACTTGCTAAAGTTTCATGGGTATTCATATTGATGGTCGAAACCAATTTATAAATGTTACACACATTTCATTGGACATAATTTATAAAACCTTCATATATACATGACCTTTCAATTATATAATATACACGTGAATGTGACAATCCATGTGAAACTACACTAATTATCAATTGTACATTAATATGTTTATTGGTGAGTAGGTGATAATTATTTTCTTATAATATTTGTCTCTCATTTTACTCATATTTCGCATCTTATAATATATGTTTCTTAAGTGTTAATAGTTGATGTCGCATCTTTAAAGATGCGACATCAACTATTAACACCTAAGAAACTTATTGATAATGGTCAAGGGAATATTAATTACATAAATAATTTAGCTTTTCCAATCCACTCTTAATTGTCCAAGTGGATTATATTATACTATATTATACACTATTGGAGCATAGGGTTTTTTCCCCATCGCCTTTTACTGCATCAGCATCATAATATAAAGTAAGTCCATAGTACATTTGATAGATTCCCAACATTAATTATAATATTACACCATTTTTCTTAATTAACTGTACTAAAATTATTTTTAGATAATGAAAAACTAGGGTGTTATTATTTTTTCTTATATTATTTTTTGAATTCATAAAAACAAATGAAATTTTTTGTAATAGCAAATGAAATTTTAATTAGAGCAAGCGATACAAGGCAAATGAAACTTTTATTTACAGAATCGGAATCTAAATTAATTTACAAATGAGACTTTGTTTAAAAGTAAATGGTATTTTTTTTTTTGCAGCACAAATGAGTTCCATCACTTAAAATATTAGTTAGAGTAGAATGCTCCTTTCGTCTTGTTCTAAGTGGCTTGTATTTCTCTTTGGATTGTCACATTCTAAGAATCTAAGTGACTCATACCCACAAAGAGAAAAAAATTACACACAAAAGTATCTCGATTTCTGTGAATCACGCTACTTTACATATAAAACAAAAATATCTTTATAATATGTGTTCAAGAGCAATGAGCTACCTAGAGTGGGATGCAGGGTGTATAATTATATTCGTGAATTAGACTTTTCTTAAAAGCAAATACTCCCTCCGTCCTTCAAAAATATGTCACAATTGCATTATTCGATGTCCACAAAGATCGTGTCATTTTCTTTTTGAGGACACTCGATCCTTATAATCCAACCTCACAACCACTTATTATTTACCAAAAAACGCCATCATCTAGCCCACATTTAATTATTATAATTCAACCGCATCCACTCATGTCTTATATGGTAGGATCCTTTCTCCGCTCAAATAATATCTATAAATATTTTATTAAAATATGTGTCGTCTACCAAGTGACACATTATTGCTAGACGGAGGGAGTAACAATTTTTTTAAAAGTAAATGAAACTGTGAAGTGATATGATGAATGATATTCTAAACCAATCTCGATATCAATTCATAAATGAGACTTTGATTAAAAGAAAATAAGACGTTTATTTACAATAAATACAAATGAGACTTTTTTCTATTGCTAGTTGAGTCGGGTAGGCTAGGGCAACGGGTCGGATCTAGGTACTAACAGGTCAGAGTCTAGGCCATACATGACCATCCATATCCATGCGTATGGATTTATATGAGTTTTTATGTTTCATATTTCCCTCAGCATGTAATTTTTTTCTATTAGAGATTCAGCAGAAATTAAATTAAATAAGATGGAATTAAAATGATAAAAAAAAGTAATGAAATGATACTGAAATGCAACTGCATTCCAGGGAGAGAGGGACTTGAATTCAATTTCAAACGAGATTACAGGTCCGGAAATGCTTTTTCCTTTACTTTATTTTGAAAATTGCAGTCCCCAGCTCCCCTCCCCACCACCTCCAAAATGATTTCATTTTTAGTTTCATTACACCCAATAATTCAATTACCTAAAAGTGTTGCAGGATGTCAACATGAGATCGAAGCATGATCATTTAGAATATTTATATAATAGTTAAGGTGGATTACTAATTGAAGTTATTATTGATCGGATTGTTCGTAAATTTGGAGTCCACAGTTAGCTGAGATCGTTATTCAATAATTATTCAATAATATACCCATGGTTTCCATCGTTTTACTGTAAGAGGTGTTTGCTTTACATGATTATGTTGGATAGATAAAACTAATTTAATTTATTTTTAAGGATTAATATTTGAGGATATTTCAAAACCCCAAAATTGTTTTAATTCTTTGGATTGCTTTCCATTGATTTATATTCAATTAATATTGGTGGCATTTGAGTAGAGTTGACAATGGATCCTGGACCCGATCCAAATTCGTGGATCCAGATCAATTTTTCAGGATCTGAATCTTTAAAAAATAGGATCCGACGGATCTGGATCGGACCATGACCATTCCTTTAATATCAGGATCAGGGTCTGGATCTTGATTTTTGAGATCCATATCCGATCTAGATCCAATCCATGGATCTATTTATATATAATTTTTATTTTATTTATAAGTATATTATATTATTTTTCTTTCTAGTCGAAGTTGGATAAATTAGATTATAGAATTGCATGGTATGTCAATAACATTAGAAAATTGTACCTTGAATTTGAAAAAAAAAATTTATATGAATTAGATATGAGTGGTCTATTTGCTAAGATATGTGTGCTACACTAATCTTATTGTCATACTATTTGCTGTAATGAAAAAAATGAATTCGTAACTACATCTTCTTGTATAGTGATGATTGTAGAAATTCTAAATAATTATTATAGTGTTATTGTATATTTAGATTATTATTATGGTGTTACCGTAAATTATAGTTGGTTTATGATTTATTTTAGAAGAGAAAATATGTGAATTTGGGTCTAGACCCTAGATCCTGCAGATCTCATGGATCTGAGTCTGGATCTAACTTTTTTGGATCCAATGGATCTAGATCCTTTCAAAAAAAATCGAATTTAGATCTGGACCTAACAAGATTTGGTCCATTGTCATTTCTACATTTGAGTAATCCTCCAAACAAAAGGAAGAGTTATTTATTTCAATTTTAATCTTTCACTAATCTCTTATAGTAAATAAATAATTGATAAATAAAAATTATCTTATCATACATTTAATTCAATAAATAATCAATTCTTAATCATGAAAATTAAAAATCTCCTAAAAGAAATCGAAAAGTAAGAGAAGAAAAAGAAGATATGGTTAATGTTGGATTATTTTTTTCTTTTCTAGTTATGACAAATTACTTATTTTTAAATTATCTGACGCATGATAAAGATAATAATATCCCTATTGAAAGTATTGAAATGAACGATCGAACATGAGGACTAAAACTGGTTTATTTTGCGTTATAATTAAGCAGTTTAATTAATCACTTCCCTTTTCTTTTCTAATTTGTGGTTGTAGTGGACTGATAATTTTAAATTGGTCCACAACTTTGGCATGGATGAAATTGAATCGTGGATTGCTGCTTATTGAACGAAATTCTCCAAATTTAATAATCGATATCGAAATCGATCGATTAATCCGTTATCTAATTAACCGATCGGCTAGTCAGTTCGGTTATTGGATAATCAAAATCATTCAAAATTTATCTATTTGACTAATTAAACTTATTTTTAATTTAATAATAATAATAATAATAATAATAATAATAATAAAAAATAATTAATAGTTATTATTTGAATCTAATTAAACTTATTTTAATTTTGATAATAATAATAAATTAATAATTATTATAATTTTGATTATTCGAGTATATTCATTCGGTTATCAGTATACCCGATAACCGAAATTAACCTTAAACTATTAATCGATACTGATCCAATAATCGAATTAATCGATTATTGGATACCGATAACCGATCGATATCGATTCGGTTCGATAATAATCGATATACAATAACCATTTCACCACCTCTAATCTAATGTCAGCACTAGGGTGAGCCCTCCACAAATCATGAGAGAGAGATTAGGTTCGGGAAAATTAGATGGAGACATTTGATTTACTTAAACTGACATTCATATACATCTAGCATCAATCCAAATGCAAATTAAATGCCTTGAAATATATTGGATCGCTAAACTGCAGTTATATCCTTTGTGTGTGCGCGTGTGCCTATATAAGCCTTTCAATCTATACATGTATTTCGTTCGTTTTTTATAAGTTTTCATAATCATTAAATTGAGCATATTAGGGAAATTTACAAACGATTACTTTTGTAATTACCTTGTTCACAATCATAATTAATGCATCCATATTCCATAAAATTAGTTATAAAATTTTAGCCCCCGGTTTAGCTCAATTGGTTAAGAGCTAGCAAATTTGGAACAAGGATCAATGATCGAATCTTATAGCAGCCGTAGTGTGGGAGTTTCACTCTCTTTAAGATGACTCATTATGAGCACTAGGCAAAATCCTTCTAACTTTTTAACCGTTGAGTTACCGTGATTTACCTCTCATATTTTTATGGGGCTGGGGTGTGAGGGCTTCCGAGAGAGAGCTTCTCCTTTGGAACAAGTTATCAAATTTTAAAAGTAGTAAATAAAAGTAAAATAAGCAGAATATTACTCCTTTTAAATTGCTGACTAGAGTAGTTATTGAAAAATATTTAAAAAGTGGAAAGATGACATTTGTAAAAAAAGAAAAAGCTGAGAGAGCATATATATTATATCAAACAAATACATTCTCCATACTGTGAGATTGTGAGTTTCTTCTCTTTCTCCTCTCTCTCACACCCTGACTTACAATTGAATCTTCATGTATGTTATGTGTGTGCTTGAGCTAGTGAGATATCTCGAATTCAAATTATTCCATTTTAGTGAGATTTCTGATTTTCTGGTGAATTTCTTTTTCCTTCAAATATGATTAATTCCACCAGTCTATATCAGAATATCGTGTCTTAATTTTTAATCTCCTTATTCCCCTCCCGTAGATATTTATTGGTTGTTGAATTTGACCGTCTATTCCTTAAACTGATCTATGAGCTGGAGAATCCAATGTGTGCTGCTTTGGTTTCTTTATTAATGTTTTACCCTTGTTTTTATTGCAGGAAAATGAAATAGGGTTAATGTTTATCTTGTGTTAAGACTGAGAAAGGGAAGATTCTTGTTTGGTACTTCCATCGTCAATTCATTTATTTATATATATTTCAATCTCCATTAGTACTAAGCCACTCTACGCCTCCTGCTCGTGTCTCTCTCTCTCTCGAATTTGATTCCCAGATGAACTTAAGTTCCAGCCTTTCTGCGTGTCGTTATTTTCTCTCTCTCTCTCTCTCTCTTCACACACACACACATTATATAATATTTCTCAAGAAAACTATCTGTTGTAATTTATGTTGGGTTGATTGAAGTGGATCTATGGATACAGTCGTTGTTTTCTGATGTAGCACCATCAAGATTCACAAAGCAAAGGGTTTGTGGTGTGTAGATGATCTCAACTTTCTCTCTCTCTACACCTAAAGCTTCAGGTGATGAGAATCTTGATGATGCTGCATCGGCAATAAACGACTATCGCCGGATGAAACCCTTTGTTCCTTCCTACACATCAATCTTTGGTATGTCTACCTCCTCCTCCTCTTCTTCTTCTTCTTCTTACTCTGTTGAACTGAATATATTTTTTCCCTTTTTAATTTCCCTGACTTCGGTTTCCCCTCTTTTTATTTATTTAATTACCTATTATTTGTGTCAGTCCAGTGGAAACCGACAAAAATGACTACTGAGGGCTACTGAGGGAACTACTTCAGTCTGCAGGTGAAGTATATCTGTGATATTTTGTCTATTTTTGATACAAACAAATCGGGGTTTCCTCATAAATTCACGACTTTAATAATTTCTTGAATCTTGTAGCAAAATCACTGTTCAGGTTTTCACTAGCTATCTGCAAAACCAAATAACTGAATCTTAAACTAAGATACAGTAAGACGATATGTATGTTATGGCTCGCGGCGACGGCACCCGGAAATATGAAATAAAATGGAAGTCAAGAACTCGGAGGTGAGATTATTCTATTCCTTTTTTTTTTTTGCTTTTTTGCCTGATTTCATTTTACAATGTGGTTGTTCATAAACTTGTGAAAGGAAAATATTGATTTTAATCCACAGCGACTCAATAGCTCATAGGAATTTCATTTTCATGTTTCCTTGTCTTTCTTGGAAGAAATTCAAGTCATGCTTTGATTATTTCATGGGATTTATCTTTTTCAATTGGCATGGTAAAGTTCTATCCAAAACTCAAATGTTTGTTTGAAATTACAAGTAACCTTGGGGAAATAAATTAGTCGTAGGTGGTCTGGATTCTTGATGATTGTGATAATTTAATCAAAATCTGTGGTTTGATCAGGTGGACCCACCTACACCTTTCAAGCACATATGTATATCTTTCAACTTTGGTAATCCACGTATCTAGTACTAGATATTTCATGATGACTCATTTAAGCAATATCTCTCTCTAAACGTATTTTATTACTTAGCTAGTTTCAATTATGTCTTGATTTGATTTCATAATTTATTCACAACAATTCTTCTCCTAAATAGCTCTTGATTAGAAATTTCAGAACGATCTAACATCATTTAATTTGATTATAGTTACCATTTCTATTTCAATTCTCGGGTAAATATCGATTGAAAAAAAGAATTCGATTACAAAATCAGTAATTGGCGTAAGATTTATGCAGTATGGAGTATGTTATATGTTATATGTAGTGTTCTATCCTCCATTGTTTCGAATTAGTACAAACATCTATATGATTTGCCTTAAGATATTCTAATTCTGCACCTTTTCTGACCTTCATAACCACTGCAATTTATACTCATCAGGCAGCCTGCTTTCACAACTAATAATTTTCCTAATCTTTAAACGTATATGAAATTAGCAATAAATACAACACGACTATGCTTAGTTAAATTGAAGTTCTTCCACTCCTCCGACAGGGTCCCTTTAGCGCGGTCATAAAATGATGGGCCATAGACAATCGAGCAACAACATTGACGACGTTATGTGTATTGTGGTACATTTGATGTTGCATTGTCTTTATTGTTAGGATGAGAATATGTGATAAATTATGGAGAATAATCAGATTTTTCATTGATTGATATTCTAATTAAGCTAATTCCAATCGATGGTGATCTGACAATTTTTCTTAATGTATTATATGTCCTGGTACTGGAATACAGAGGATTAAAACATCAAACTTTAGTTATGTGGCTACTACTTGGAGTAACGAGACGTTAGTATGAATGATCGTTATCACGTAACATTAAGTGAGTGAAATATGAAGGGGCTTGTTGTACGGCACTTCCACTTGTTTGGAAAAAGTAGAGCCAGCATTAATGAACATTTGGGTCATTCCTCATCTAATCAAATTTCACTTCACTGCATCGTCTGGTCCTAATCACACCAGGATTTCTACGCGTATCTAGTTTGTGTGCGTGTCGATATATGGAAACTTCTCTTTTCCCGAGATTGGGATGTACAGTAGTTTCTGCCACTGTCTTCGCTTTTTGTGGGTTGGTATCTTTCTATTTGCAGTTCACACACACAGATGCAGTGAAGAGTCTTCGCCCAAGCTGTGAGGCTGAAGCAATTTGCTCAAGTTTAAAGTAGACTAGCTTAAATCTTCCTTGCAGTATGTGGTATGTCTCACCATTTGATATATAGATGCAGTGATGAGATCGACATTGAGAATTCACCGATAGCAAAACATCACTAGTTAGGGTCTTGTTGACTAATAACGACTTCGTGTCACGTGGTGCTTTTATACTTAGGCCATCTTTGGTAGTCTTGTTTCGTCAGGATAACAAAGTTATGCGTCTGTTTGGTAGCTCTGTTTCGTATCTTGCGTCCGTTTGATAACTCTGTTTCGTATCCTTAAGGCCCTTGTTTTAATGACGGGCTTGGTGGTTTTGTCTGTTTGGTAGCTCTGTTTTGCACTATTTCTTTAGGATTTGTAACCTACCTAAGTGGTGGGTTACGAAACCTAACTGCACAGTACATTTTAACTAGACGAAACCTAACGAAATGTAACTAGACGAAACCTAACTAACCTACCAAATGGGGCCTTATTGTTGGTGTTGCATCAAACGAATTAAGACTCTTAATCGACTTAACGGATTCACAATGGAAAAATTGTAGAAGTTTAAAAGAAGGATAATTATTTCTTTACGTATTATGTAATTACATAATATCCTTAAATTTTAAATCGGACATGTTCAGTTTTTATAAACCGGTTTTTTAATTAATTTTATTAATTGATGACTAATGCACGTAATTATTTTCTCGTGTGTTTTACATGTTTTTTTAAGAAACATATCCTAGCAAATCTTCTGAAAATTTGTCACTATGTTTAAAAGATTTGCATTAAAATTAGTATGAACTAATCGTGCATATTTTTTGGCTGCATTTTATTTATTTTTTTACTTTTTTTTTCTATAATTCTCGCACAACCTTTTTACGTGCATAATTGGTTGCACTGCTTTTACATTTTTCATATAATTCTTTCATAATCTATTTACGTTCATAATTTGTCATCATTTTTATGACTTTTTACTTCTTTCATTCTTTATTGTTTTTAAAATATAAAATTTATTAAATATTTTTTTGTGGGAAAACTTATATATCTTTATAAGAAATATTTTCCATATCCTAATTAAAATATGAATTAGGTAATATAATTGTTTAACCTTTTTTTTATTTCATAAATATAGTTGTGTACAAAATTTCTTAACTATAAGTTAATGATAGAATCAAATGTATTGAATTTGTATATAAATAGTCAGAATAGCTTCAGGTGGTGACAATATTGTTCGATTTTTTTCTATCATAGCATACTATAATATAAAAAAGGGAATATTAATGAAATTGATGGTTTTAATTAAAAAATTGATAGGAACCACTATAAGTGTGAAAATATTGTCACACGTTTACCACATTATTCAATTATTTCATAAATATAGTTACATAGTATAAAATTGCTCAACATTAATAAAATCATAAATTAATGACAATCAAATGTAATGGATCTATAAAAGTCATAATGGTGCCACGCAGTGATAATATTATTCAATTATTTTGTATAATGGTATACTATAGTATACAAGTTATAAGATATTAGTGAAATTAATGTTAATAATGCAAAAAATGATAGGATTCACTATAATTGTGAAAATATTGTCACCCGTTTACCACATTATTCTATTATTCCATAAACGTACATATGTAGTATTAGCTTATAAGATATTAGTATAATCAATCCTAAAAATTAAAGAACTGAATGAAACAACTATAATTGTGAAAATCATATCACATGTAGTTCACTATTTTAATAATAATTACTAATTCGTCTTAAATTTTTGAAAGAATTAGGACAGATGAAATTAGAGTTATGAAATTTGAAAGAAACCCCAAAACCCTTAAACCCCTTAACCTGTAAAAACCTCAAAACCTAAACCCTAAACCCTAAAACTTAAAACCTAAACTTTAAACCCCTAAACCTCTTAAACCCTTAAACACCTAATTAAACCCGTAATTCCCAATTACCTAAACCCCGAAACCCCTTACACCTTCGAATCCTAGTTGCTACAATCCTAGTCCTTTTTTTTCGTCATTGTTGGTTTAAGTGTTTTATTATTTTATTTTTCCTTTTTTTCCCACTTTCTTTAAGTGTTTTCTTGTTTTATTTTTCCTTTTATTTTTCCCATTACTGTTGCTTTAATTTTTTTTTTTCCTTTTTCTTAAAGTATTTTATTGTTGTATTTTTTTTACAATAGAAGGTATAATGCATATTGTTACAATCGAAATTCATTTGTAGTTGTATATTGTTAGAATCAAAATTCTATTCAAGATGTATATTTGTACAACAATCGAACATATCAAAAATTTTGAAGTATTAAAAATTTTGAACGCTCCTTATGTTATACGATTACAATGAGTAAAACGACTTGCTCCTTTTATTCCTTGTATACACATTATCTTTAGTTAAATGATATTCATAAAATCTATGCAAGTGAGTAATTACATCTTCAATTCTCGATTTATATATATGTTTTTAATAAAATATTATTTAATTGGACCAATTATTCATATTCCGCCAATAATTGGTACCAATTATAGATATTTTTCAGACGCTAATACTAAATGGCATTAGATTAGTTTAATCGGTATGAATCATTTAAGTAGCTTGGGAAAGAAATCTAATCCTGCTTCCGGAAGTAAAGAATTTTAATATATCTATTCCTAATAAATTCCCACTATACCTGCAGGCAATTACCAAATCAGCCCTCTGATTTGGCCCGACATACTTGTATTCGGAGAGAGCTTCACAAACAATGTCAAGAAAAAACTTTCTTCTAACAACAACAGTGGTGCGCCTTTCGTACAATTCAAATGGCTCCTCCTTACTCTTGCCTTCTTCTAAAGCTGAATTAACATCTGCTTTGTCCAAGCAGGCATCAACTTGGCTTTCCATCTCTCTGTTATGATATTCTTTGGCATCTTGAGGTGACACCCCAATCAAAGGGGAGACGAACCTCTCCAGAGCATTCTCCCGCTTTATCACCTCAAATACCCTTTGGCTGATCTGTAGAAAATAGAATTGCTTTAGGCACAACACCAGAAAGTTGTTGAAATATCCCCAGATACAAGCTAAAAAAAGCCAAAAGGAAAAATTATAGATCCCTTAAAAACCAAATGTAAGATGCTCAATTGCAGTCACTAATATAGGATCCAGATGCAGGTTCCGTTTATGAGAAGAACACGTATATATATGTGCTTGAACATGTTCATCGTCAATCCATATTTTGATAGCACATGCATGTGGCTTTGATTGAACCAAATTCTGAACATTGTAAGCTATCAAGTGAAATTAAGCTACAAAGATGTCTAGATCAGAATATATAAGAGCCAAAAATCAAGAGTCATCAGATCCAACTAGCAAAATAATATGAACATATTGGAAACTGTGCATAATTTCTTTTAACTATCTTCGAAAGAAGAATATCGCCATTTGTCTATCCTTCTCCATAAATCCCATGAAAAGAGCAACATAGAAACTTTGAAACAAAATGCGTCAAGACTTCAAACTTATTTGCATATAAAAGCGCTATATACTAATATGAATAACCTAGACAAGGAAGCTCCAAATTGAACTACTCTCTTTTTTACGATCCATTTCACACACACACACACCCAGAACGGCCAGACTGCATCTACATTGTACGTAGACAGAAAACCGACCTTAAAGGAATGGCGAGGTTTGCAACCAATGAGCTGCAGAGTGCTCTGGAGAACCGAGCGCGAGTACCGAAACGACGACGCCTCCGTCCCGTCCGCGGAATCATATTCCTCCACCACCACTACTTAAAGCAGCTTCTTCGCCAATCCCACCGGCACCGACATCCTCCAGCCCTATTCCACCCCCATGCGCGCAGACACACCTGAAAATCAACACCGCGGGGATTTCGAAATCGAGCGCGACTGGGGCAATGCAGGCAGAGAGTTGAGACGAGAAGCTGTAATTCACACCTAAATTAGAAGCGGATGCGAGATTCAGAGTAGAAGGAGTGAGACATGGAGTAGGAAACACGCAGAGCAAGAGGAGAAGGAAAAGGAGGCGGTTTCCGAGGCAATCTGGCCATTTGAATTGCGACCTGCTTCCATGCATCATAACTTCACTGCTTCCACGAGTCAATATAACCGATGCCACACCATTTTCTTTATTGACGGATTTGGGCCTGCGATTGTCGCGAATTACTAGGTTTGCAAGTGGAGGGAGGTCAAACGGGGAAGGTTAATATCGAGATTGGCGGCAATACCAAGTTTAACTATTAAGTGTTCAAATTTCTTCCATAAAAGCTTCTGTTCATAAAACATATTCAATCCATAAAAGCTTATGTTCATATAAAGTATTCTAATTCGTGAACCTTTATGCGTTCTTTTATAATTGGATTGGCTTATCAATTAAAAAATGCATTTAATAAGATTTTCCAAATTTGTATAATTACATTGTAATGGAGTCATCGAATTTTATGTTACCTTATTATGGTTCAAGTGAATACTCACGGTGAATTCGAATTACAACAAATTAAAAGCAACTTGAATGAAATAAAATTCATTATTCGTTTATACTAGTAATGAATTAAATTCGCAAATTATTTTTGATCACCCTAACAAGATGTGTGAGTCTTGTTTCAAGCTATTATCAGACCATAATCATATTCGAATTAAAATAGAGTCAAAATCCTAATAAAAGTGGGAATTATATCATTAGAGATTGGAAGTTTTGGGAATGGCATTAAGACCCTCATAAGCGATTAACGAATACAATTTCCTTTCCAAATGGCAAAATTGTTTTTATGTTGGGCAACAACAACAACAATTCTTGGATTTTCTCTCTCCTTCTCTCTTTCACTGAGTCCTACAAACTAGAAGCATGCAGCTACGTTAATTCCCATTTCAGAATCTGTTCTACACCGAATAACTGCCCACAGGCGCCTCAGAGGCAGAGCCAGCCGGCGCAGGGAATGCCCTCGGCTTGGGCTTCTCCACCACGATGGCCTGCGTGGTGAGCACCATTCCAGCAACCGAGGCCGCGTTCTGCAACGCGCACCTCGTCACCTTAGCTGGGTCTATCACGCCTGCCTCCAGCAAGTTCTCGAAGGTATCAGTCATCGCATTGTACCCAAACTCCCACTCCTTCGCCCTCACCTTCTCCACGATCACCTCCCCCTCGACTCCCGCATTCTGGGCGATCAGAGACGCCGGTGCTATCAGCGCCTGCACCCACAAAAAACCCAGAACCAGGTCCATCACCAGCAATGCTTAATATTTCATGACGTACGCATATATAGCATTCCTTACCTTTTGGATGATGTCAGCACCGAGGCGCTCATCGGGGTCCTCGAGGGTCTCCTTGATGGTGGGGACGTAGGCCGAGAGATGGACCAGCGCGGCTCCACCCCCGGGCACGATGCCTTCCTCGATAGCAGCGAAAGTCGCGTTCTTGGCGTCCTCTATGCGTAGCTTCCTGTCCTCGAGCTCTGTCTCCGTTGCTGCCCCGACTTTGATCACAGCAACTCCGCCCGACAGTTTGGCGATTCTCTCAGCCAGCTTCTCAGTGTCGTAGACGGAATCCGTCTCGGTTAGCTCCTTCTTGAGCTGAGCAATCCTCGCCTGCAGCTCATCCTTGGATGCAGCATCCGCGATCACCATCGTCGAATCCTTGCTGATTGTGATCTTTCTTGCGGTTCCCAGTTGATCCACATCAGTCTTCTCCACAAAAAGGCCCAAATCAGTTGCTTGATACTCAGCTCCTGAAACAAAACTATCATCAAATCAAATGCACAACAAAGATGGAATTTCTCACAAGAATCAACTCTTTACCAGTCATAATGGCAATATCTTGAAGAAGAGCCTTCCTTCTTTCACCAAAACCAGGCGCTTTGATCGCCGCCACGTTCACAATGCCACGGAGCTTGTTTACGACAAGGGTTGCCAAGGCCTCTCCGGTGATATCTTCTGCGATGATGAGCAGAGGTGCTCTCAGCTGCGTCGTCTTCTCCAGCAGAGGGATGATGTCCTTGATCGAGGAGATCTTCTGGTCCGTAACCAGTACTTTGGCGTTCTCAAACTCAACGAGCAGCTTCTCCGGGTTGGTGACGAATTGCGGGGAGATATACCCTCTATCAATCTGTACACAGAGATGATCAAACTTTAGCCTATCTAAATCTTGATTGTGAGGAAAATATGTGAATTTGAATGCTACAGATTGTGGACCTCCATTCCTTCTTCCACATCGACTGTGGTCTCAAACGAGGATGATGACTCGATGGACAAGACGCCATCTGGTCCAACCTTGTCAACTGCATCTGCGATCATAGTCCCGATGGTCTCATCGTTGCCAGCAGAGATTGCAGCAACAGCTGCAGTGTTTATAGATTTTGTTAACAAAAGTTAGTAGGCTGCAGATGAATTAGCATTTCCACAGGCTACACGATGGCCGAATCAGCATACCTTCGATGTCATTCCTGCCCTTGATGGGCCTAGCTCTCTTTTCAAGCTCCACAACCAAACCCTGCACAGTTTTCTCAATGCCCCTCTTCAGCGACACCAGATTGGCACCCGAGGTGACGCTGAGGAGACCAAGTTTGATGATTTCACGAGCAAGAATCGATGCTGTGGTGGTGCCATCACCAGCAGAATCATTCGTCTTGCTAGCAACCTGCACAACACAATTCAAATTCCAAATTTGAAACAACAGTCACCAAAAATTTCGAATAAGGAGAAACAAGTTGAGAAACCAACCTCTCTGATCAATGCAGCGCCGGCATTTTCCATCGGATCAGGCAACTCGATTGCCCTCGCGATAGTCACCCCATCATTCACAACTTTTACTGAACCAAACTCATCTAAAACAACATTCCGCCCTGCATATTAGGTCGTAGATTAGATTGAACGTGCATAGGATCGAGTGTTTGAAGGATTACGTAATCAAACAGGCTCAATTTTGTCCAACTCCATCAAAATAGTTGGTGGATTACTCTATATATTTAAAAGGAACAAGCTACACTCCTCTAAGAAGCAAGAGACCTACATTTTCCATAGGATTCTCACTGCCATCTTCACACAAGAAGACAGTTAACAAATTACATCTATCTCGCACAAAAACTAGATTGCGTTGACTTTGGACAAGTATAATTCAGCAGAATTAGCTAACAAATTTGCATTCCAGCTAAGAGAATGAGCACAATTCGTGCGAGAAATTACCTCTGGGGCCGAGGGTGAGGCCGACGGCATCGGCGAGCTTATCGATGCCGGCCTGCATGGCAGACCTCGATTTCTGGTCGAAGGCAATATCCTTAGCATTAGCCCTCACCACGAACCCATTTTTGGCCTGCTTCTGTTTCTGCCCCTGCCGCAATTGGCTCGCTCTGCTGTTCTTCAATCGCCACTGGAAAAGAAAAAAAATCACTTAAAAAAGAGAAGAAACAGAAAGGGGAGAAGGAAAGAGGTGAGAGCGGAGGAGAAGATACGTCTTTAGAAGGAGAAGGAAGGATGGAAGCGGAAGAGATAGCGTTGGCGGAAGCCATTTCTGGGCAATTGAAGAATAAGAAGAAGATGGTTTTTGTGCAGGAGTTGAAGTTTGGATAAGGCAACGCCCAATGAAGCTAAGTAGAGAGTGGCTGAGTGGGGGGTGGTTGTTCTAGAAGATTCATCTCTGGTTCGATAGCACTTGCCCACTAGGGATCGTGCCGAGATTTTTGTCTGCACATTTTCAATTATTAACAATTTTCGGTTGGAGTTGGAGATGGAATTCAACCATTTTTTAGGTTTTTAGAGACTATTTGTTAATAAATTTATGGGTATGTATAAATCAATGTTGTGAATGTAGTTCATGAACATGCAAGATCTAATCTACGTTCTCTATAATAAATATGTGTTAATTTCATTTTTATCTTATATTTACATCTGATTATAAGTGTGTTTAGTCGAGTTTATAAGTTTTCAAGAATTTATAAGCTCTTGAGATAAAATAAACTTCTTAAACAACTTATAAGTTGTGAAAATAAATTTTACTAGCTTATAAGCTTTCAAAAAATAAGTTTAGTGTCAATTTCTTTTTTCATAAAGTTATAAATAATAATGAATTTATCAAAATAATCTTACTATGGTTGTTATTTTCAACATATATCTTATCAATTTCATATCTCTTTATTTTTTTCTCTCTAGTTAAGTATGATTTTATCTTTCTACTTCTCGATTATCTCTCTAGCTTATAAGCCAATTATCCAAATATTTTAACAATTTATAAGCTTTTGATACATTACATCTTATAAACTCTTGAAATATATTATAAATTATCGAAGTTTATAAACTTTTTAAATAAGTTTAAGCAAACAACCTCTACGTCTTGAGTGAAATCATATTAAATGGATGCGTCATTTTGATAATTGAGGATAATCCAGTTAAATATATTTTATTTTATAAAAAAAGAGATTAATAGTCAAAATTTAGAAAGTGTGTAAAAGAAATAAGCATTATTGAGTGATCGTAACATAATAATTATATGAATTGTACAAATCGCGTTTTATTGGTTTACTCTATTGTAGAGTATTTTGTTCTCCAATAATACATTTTACTCTATTTTACATTAGAGGAAATGACTAAGGGGGTGTTTGGCTAAGCTTATTTTAGAGAGCTTATAAGCTCCAAGAGCTTATAAGATGTTTCAAGAGCTTATAAGAGGTAATGTCTCAAGTGCTTATAAGTTGTTAAAGTGTTTGGATAATTGATCTTATAAGATAGAGAAAGAATCGTGAGTTAGAGAGATAGAATTGACGAGATGTGAAGTTGATAGTGTATGTGTAGGAAATAACGAACTATAATAAGGTTATTTTGGTAAATTCATGGTTGCTTATAAGTTTATGAAAAAATAAGTTAGGGTTGACCAACTTATTTTTGGGGAATTTTATGTTCGTTGAACTTATTTTCACCGCTTATAAGCTGTTTTGGAACTTATTTTACCAAACGCTTTGCAACAGCTTATAAGTTCCTAAACAGCTTATAAGTTGTTTTAAAGAGCTTATAAGCTTAGCCAAACACCCTCTAAGTGATATTATTAATCTCTCTAACTTAACGGTAATGGGATCAAATTAATCCGGATCAATAGGGCTATTTTTGTAATATTAATATAAATGAAAATGTGTTCTACATAAATTAGCCTTATCAAATATTTGGTTTTCAGTTAATTTTTGTCTTTCCCATACTTCATTCAAACTTCAATAATTATAGTTGCCTCCTAATCAATCATTTTCAAACAAAGCAATTAATGAAATTGATCGTATGCCCTCTCAAAGAAAAATGATATTGATCATATGTGACTTCTCGGATTTCTTTTTTATTTTGAGTTGACTTGTGAAATTTCAATTGAGAATAACTTGCGATTCTTTCTCAATTGGATTTTCCTCTCATGCTCCACACGAGCAACTCTTGGCTGCTAAGATGTGATATTTAAATAATCATAATGTAATTTCGGTAGATAAAATTATCAAAATTCATGAGAATAATCATAATGTAATCAAATTCATGAGAATAATCATAATGTAATCATACTCCGCGGTGGACGATAAGAGCTTAGATAAAGTTAAATTAAATTTCACAATAATTATAATATAATTTCAATTTATATTAACTTATGTGTATATTATAATAATGTAATATATCATTTTTTGGTTTTAGTAAATGAGAGTAAGAGGTTACGTAAATGATTGTTATTTACATACTACATTTCTGGAATTATCTTCAATATGATTTTGAAATTTAATATATGGAGGTAATTATCTTTAAAATTACGACGATCATGAAAGAGACTATGGCCACTCTATATGTCAATTTTTTTTCCACATATATCAATAATTTTAACGATCTCAGGTCCTACCAGCCTTGAGTTCATAGAGATGAGCTAGATCGTCTAATTATATTTATGTAGCTTCATTTAGTATATTTCAATTTACTTTTACCCAATAATATAGGAGAAACAAACTGACTCAAATTTGACAATATAAAAAGTAAATATCATATTAAACCCCAAAATTATTGTGTCACTATCAATTATATTATAAACAATCAAAAATATATATTTTTCTTAAATCATGAACTATCAATTTATATCAATTACCTGTCTAGCTTTTTCGACTCCAAAAAGAAAAGTTGATATAGCTCGACGGATTGTCACGATGTATTTAATAATTTTTTAAAAAAACTTACATGTTACAAGCCCAGATTGTTAAATAAACCATGACAATCCGGCAAGATACATCAACTTTCCGAAGCCAAAGAATGGATTATGGACACATTTGAGCCAAAGAATGGATTATGGACACATTTGATATAAAATCGATAGTTCATAACTTCTAATAATATTTTTGATAGTTTAGGATAAAATTGATGGTGCTAAAGTAATTTGAGATTTAAAATGATATTTACCATAAGGTGACAATCAACATAGCTTTTGTATAAATAGATTTTTTTTTCCTTGCGTACCCTGTCAATACAATTTATTATGTTTTTTATAATGTAAATAATATGCAAACCGTCACAACAATATCACACATTAAATTCCAGTCTGATTTTCATTAATTGAAACCTTACTTAAAATTATGTATGCAAATGTAGGAAAATGAGTAATACACTTATCAGTCTTCTCCTAAAAGGGGAAGCTTTCCCCCCCGAATGTCCCCACATCAGTTCATGAGAAAGTGAGAGGATAAATCAGGGTGACTCAGCAGTTAAGAAATTAGGAGGACCTTTGCATAATGCCCACAAAAAGTCACCCTAAATACTTACATGGTGAGACAATCTCACGAAAGACTTAAGACGAAACCGAAGCATTAGTACCTGGGATAAGTAAGGAATTGGCAAGTTAGAAATGGAAAGTTCCATGATATGTTTCCTCTCTCTAATAAAACTGCATCAACTAAATACAAAGACTCTCATCATAGATGCAGACAAGAGGTCATCAACAGAAAATTCCCAGATTTTATTTTATTCAGAAAGAATCAGATCTTGCTGCCGTGGAAGGATAGTTGATAGTAGAGTTGCAGGTTATCAACGGCGCCCAAGCTCGTCGTTCACCTGCAGACGAGCTTATTCAATCATCGGGAAACCAAGAAAGACCTAATAAGTCCATATCTAAATTACCTTGAGGCGTCTAGCTATTGCCATAGCATTCATCAGTTATAGTCCTCTGGTAATTCAACGTGTTCATGTTGAGCAGCCTGCCACCTCTTCTTCTTCTTAGTGCGAAACGTCGGACAATCTGCACAACAATGTAAATGTAGAGAATAATGCATTTGGAAACACTTCATTTGGGAGGAATTCTCTTAATATAGAAGGTTCTTGCAAGAAATAAAAATTGCACATTAAGTGTAAAATTTTGGAGCAACATGGTCCTATTTGGTGATTATCTGAAGACAATGATAGTGGTAATGGTAAACAAATATGCTCAGTCTTCAAAATTTGGCAATGTATATGATATTGTTCTAAAATGTCAGCGTTCTCTTGAAGTAGTTCAATTTGAGTATAAAATGTGAGAGTACCTCCGGCAGGATATATCGAGTTGTAATGAACCTCGGCCCAGAAGCTCAAGAAAATAACTGCACGAGATGCAACATAAATTCGTTCAACCAGTGCAAACGGTATAGCATAAATAGGCACGAGGTAGAGCAGCAATTTTACCTCGTTCCGACTTTTGAATGTTTGGGAGAATCTCAATGTAACAGGTGTCCTTAAACGACGTGATGACAAATATTTTTATACCGTACTGCAGGAAATGAAGAACGAGAATCAGTGTTCGAGACACTTAATCAAAGAACAAAGTTAACACAATCCTAGAAATTGCAAAAAACAAGAAATGGAGGCCTTATCTTCTGTAACATCAAGATCTATGTATGTCGACAATTACCCAATATGGATACTGATGAAATATATAAGCATTGCAAACACGACGTTAAAATGGCAGAAGGTGCTAGAGAAGAAACATACGGAATCTGCAGCAGCTTGCAACGTGACATGATCTCCCCACTCTCCGTTCCTGATGGCCATTCACATGTTAGAAGTCGTTGTATATGCACAAAAACGAGTCATCGATAAATGAAGTGCAGAGGTATACTTGGACATCTTTGTCAGATATTGGTCGTAAGCCATGGGCACATATCCCTCGTAAATCTCCGGGAAAGACCTAAGCTAGAATGTGTCACATGAAACATCAGCTCAAGAAAATCGACCCAAAGTTTTAGGACAGGAAATATATGGACAAGAAAATCCTAACCTGATTCACAATCTGCTCTCGAACAAATTTGTGATGCTCGGGAGTTCGATAAAATTGGTCTGACAGAGCTCGGAACTGAACATGTATAAGCTCGAGTTAGTCATTGCAATCATAGAACATCACGCCGAGAGATCCGGTGCTCTAAATTATTTTATGCTATTTAAAAACCTTATCCTAGATACTGGAAAATGTGTCAGAGGATTGTACGAGAATGCAGAAATCAGTGAACTCAAAACTGACCTGACAGTTACCATCACCTTGAACCTTGAATTCGACCAGCTCGTAGACCTGTAATCTACAAAATGTAACAAGACCCCAGTTGATAGTTGTGATGGGAAATGCATAAAATTTTATGAGACAACTATGATTAGCATTGGACATAAGAAGTATAGATAATTAGATACTATTTCTTTTCGGACCAAATTAGTAAACAAGCTATTGCAAAGAAATCCTCCACCCTGAGGCAGCTATAAAGAAATCTCATTATTTTGACGAAAAGCAAATGGACTTCATTTTTTCCTAGATATATGCCAATTTATTAATATCTGAAATGGCAATCTTTTATTTTTGATGAGTGAATGACGTATAGTAGGACATAAATTTACTTTTTCAAGTACATTAAAGACATATTATTTGTCTGAATATGGGAAGTGGAAATATCTTCTCTACATCAAAAGCTCATGCAGAAAGATAAATCTATGGTACCTGTTGAGAAGCCTTTGATGATCTAAAGTTGCTTCATCTACCGAGGGTATTTCACCATTAGTTTTTGGAATGTGCTGCAGACATATAGTCCAGGATGAAGTGAAAAATTAATCCCTGTCTCGTTTTTTTGCAGTCAAGCATGCCAAATGTTTAAACATATCCAAACTACATTACATATTGAACCCGATTTCAAGAAAATTAATTCCTCAAGAATCTCTATGAAGTCAAAAAAAGTCTGAAGTAAAACGAACAAGAATGAATAATTAAACGGTTCGCTATGTTGCCTCATTGCAGACAAAGAAATCTATTCAACTAACTCAAGTTCAGACGATGTTAATGGCACCAAACGAACATTGGCAATTGGTAATGACTTCATTTGACAGCATACCAATCAAATGAAATATTTTTTCCTCTGTAAAACCATAAACTAAGACACATGACTCAGAAGGCAAACCATTCTAAATGCAAGAAATCATATATTCCGTTTCAGTTTCTTCTTCTGCTACATGAATCAAGTACTTGACAGAAGCTAAACTTACTGGAATAGAAGCCATCTGATTCAATCTTTTGCCTACTTCGCCATCAAAAGCATGCTCGTCCATTAGATCTAGTGAATCCGACCACTCTTCTTCACAGTACAATTCATCTCCTGGGCTAGAACACGAAGCAGAAACTCCCAAATCAGTTTCTTCTTCATGCTGACTATCATTTCCTACAAGTCAAAGAAAAATCCATTAAACCAAGATGGTGAAATTGGATAAACCAAAAATCCGTTTCATAAATCAGCATACCATCAACGGCGTAGCTGTAGTTCCCCAATGAATGTGGAAACCATTCCTGTGAGCAAAACGAAGTTTGGTGCTGCTCCATGCCATCTTGGAACGACTTAATTGGTTCAGTCACTGAAAGTTGTGATAGTTCTTCATGAAGGCTGTCTACATTATGGTTTTGGTCTCCTGCATAATTGCAGTCCAACTCATACTGATATCTTTTCAAATAATGCCCCGGATAGCAGTCAGCACTATGTTGAGAGATGGAACCACAATATCCACAATCAGAATATGGATCACCATCAAAGAGCTGAAGTCCCCAGCGGATAACATCAGGATCTTGCTCGTATGTGATCATGATTAACGCACAATATATCTTAATTGAAGTAGAATATCTGGTCAGCCAAGACAAAAATCAACACTAGTAAGATCACTGAACTTGTACTCTGTAGGCAACACATTTCTTCCAAATAGTCTAAGAAATCAAGACTAGTAAGATCAACGAAATTTTACTCTATAAGAAGAATATAACACATTTCTTCCAATTAGCCTAAGAAATCAAGACTAGTAAGATCAGTGAACTTTTACTCTATAAGTAGAACACAGCACATTTCTTCCAAATAGCCTAAGAAATCGTAATTCTTTCTTGGATATACAAGCAACAAAAGGGGATACATAGATGCTATATCAACGGCATACACTACACAACCTAATCAGGCATAAGCCCGCTCAGCATATTAGTCCTTGCCTTGAATCAAGCATTAGTTTCTCCTCTACTTGTATCCCAATTTCATAGCAATGGGTCTCTCTAGTAACTTGTACTCCCTCCGTCCCACTCAAGATGACATGTATTCTTTTTTAGATTGTCCCATCCAAGATGGTCTGTTTCATTTTTAGTAAATAATTATCTCTTCAAAAGTTGTGACACCACCTACTTTTTATCACTTTAATCACGTTATACCATTCTCTTAAATAACCGTATCGAAAAGAAATTGACAGTCTTGGATGGGACGGAGGGAGTACAATTTAACACAACCAATTCCACTAGATGATCATCAAGTCATAGAAGCAAAATTTACAAGATTTGCTTGCTGTACTCTGCATACTTAGGCTGGCAAAAATCTCACTTAAGTTAATCAGAATTCGACCCTTTTGAAACAAAATCCCTAACCAAAAATCCAGATCAGCTAAAGAACTAAACACCAGCACATATAACTTGCATAAAAGAAATGTTTCCAAGACATCAAGTTCAGGCACAAATCAAAAAATCCCATCTCACATCTCAACAAGATCAATGACAAACAAACTAATGTACAAATGATCAATGCGATGGATTTCAAAGACGGAAACTTTAAGTTCGAAACACAACTCCAAGATTTTCAAGAATTGTGGAACGAGCAACTCACATTGAGTCCTGAGTGATGTCAAAATCCTTCTCGCAAGCATGAATTCCCTTATCATCAACTATTTATATAGACATCGCGGTCCCGAGATGCCACAGGAGGAGAGGGGAGGAATTGAGTGAAAGGAAAAAATAATGATGAGTATTTAAGGTGTGGAAATAATGTGATTGATTCGGGTGAGTGAGAAAATGTCGCGAATTTCGGGGGGTGGGGTGTCATGTCACGAGGTGAATTCAATTGCTGTCTGTGGAGAGAGAGAGAGAGAGAGAGAGAGAGGACAATGGAATTGGAATCTCAGTTTTGGGGTCTCAATTCCCAGTGTATTCAGAAGCTGTTGTTCTCAAACTGACGGCGATTCCTTTACGTTTGTCCGTTTTCCCGTTTTCTTGTCTTTTTCTTTTTATTCCAATTATGCTGCGGTAGAATTCTTTTTTTATTATTATTATTATTTTCACAATTATGGTTTTATCATTATCAAACGCCTATTTCCATAATTTTTTTTTATTATGAATTCTATTTTCTATAATGTTGTGATACGTCATAAGTTGGATAGATAGAAAAAATTTAGTTGCCCGACTCAATCAGAGCAAAATTCCTTGGATGGTTGGAGTGACAATGACATGACCTAAATAATTATTGTGGTATTAAAAATTATATTCTTAATCAAATTGTCGACATTTGATTCCTTGGATCGTCTCGCGAAGTTAAATAAGTAGGTGTTATTAGATCTTTAGTAGCACTATCCGTCGAAAATTCTATAAAACATATAAGTATATTATATTTTCTTTCACGTGATAATATTTTATTAATATAAATTAAATTAATAAAATACTATCATGTGAGATGTGAGTATAGTACATCTACATGTTTTGTGGAAAATTATCTTCGCCAAGGAGGTAAGCCTAAACCAATTAACTTTTGGAAACCATGAGGATGAATGTTGAAACTAATTTGGGAGAGTTAAGATCGATAATTTTTAACAAAATAATGATATAAAAATTGAAAATGTTCAATAAAATATAAAGTATGAGGTTAACAACAAAATTTAATGGAGGTGCTGAAGCTCCTCAGCACCCTAAAACTGGTGGGCTTAAGCCCTCCTGTCACTCTCTTAAAATCGTAAGTGCATGGTGGGCTTAAGTTGTTTTCCCAATTTTTTCGATATAAGATCAAAAGCTTTGAAAATGTGTAATCACGATGATTTGATTGATTTAAACTATCAATTTAAGATAAAATAATATTATAATTATTTTTATTTTATTTTATTTAAAAAATGTCTTCATTAATTACTTATTAAAAATAAATAGTCGGAATACGTGAATTTTTATTTTAAGAATAACACATTCAATCATTCGGGTCCTAATTAAGTAGTAGTTTTCACTTTTCATCTTTTAGGTCATGACTCGATACTATGCTACTAGCTTACTTTTTCGAACCATAAACCAATAAAAAGTTAAATCAAATTTTTAGAATGCATATGATAAAATTAAACCCTCCCTCTCCAAAATATATTTATGGAGATTTTTGGTGCAGGTTTTTAATATAAGTTGTTGAATATTTTATGAGTGGAGTAAAAATATCACATTATTATGTATTAAATTAATTAATAGTGGACTATAAATGATAAAAATGTGTGTAAATAAATAGTATTGTTGAAGGTAATATGTAAGGAGTATGTTGTGGAATAATTTCCATCAATGAAAATGGAACAAATTTAGGGGACATACCAAAAAAGAAAATTATGAATAAATTTTGAGGACGGAAGGAGTATTTTAGAACCTTAACAAAAAATTGAATTTGAAAAAAATTCATCATAGTTAAATTTATTAAATTATACGAACTTAGAAGAATTAATAATTCAAAAATACTATAAACCGTATTCAATAACTTAATTGTATGCAATATTTGGTAAATGTAAAGTATATGCAATTTTATTAATTTTCTTTTACCAATTTTTCAATTTTTTTGGCGAATCCCAACTAGCAACTTTAATAGGTGAAGTCAAAACCCGCCAAAACGACGGTCAACAGCTCAATCGACAGACTCATTTTGACAGCCTCAATCTCAGTGGGTGATCTTGGCCTAATAGAATTTTTTTCCCACACTTAAATGGAAACACACACACACACACACATATATATATATGGAAGGGTTAACGTGAGAATCATTTTTATCGTGAGAACGTGAGAACCAAAAAATGATGAATTCACAGTGAAAGTTGATGAATCCGTTGGGAAAGTTACTGAATCCAAAAAAATAAAATTTTCGCCCCTCATGAGATTCGAACCCGGGTGAAAAGTTCTGAATTTTTGAATTCATTAACTTTCTCAACGGATTCATCAACTTTTATAACGAATTCATTTGGTTCTTAGTTTTAGGATAAGAATGGTTCTCATTTGAACCAAACTCTCCATCTCTCTCTCTCTCTCTATATATATATATATAGAGTTTGGTTCAAATGAGAACCATTCTTATCCTAAAAACTAAGAACCAAATGAATTCGTTATGAAAGTTGATGAATATGTTGAGAAACTTAATGAATTCAACAATTCAGAATTTTTCACCCGGGTTCGAATCACATGAGGGACGAAAATTTTATTTTTTTGAATTCAGTAACTTTCTCAGCGGATTCATCAACTTTCACTGTGAATTCATCATTTTTTGGTTCTCACGTTCTTACAATAAAAATGGTTCTCACGTTAATCATCCCCTATATATATATATTCGATTTTTTAGACTATAATATTTCGATTTTCGAGCTAATAAAGATAGGAGCAGGGCATCCTAATATATGTACATATGTAATTTGGGAAACTTATTAAACTATAAGCCGTAGGCCGTTTCTCTAATCAGATTTCATTTTAATTCAGTACTATAGCTTGTTTTCAATTTTTAGTTTTACATATCTAACAAAATGAATTACAACATTAAGTACGAAAATATTGTTTTGATTGAAAGATCTCACAAAATATTAATATATGAATATTTAGTTGTAAAATAATGTATGTAGTTTTCTCAATATAATTAAATAAAATTCGGTGGGTGATATATTTCATATATTGTTTTTTGAAGAAAAAATATTAAATTAGAGAGAAAAAACAAAGCAAAAAGGAATCTGAGGTAGGGTCAAATGACAACATGAAAAGTGCCGAAGCGGCGTCGGTTCATTATTTTGTCGGAATTTGTCACAATGTTCGATGTTGTTCGACTGGATATTATGACGTCACCACTACGCAATCATCATTAAACTTTGCAAATTGCATTTTACTACCTCGGTCTCAAGTAAGATATTAGTGTTATTTTAATTTCTACGATTGTTTTGATATGTCTAAACTTTTTGAAGAATATAGACAAAAAGAAAGCTCCAAAGGCAAAGATAATCAACGTCGCCCGTTTGAGACTTGCAAGAATCTTTTTGTACTATGATCGTGAATGACGATAACATCCTGATAAATCATACATAAGTTGACAAATTACTCACTCACAATTTGAAAAGGTAAAGTATTACTCCGTCTGTCCCATTTAAAATGTCTCACTTTCCTTTTTGGGTTGTCTCATTACAAATTTCTCATTCAATTTTAGAAAATAATTACCCCTTCAAAAAGTGTGGACCCTACCCATTTTTTAACACTTTAAGGGCTCGTTTGATATATATGTTTAGATATGTCAAGATAGATAAGACATAGATGTGTATCGTAGATAATGTGAGATTGATATCGTATTTTAGTGTTTGGTAGATAAGATATAAAAATATAGATAGCAAACTTGTTTGTTTGGTACACTAGTTAAAACTATAGATAAAGATTAACTATGACAAAAGTAACCCTATGAGAAATAAAAAATGACAAAAAAATCTAACTTTTATTTCTACCATACGTACTACATAGGCTTTCTTCTCCAACTAAAGAGGCTTTTATGAGCAGAAGAGCTGAAAAGGGGCGTCCACTCTGAAGCTGCGAGAAGATCGAAAGCTTTGTTCTGTTCTTCAGTTCGATGAGTTCCAATCATCTTGCCCGATGAAGGTACCGAGACTGGTACTTATTTTAATTTGTTTCTTTGGGGATTGAATTTTTTGAGGATAGATGTTCATTAGTTTATCACGGAAGTTGGCGACAGTTGTTAAATTCAATGAAGGATCCGGATCACCACAACCTTGTGTTTGTCAAAGTTTGGGAACCTTGGGCTTCCTTATTGGCTCGCATCCTCTATTGACAAGATGATTCGTGTAAGTATGAATATTGGTAGAAAATTGGAATTGCTTTCTTTTCATTCTCGGTACCGGTCTGCATCGAGAATCATAGAATACTACATCCCGTCTCGGTTCCTTCATCGTGCAAGATGATTGGAAATTTCAGATTTGCACTTGTGAGGCTTCGAAAGGTTTTACTAATCTTGAATGAGTGAATGAGCGTATTTTAATTTGGATAATATATTATACAAAAACAAAATTGGTCCATCTAGAAGTAAAATGCATGCTTCGTTCTAGGAAATTCAGAATCTTCTGCAGTGTTCGAGATCAAATAGTCGAAATGAAGTAAGAACTTCCGCTAATTTACTTGAGCAGTGAAGATGGGGTCGTCGCATTCAATTTTTGAAACAAAAGGTAACAGGGTACAATAGTCATTGATCGGATAGGATAAGGGGCGTTATATGCTATCTTGAGTCGAGCGGTGATGGGTAAACTTTGTCAAACAATGGTTTAAGCCCGGCCATTGTTTAACGCGGCTCCCGGATATGAATTTTGGATACCAAACAGGTGGAAATGCCAAGATACCTATGCTATCTTGGGCTTATCACTGCTACCAAACACAACCTAACTACTTTATACATTTCTCTTAAATACCCGTGTCCAAAAGAAATGAGACACTTTAAGCGGGACGGGGGAGTAATTCATTAAGAATGTAGTCCATTCAATATTCTTCGTTTAACATATTTTATGTGAGGGAAAACACAATGCATGAAGATGATGCTTTAAAAAAAAAAACCTAGAAAATAATAATTGAAAAACGATTCCACAATTCGACTTTTTAACCAATATCTTTTTGGTTCCACAAAATTGGTTACTTTCAATTTTCACACAAATTATGAAAATGTATTTAACGCTATTTAAAAATACTTTATTCGTAATCAAAATTTGTTCATGGTTTTTTTATATACGTCCCCAGATTTGTTTCTATTTAATTTATGATTCATGAAAATCATCTCAAAAAATATTCTCTACTTATTAACCTTAACAATATCATTTATTTACACTTTTTACTATCCATGATCCACCACTATATTTACTTATTACATTCGATAACATCATTTATTTATATATTTTACTACATATGGTCCACTACTAATTAATTTAACACTACAATAATGTGAGACTCTTACTCCACACACAAAACACTCAATATTTTTTGTAAAACTCGTACCGAAGATTTCCAGGAACATATTTTGAGGACGAAAGGAGTATAATCTTTATATATGCAATTATTATATTTTACTGTTGTTTTCTTTTCCATATATCATTTTCACAAACATCAGATAAGATTATCTTGGTAAAAAAATGTTTTAATAGAATTTCAATTAAAAAACAGGATAAAATTTTTGGGACATCCCCCTAAGAAGAAAGACTAGTTTCTTGAAATAGAGACAGCACTATATTTGTATTCAACATTTTTGAATTTCCTTTTCACCACGCTATTTGCCAAAGTAAAGTTATATACATAAAAATCCCGTTTATGTGTTCCATCAAAAAATAATATACAATAATTTGTAAAGGAAAAGAAAAGAATATGTGCCAAAAATGAAAGTCAATCCAACGGTCCACACTCTTCAACTCCCCTAAATCACCGCCCCGCCATTTCTTCCCTCTCCGAACATCCCTCGCTCTCTAGAAAAAACAGAAACCAAGGAAGAAGACGATTTTCTTGAATCTTCACCACCATCGCAAAACAAAACAAATCAGAATGACACGATGCTTCAAATGAGAATATTTTCGTCGGCGATAACACTCACGCTAATCCTTCAAACATGGCGGGTGAGCCAGGCGCAACCACAAGACCCCGCCGCGGCGGCAGCCGCCGCCGCCGCAGACCCCGCCGCCACCGCCGATAACCCGGCCGCCATGCAGCTCCTCTCGCAGGCCATGTTTACCCGCTTCAACAATTTCTCCTCCTTCTTCGGCCCCGACGTCAAGAAGCATCTCGACTTCTGCATCAGAGATATGTAATAAATTAAATCAAACGCCAATTTCATTTTTCACGATTGATTTGCTAAAAACGTAATCAAATTTCCATGTTTTGTTGTAGGGATGCAGAATGGGATAAGGCCTTCAATTTCTCCAAGAACACGCAGTTCTTGGCCGAATGCGTTAGGGGCGACAAAGGCACGTAAACAATTGAATGGACCTAATACGATAAAAATGGGATATCAATTAATAATGTTGTGGAATGCAGATGCAATGCAGCGGCTGTGCACGGCGGCGGAGGTGAAGTTCTACGGGCAGAGTCTGTTGGGCGGTGGTGGTGGAGGGCTGAAGAGCAGTTACTATCTGAGACCTAACAAGAACTGCAACTTGACGTCGTGGCCGTCGGGTTGCGAGCCGGGATGGGCGTGCAATGTCAGGAAAGAAGACAATGTTGACATCAAAAATGACAAAGAGATACCGGAGAGATTTCTCGACTGTCAGCCTTGTTGCCCGGGCTTCTTCTGTCCTCACGGCCTTACTTGCATGATTCGTGAGCTTCTCCGAATTTATATATCTCGTTTTTAAGCTTTACTACTTTTGCTCTCATGCATAGTTTCTATTTAATAAAAAAAAAATTACATTAAAATGTGCAGCTGATCTAAATAATTTCTAAGTGGTATTGCGAAAATATAGAAAAAAGTACGTTTATACTCCGTTTAAAAAAAATGCTTACTAAATCCTTTTCCTAGGCTCAAATCAAATACACTGAAAAAAATACATTTGTTCTCCTTGTGTGAAGCGAATGTTTCCAATCTTCATCAGTTCATTCTTCCGACTATTGATTATTTTAAATAATATTTAACTCGACATTGTATATAGTGATCCTATTCAAACTTGCAATGATAGTTACAAATGTGAGATTATTTTTTTCATCTATAATTTTCTTTAAAATTATAATTTCAACTATTGAAATTTGCTGTGTAATACCAATTTAGTATACTATTGTACGCAGAAACATATATAATTCATAAAACCACAATTTGAGTTAAACACGCCATATACATTTAAGATGGAACATAATCAAGTTTACGGATGTAACATTATCATACTTGTATATATATTTCGAAACTTTAAATTTCTAACGTATTAGAATAAGAGTATATAATTGTTTCTTGAAGCCTGCCCTTTGGGAGCTTACTGCCCTCGAGCTCAACTCAATCAAGCCACCGGCGTCTGTGATCCGTAAGTCTTGAATTATTGTGCAAATTCACACACACACATGTGTATATATATATGGATTAGATCCAATGAGAATTTTTTTTTTTTTTAGAACTTGAGAACTATGCACACACATAAAAAATTGATGAATAAAATCTATAAAGCTGCTACACAAGGAAAACATCTAAATTGTTTCACAACAAAACAATTTTAGAAAGTTTTTGGTATGCACAATTTTTACCATTATATGCATCATCTTTAGATGTCTTATACATAGTTCGTAAAAAATATGTAGTTCTCATTTCATCTACTCCATATATATATATATATATATATGTGTGTGTGTGTGTGTGTGTGTGTGTGTGTGTATGTTTAGTTGGTGTAAATGATAATTGGTATTGACACATTGAGAATTTGGAAGGTACCGTTATCAACTACCTCCGGGGCAAGCCAACCACAGCTGCGGCGGAGCAGACATTTGGTCTGATTTTTCAACCGGCTACGAGTTGTTCTGTTCCGGAGGATTCTACTGCCCTACCACCACCAAAAAAATCCCCTGCACTGAGGGGTACTCTCTCTCCTACTTTTTCAGACATGAAAAACATTATTCTCCTGCTCAAACTTCTTCTTCTTCAATGTGTTGCAGACATTTTTGTAGGTCTGGTTCCACTGCTCAAATGCGTAAGTCAAATCTTGCTACATTGCGTCTGTGTCTTCATCATTTAGAAATGATGATGATTCTGATCATGGATGAGTTTGCAGGTTGCTATCAGCTCGCAGGCTGTGACCAGCAAACCGAGAATCAAAATATCACGGCTTACGGCATCATCTTCTTCGTAAGCTCCGTTTTCTTCTACTGCTTGGTAGGGTGAGCGAAATATCTGAAATCTGGATAACCAAACTGAACAAAACTGAAATATTAAATTCAGTTCGTTTTGTTTCAACCCCCTCCCCCAAGAATTCGGATTATTTAGTTCGGTTCGGCACTTTCAAAATCAGACAAAACCAAAATCCAAATTATATTTGTATAATCTTAATTTTATTTAACATGTTACTGTTTTTAAAATAAAATCATAAATAGTAAAAAATAAAAAGACAATTTCAGTTTCTTTGAACTTTCTGCAGTTCAGTTTTTTGAGTTACAAGTGCAGTTGGATTCAGTTTTCGCAAAATATCAAGCCGAAATCCGAATGTTCAACTATAGTGCTTGGTTCGTTTTTATCTTGTAAGGATTTGGTTGAGATGCAGTGGTTGTTTTGATTTAGGGTGGGATCACTATGATCCTTCTCATCATCTACAACTGCTCGGGGCAAGTCTTGAGCGACCGCGAGAAGAGACAGGCGAAGTCGAGGGAAGCCGCAGCCAGGAGCGCCAAAGAGACGGTGCAGGCGAGGGAGAGATGGAAGTCGGCTAAGGACGTTGCGCGGAAGGGTGCAGAGCTGACGGCGCAGCTGTCACGGACATTCTCGCGCAAGAAATCCGTGCTGAACGAGCCGCATAAAGGCTCGGGCCAGCCCAAGCCCGGATCAGACGCTGCGTTGCCTCCGATGTCGGGTGAGTTCAAAGGGAAGAAGAAAAAGGAGAGCAACCTCACCAAGATGCTGCGCGACCTCGAAGAGAATCCGGACAATGATGACGGGTTCAACGTGGAGATTGGGGACAAGAATTTGAAGAAGCAGGGGAAGGGGAAGCAGCTCCACACCCGCAGCCAGATTTTCAAGTACGCATACGGCCAGATCGAGAAGGAGAAGGCGATGCAGGAGCAGACAAAGAATATGACATTCTCCGGTGTGATATCCGTGGCTTCGGATCTGGAATTCTCGAGCAGGCCGCCAATTGAGGTGTTCTTCCAAGACTTAACGCTCACGTTGAAGGGTAAAAACAAACATCTCTTGAGGTGTGTGACGGGGAAGCTCGTACCTGGCCACGTTTCTGCTGTCATGGGCCCATCGGGTGCTGGGAAGACGACGTTTCTCTCAGCCTTGCTGGGGAAAGCCGCTGGGTGCACCATCACCGGCTCCATACTCATCAATGGGAAGAATGAGCCTATGCAATCATACAAAAGAATTATCGGATATGTTCCTCAAGATGATATAGTTCATGGAAACTTGACGGTGGAGGAGAATCTCTGGTTCAGTGCTAGATGCAGGTATATTTCGGTGAGGCACACTCCGGTGCATCCAGATGCACGATGCATCTTCCCTAACTAAAACATAATTGTGATTAATAAACCCAACTATGGATTACTAAACCCTGATTGGAAATTGGTCGGGGTGGATGTACCGTACATCTGAATGTACACAAGTTTTTGCCTATTTCTGTCAATTTATATGATTACTCGTGATATGTTTATAATGATCTTAGTGTTCTAATGCCTAAAGTTTTGTATAGACTCGCGGCTGATCTTGAAAAAGCAGAGAAGGTTCTAGTAGTTGAGAGAGTGATCGAGTCGCTAGGGTTGCAGCACATTAGGGATTCCCTAGTCGGAACTGTTGAGAAACGAGGAATCTCTGGAGGTCAGAGGAAACGAGTGAATGTGGGGCTTGAAATGGTTATGGAGCCTTCACTGTTAATCCTAGACGAGCCTACGTCTGGCCTAGACAGTTCTTCTTCTCTGCTACTCCTCAGAGCTCTGCGTCGTGAAGCTCTCGAAGGAGTAAATATAGCCATGGTGGTTCACCAACCGAGGTAAATCTAAGGTTATATGAGCTAAGAGTGTCTATGTTAATCACTGACCGTTTCCTACTGCAGTTACACATTATACAAGATGTTCGATGATTTGATACTTCTGGCTAAGGGTGGCCTTACGGTGTATCATGGACCAGTTAAGAAAGTCGAGGATTACTTTTCTGGTCTAGGGATCGTTGTTCCGGAAAGAGTGAATCCTCCGGATTACTATATTGACATATTGGAAGGGATAGTGAAACCAACCTCCGAGGCGACTGTCAAATTCAAGGAGCTCCCCCTCAGATGGATGCTTCACAACGGTTATCCTGTGCCGCCTGACATGCTGGATTCTGCGGGGGTGTCGTCTGTTTCCACTGACGACTCATCCCACGGAGGAATGACGCCCGCCAGCGCTACCCCAGACCAGTCTTTTGCTGGAGATCTTTGGCAGGATGTTAAGTTCACCGTAGGCCAGAAGAAAGATCACATATGGCTCAATTTCAACAGGTCCCAGGACTTGTCTAATCGGGAGACACCAAACGTCGTGATGCAGTATAAGTTCTTCCTAGGGAGGTAATATCTACACTCCAGATGCATGGTACATCCATCCTAATTAAATCCTAATTGTTGGGGAGGATGTACATGAGTTTTTGTCATCTAAGATTATATGATATGAAAGGTTAAAGCGATGAGTAAAAAGCAATAGATCTTACCTCTCTTGATAATTTCATCTCAGAGTCGGAAAGCAGCGATTGAGAGAAGCCAGAACACAAGCAGTGGACTATTTGATCCTACTACTGGCTGGAATCTGCTTAGGAACCCTTGCAAAAGTGAGCGACGAAACCTTTGGCTCAACGGGATATCTGTACACAGTCATCGGAGTCTGTAAGTTATGAATTCCATCAAAACAGATACATAGATGTACAGCACAATTAAACTTATGTTTTCGTGTAGCCCTGCTGACCAAGATCGCTGCTTTGAGATCATTTTCTCTGGACAAGTTGCATTACTGGAGAGAGAGTGCTGCCGGCATGAGCAGCCTGGCTTATTTCCTAGCAAAGGACTCGGTCGATCATTTCAACACCATCATAAAGCCCGCTGTCTACCTATCCATGTTCTATTTCTTCAACAATCCCAGGTCCACCATTTTGGACAACTACTTGGTCCTGCTATGCCTCGTATACTGCGTTACCGGCATAGCCTACGCCCTTGCGATCTACTACGAACCTGCTCCGGCCCAACTGGTGCGCCATTCTTTCTTCTCCCAGAGTGTTTTTGGGGTTCGTCTAGTCTTGAATTTGATCACATTACATCTTTTTTCAGTGGTCGGTGCTGCTCCCTGTTGTTCTGACTCTCATTGCCAACCAAGATGCGGACTCGTTCGCATCTAAAATAGGAAACTATTGCTACACAAAATGGGCTCTGGAAGCATTCCTGCTTGCAAATGCAGAGAGGTATGAACTGCAAGCCATGCCCTCTCAAAAACATTTGCAAGAGTATTCATCACATGTTTCTTGTGATGCAGGTATTCTGGGGTTTGGCTTATTCAAAGATGTGGTGCAATCAGACAGAGAGGTTATGACCTCGATGAGTACTACCCCTGTTTAGCATGCCTTATCGCGACCGGTATATTAAGTCGAGGGGTAGCTTTTTTCTGTCTGGTCACCTTCCAGAAGAAATAGTCCAAGAATATTTGGCTGGTTTTGATTTTCTTGTAGCAGAGAGATGGAGGGGAAGGGCAAGATTCATAGTTAGGAAATTTGATTTCTCTAATTCCGTCTTAGTTCCATCGTGTGTGAAATGGGGGCTTCACCTCCTAACTGTATCCCCCATAAATTTGAGAGTGGATTTGAATTGATATTAGCTGATATGTCTTGTATGCTTCTGCTGAGTTTAGCAGATGAATGTTTGTGATGCAAGGATTTCGAATGTGATTGAAAAGAGAAGCCATAGCCATATTATGTTTGTCGAAAAATCTTGAATGTGAAAACGAAGAATGGCTCCTTCAGGTGCGGGAGAGGTGAACTGCTCGAGTCGAAAGAAAGGTGGCCCCGTTCAGAGGGTTTCATTTTAGGATAAATAGTGTTTTATGTCCCATCGTTTTAGCGTTTTTTCAGAAATGTCCCACCGTAAAGGTATTTACAAAATAGTGCCCATCGTATTCGAAAAATAACACTATAAGACCCCGAAAAATTATCCGATGCCTGAAAATTGACGTGTACTACCGGAGCTCCACGTGCCATATCCACGTGGAAACATAAAGTGAAGTGGCAAGAGTAAATAGTGTTTTATGTTCCATCGTTTTACCGTTTTTTCAGAAATATCCCACCGTAAAGGTATTTACAAAACAATGCATATCGTATTCGAAAAATAACACTATATGACCCCGAAAAATTATCTAGTGCCTGAAAATTGACATGTATATCGGAGCTCAACGTGCCATATCCACATGGAAACATAAAGTGAAGTGGCAACCAAAATTAAAAAAAAAAATAAAAAAATTTATCACATTCTCCCTCCACCTCGCGTCGCTCTCTCAACTTCACCTAGAATTATAGTTCCTCATTCTCAATATATTTCTCATCTCCGACCAGTGCTGTTCATGTCCGCCAACCACCAAAATAAGAAGTTACAACGAAAATATACCAGTCTTGAGCTCTGTTGCTTCTTTGTGCGATCCTACGTTTCTCATATCGTCGTCTCTAAGATTCATTACCAACTCATTCTTCTGTTTCTCTCCGACATCGGCAAGGAGAACGACAAGTAATTACTGTAATTTTTGCCACTACTCCTGTCTTTCTCAATCAAAATAGTATTGTCATTCACATTCTACAGAATTCAATAATAACAACAACCATTTCCCCCCAAATGCCACCACCAGAAACCAAACAGGCAAATAAAAAACTCTTCACCCCACATCAATAAAAAAACATCAAATAAAAATAATCAAATAATCCATATATCAATAGCTGCTGCTAACGGCTATTAAAGCTATCTTCACCGTAAAACCATTTGTTTGACCGAACGACCACAACAGAAAAAGAGTCACCGCCTGCTGTTGTGTTGTACAAGAAAGGAGATTGCTAGGAAGCCAAGCAGGGCAGTAACGATTGATGTTGTACGGCCGAGAGGAGGGAAAAAGCAGTCACTGTTAGTTGAAGCTGAACGACGACGGCGGTGGCTTCGCTGCTGTTGTTCGTCCAAATTAGAGATGGAGTAAGATTTAAGATGGAGGCCTTCAATCTGGGTATTAGAGAGGATCTAGATGAGGGTTTTAGATCTGGGTAAGAGAGAGAGAGAGAGAAGTAGATAGAGAAAGAAGGAATGCAACAATGGCAGTGTAGCATTTGTATATGTTAAGAAACGACGTTGTTGAATTTGTTCTCGGTTATTTTTGTTTTTTTTTTAATTATGGCATCCAAGTCGGTATGCCACGTCGCAGCTCCGGCGACACACGTCAATCTCCAGGCATCGGAGATTTTTTTTGGGTCACATAGTGATAGTTTTCGAATACGATGGATACTGTTTTATAAATACCTTTACGGTGGGACATTTCTGAAAAAATGCTAAAACGATGGGACATGAAACACTATTTACCCTTGCCACTTCACTTTATGTTTCCACGTGAATATGACACGTGGAGCTCCGGTAGTACACGTCAATTTTCAGGCATCGGATAATTTTTCGGGGTCATATAGTGTTATTTTTCGAATACGATGAGTACTGTTTTGTAAATACCTTTACGGTGAGATATTTCTGAAAAAACGCTAAAACGATGGGACATAAAACACTATTTACCCTTCATTTTAGTATGTCGAATCTAATGAACTCATAAATTGATTTATATATTTTTCTAGATAAAATAAATATTGTAGCAACTTTTCACTCATTTTATATCTTTAATATAATCTGCAGACAAAGTCAAATATATATATAGAGAGAGTGATGCTCAAATGATAATAATTGTAATTATTGCAAAATTTACGTTTCAAACTTTTACTCATCTAAATATTGACGTAACATATTTCATTGGCAGTCTCCAAACTGCAGCTTGCATATGTTGGATTTTGTCATTTTCATAGGTAACTATTGTCTATAATATGACTTCAAATATTATTTAATTTACATGACTGAACTACCCAGCCAAAATCACGAGGAATCGCCCATCTTGTATTGGGACCATTAACAGGCCCAAGCACTTCCATATTTTTGCCATAAAAGAAGAATCATAAATATAGTACAATTAATGAAAAATACAAAATAAAGCAACTCGTGAGATTTGGTACTAAAAAAAGGCTGAATAATTTCTGAACATGGTTAGTTTTTCAAATTTAAATAAAACATTAATGGTATATGCGCCATAATTTTGGCAGATGCTAAGTTCTACATAAATAAATCAGAACAAAGTCACAATAATTTTCATTATCAAACATTGAGTTAGAGAAATTTGTAAACGTAATTTGTGAGTAATGCATATAGACACATGCGAGATTATGTATTGCAAATGGCATGGGCTACAGATTCCCGAAGGTCTGATTTCACAAGAAATGGGATTTTGCAATGCCAGGTATCGTGGTCCTATTCTTCACTCTTTTCTTTAAAGGGATAAAATATTTGGAATATGATTATGTTTCTTGTCATGTGTTTATTAATTTATAGGTTCATTTCATTCACATATACAATTCATTCTGATTTATTAAAACATTGCGAAACTTAATCCTACTCGTCCTTTTTTTTCTGATTATAATTGTTGGTGACAAAAGTTCACCTATATATTAATCTCTTATTTCTAAATGTCTATCTCAAGTTATAATGCCAAGCAACGTATTTTTATTTTTAACAACCTTCCAGTAGAAGTTCAAGAAGAAGAAATACTTCTCTAAAATCAATTTATAGTTTGTAACTTGCTAATTGCACAACAAATCTATCTGCAGTAATTTGCATCTCAATGTATTTTGATTGCATTGTCTTTTTGAATGGGTAGTTTCATATCATTATTGGTATACACATAAAAATTAAATTTGGGAAAGCGTCATTACGAGTGAAGACAAGATGCATTCACTGTCAAAACATCAATATTTTTATAAATATGTCATTAAATATAGCTTTGGATTCACTATAATTACTATCCGACCATTTATTTTTTGTAAATAATCATTTAATAAAATATATGGGCATGTGATATTATTTTGCAACAAAATTTAAGAATATGCATAGTACTCAAATAAACAAGGGATGGATTGCGATATCAAATTCATTGCACACTACACAAGATATGTATGTCAAAGCATATATTGGTATAATAGTAGAATAATTAATATCGGATAAAAGATCAAAAGTTTGAATCCATCATCATGCGATTTACAAATATTTATTTATCCAACAAAAAATTTACAATGAAAAATCAATCAATTGTACAACTAAAATTCAAATAAGTTGATTGGGTTTGGTTAGTAATATCATAACTTCGATTTTTATGTTATCATATTTTAGATTGAGCCATCCCTCCCATAAGCAAAGGTTACAAAATAAATAAATCAAATCATTTTCAGTTGATGAGTCAACTGCACTAACGTCTTCAAACCTAAGAAAAGTTCGTCATCAAACGTCTCAATTTACTATCTATCTTGTTTTTCGTCACTTCAATTCAAAGATAAACCCCATCCGACATTTAATATTAGCAAATAAGGATACTACTACTCAAATCACATAACCCTAATCTAATTGCAAAAATGAAATGCAATAATCCAAATCGGAACCCACAAAATCTTGTTAATAATTGTAATCGAATTCCCTTTTCAGAAGAATGTTACCATACTCATTATAACCATATATATATATACACAAACTATATCACAGAATTTACACTCCCATGGCCATATTTATTCTTGACCAAAATAATAAAAATAAAAAAGATGAAAAAGAAAAGAACAAGTGCAAGCTACGGCAGGATGGCCCACCAGCAACTGCAAGCGAAGAAGTTAGTTCAGGCAGAGATTGAATTGGAAAGCTCCTCTTCATCTTCTTCTACTTGCCTCCTACACCCTCCTCACACTTCACCAACTGCATCAATTTACACCAACAACATCTGCTGCTTCAATCACAAGCCAAAATTCCTCAACAATTCTTCTTCTTCATCTTCCAGCACATGGGACCGTTTCAAGAACCTCTGCTTCGCTTCCCTTCCTCTCATGGATTCCTCACTTCATCCCACATTTGAATTTGTAAGTTTTTCTTTCACACGTGTTTCGAATGTTAAACGTGTTTTATTTGGACTTATGCTTGGTGTCGTGATTCCATTTATTTCAGAAAAAGAACAAGTACAACACTGGGCTGCAAAAGAGAGATGAACTAGAAAGAGAGGTGAGATCTATATATAGCTATGAACATATTTTCTTGAATTCAGGCATAGATGAAAATGATTAAAATCTTGAATTTTACATACAAAGGTTGGTGTGCTGAACAAAATGCTGGCCCACGAGCAGAAAGTGCACGAGTATCTGGAACGCCTCCATCATCGGCAAGATGGCTCTGCTCTCACCATTCCCAATTTCCTCCCACCAAAAGTATGTCTCTGCTCTGCATAACATTTCACCCTCATCTAATCTAATACAGCTTTTCTTGATCCAAAAATCAGATGAAGGAGATACTGGCCGAGCTAGCAATGGTGGAGAATGAGATCACGCGTCTAGAGAGCCAGGTGAAGCACCTCCAGGACGATGTCAAACGAGAAAAACAGGCCAACGAATGGGGCCGTGCAGCCCCTAAATCCCAACGTCCTAATGATCAGAAGGTGGCGTCACTCCATTTCATCAGCAAGGCCATCAAAGGTGATTACCACCTAACCAACAACGCAAAAGGATTCGCGTTGCAAGAACAAGGGGGAGCATATCGCGAGAAGCACTCTAAGAGACACGGCCTGCTTAAGCCCCCTTCTCCACTCAGAGACCCTAGGCATCCTACTCCAAGGGTATATATACAAACATTCCCTTTCATGCTAATCTGCCTCACTTACCAAGTTAACAAGCTCTTCCAATACAGAGAGATCGAGTTCTTGATGTTCCATCTGACTATCCAACCAGAGTCCTCTCGACTCCATTGCACACAGAGGAAGAGAGCATCCATCGATGGCCACCTAACAAGCTGTCCGAGAACATAATGAAGTGTCTGATCTTCATCTACGTGAGACTGCTGCGGACTTCTAGAGTGATGGAGCTCGAGAAGTCGGG
The DNA here is from genome assembly GCA_036937905.1 of Salvia rosmarinus. Lineage (NCBI taxonomy): Eukaryota > Viridiplantae > Streptophyta > Magnoliopsida > Lamiales > Lamiaceae > Salvia > Salvia rosmarinus. Next base: position 60,325,108 of record CM072820.1, read on the forward strand.
CTCCATTGCTCGTTCTACCAACTTCTCCCTGAGCTTTAGGGCAGAGACGAACTCAAGCCTAATGCTGCACAAGGACTCCAGGCAGCAAGATCCTTATGGAATCTTCCATTCCGAGGCTTCCATACCTAGGGATATTGGCCCTTACAAGAACTTGGTTAGATTCACTTCCAGTTCCATGGACTTGAAATGCATCCAGAATTCCAGCTCGGTCCCTTTATTTCAGAAATTGAAGTGAGTTGCAAATTTAAATGTATAAAATCGAGGAATTATTATGTTTATTGTTCTTGATAGCTTTGCATTTTTTTTTTAATTTTATATGAAATTTAATTAGGGTGCTAATGGATGGGCTCCAGAAGGTGGATTTGAGGTTCTTGAGTCATCAACAGAAGCTGGCGTTTTGGATCAACATGTACAATGCTTGTATTATGCATGTAAACATTTTTTAATTTTATTTTTTATTGCCTAAAAATATATATATTATATACGTATGGTTATCGCTAATTTTATACTAATATTTGATTTTTCGATTAATTCAGGGATTTCTGCAGTATGGAGTGCCATCTGTTCTCAACCATGAGACTCTGCTAGCACTAATCAACAAGGTATGAATTTGATCAAAAAAGCTGCACGTTTTTCTCATTTATCATCGCACACCATCACATTACCTCGTATAAAAACAAACAACATATTCAAGTTTGTCTCCTTCTGTTAATAAATCTAGGCAACTCTCAACATAGCTGGAAACGCAATCAATGCTCGAGCAATCGAACTTTTCATATTGAGGAAGCCCCAAGATTCACTGATCAAAGAGGTAATAACTCTCTAAATAATAATAATAATAATAATAATAATAATAATAATAATAATAATAATAATAATAATAAATCACACAAACTGATTTTACATAATCTTAATGCACAGTCTTCTACAAGGATGTTCTCATGTAAATCACACTAATTAGAATTTTGTGTGAGAACCACATGCATGTGGGCTACACCCTAATTATGATTTAGATTATGGTTTTAATGCATCCTCACCTGAAAACGTGAGGCCACCTCATCTTATTGAATCAAAACTTACTGTCAAACACAGGTTCTTGGCAAGGACAAGGACAACAAAGAGATGATCGTGGGCGAGCTCTATGGCCTCGAAACGCCGGATCCCAACATCATCTTCGCCTTATGCTGTGGCACGCGCTCTTCTCCGGCCGTAAGCCTCTAAAATGCAACATTAATCTACACTAACATAAAAAGTATCTTGTTCACAATATATAGATTGTTTATTATATCCTTATTATATATTTAATTTTAGAGAAAATAGTACTCCCTCATTCATAATAAATATATTACTTGTGGATGATATGAGTTTTAATAAAATTATTAGTATATATATTGTTTGAATGGAGAATGGGTTCCATCATATATTAGGTTGTGAGTGGTGAGAATTGTTTTTTGATAAAATAATGAATGATTGTGAGGTTGAATAATAAGAAATAGTCTCATAAAAAGGCAAGTGTAAGACAATCGTACATTTATCGTGGACGGAGAGAGTATAATATATTATATATTTAGAAGAATAAATTAATCGTTAATTAAAATTATATCTTATTTATCCTCTTTTGTTGTAAAAATAAGTTTTCAAAGACCACTAGATGGTGAACGAAAAACCTCAAAGATTTGGCTTTATTAATCACTATATCATTAGATCAATATACGACATATAATTTTTTGCTTAATGTGAAGTTCATGGATCTTTTCTACTGGTTATCACAAAAACATAAATTCACTTCTTTTTTTTTGCTAGTTAGTACAAAACATGCATTCACTTCATATGTTTCGACGTTTTTCAGGTTAAGATATATACAGCCGAGGGCGTGACAGCGGAGCTAGAGCGGTCGAAACTGGAATATCTACAGGCGGCAATAATGGTGAGCAGTGCGAAGAAGATCGCTCTTCCTGAACTTCTGCTAACCAACATGACCGACTTCGCCGCCGACAAGGAATCTTTGATGGAGTGGGTGTGCCAGCAGCTACCGACTTCGGGATCTTTGAGGAAATCGATCGTTGATTGCTTCAGAGGCGTCCATGGCGGGAAGGTTCCCACGGCCGTTGTCGAGAAGATACCTTATGAATTTGAGTTTCAGTATTTGTTGGTTATATGATTTTGGAGGAGATAACTCTGTATTGTAAATAGTGTTTGATTTCATTTTCTGATTAGAAATTTGTGTAGAGATCATGAGATGCTATTTATTGGAGAATATTTTGGATTTATATTGTATAATTTTTTTTGGACGAAGAATGGTGAATAATGGGTGAATATTGCACTTGACTTTAGGTTATTATGTTTAATACTTAATATAGTAAGTTAAATTAATGTACTTCTATTATGATCGATCTTTGATGTTGTCGAATCTAAGATAGCTAAAATTTAACAATTTATATTAATTGTTTCAGAATATATTTTTATTTGTTTATTATATTATTATTTTAGAAGATATATATATATATGGGTTAACGTAAAAATCATTTTTATCTTAAAAATTGAGAACCACAAAAAATTTACGTATTCGCTGTGAAAGTTGATGCATCTGTTGAAAAAGATACTGCACCCAAAAAAATATAATTTCATTTGGATCATAATCCTACGATGGGTGAAAAATTCATGTTTTTACAAGTAATTTTCCGACGGACGATCAACTTTTATAATAATACATCAAATTTTTGTGGTTCTTAGTATCTCTCTCTCTCTCTCTCTCTCTCTCTCTCTCTCTCTCTCTCTCTCTATATATATATATATATATATATATATATATATATAGGAGAGTTAACGTGAGAACCATTTCATAGTGAATTCATTTTGTTCGTAACGAATTTTCGTAGTTTTTAGTTCGCACATTAAAAATGATTCTTATTGAACCCCACTATATATATATAGTGATTATCATATGGACATTCCTTATAGCTTAGGATAAATATCAGACATTGATAAATCAATATGGACGATTGAGATTCAATGCACAAATATATACAGAAATGTACACATATTAATTCAGATGTATATTTAAATATAACCATTAGATTTTCAAATCTAATTTGTTATCATTTATGTATGCTAAGAATTATATGTACATGAACTAAATTTTATATATATATATATATAAAAGTGGATCACGTAGTAATAAATATATTGGTAAGAAGTATAAATAAATATGAATTCTTTATCATGGTAGATCGATGGATCAAATTAATTATATGTGTGCTGTTATTTGTAAATAGTTATGCAATAATTTACTGCTGCAAGAGAAATTATTGAGGATATTTTCATAATTTTATTGTTATATGAATATATTAATTCCTATTCTATGGGATTTGATATCCTCTAATATGTAACTGTTTTGGAAATAAATTTTATGTCATTTTCGTCTTTTCATTGTTTTTTTCTCAATGTTACAGTTAGAGCTGATAAAATGAGCCCGGTCCGAAAGTCCACCCGGGATACCCGGGGTTTGGGCTTTAAAATTATAGGTCCAAAAAAATCGAAAATAAAAAATCCGTCCGAAAAAACCCACGGGCCTATCGGGCTCCGGGCTAAAAAAGCTCAGGGTTCGGGCTAAAAACCCCATAAATATTCTATTAAATATACATATTTATAATATTATTTACTATACATATCTATAATTTTTAATAATTATTATATTTTATATAATTATTTATTTTTATAATTAAAATATAAATTTTATATATTAAAAATTTAAAAATGATCTAAAAGCATGTCCACCAAATGCGGTCGGGTTGGTTTGTGCTTCATATTTTTAGACACAGAAATTTTGTGGTGCCATACCTGCCGGCCTAGCCCAAATTAAAAATATAAAAGTCTGACGGACCACGGACCGGGCAGGTCCGTCCGCTACTTTACCAAACTATAGTTACAGATTAGAAAAAATCAATAAATTGTACAAAAGATATGTTAAACATGTATTACAGATTACTAAGTATGTGCAACAAATTAATATCACGATGATTAACTCTTTGAATTGCAATAACGATGAAATAAACACTTAAAATATTTGTGCAATGAATATATTTAATATATGCTACATATTAATAAGTATGTGCTACAAATTAAATAATTGATTGTGCATATTACATTCGAATAATATGCATTAGATGATACCAAATTCCATAAAATTGGAAATTAATGGATCTAGCATTATCAAGGACGATTTATTCATATTTCTCCCAATATATTCATTCCTACATGATTTTATATATATATATATATATATAGGTTGGTTATGGTGAAAACTCCTTAATGCACGAAAATAGGAATAGTAGCACATCTTTCATATTTATGTAGCACAATCGTAATTACTATATTGCATGTTAGTTTAGCACATATTTCATTCATTCAGTAGACATATGCTAAATATATTAGTTTAGACATCTTTCATCTAAAGATAGCACAAGAAGAGTTCTAGTGTTGCACAATAATCCAGTGTAGACACAAAACATAAAAGCAGTAGACATCCGAAAATTAAATCTCAACCATTGATATAGCAAATCAAAAGCTCGATTCATTCCTATTTCCTACCAAATTATCCTTTCATACCGATCCATCTCCTATATATATATATATATATATATATATATATATATATATATATATATATTATATATATATATATATATATATGTGTGTGTGTGTGTGTGTGTGTGTGTGTGTGCACGCACGCATATATATATTCCCAGCACATATAATTAAATAGATAATATTCCCTTCGTCCTAGATTTTTGTTCATTTAATTACATTTCGATTCATCTATGAAAAACATTCACTATTTATTTTTTTGTATAGCTCTCACATAAACTCCATAATACAATATATCCACTTATTTACAATAAGAACAAAATTACTTATGACCCACCTTTTTAATTTCACGACCCATCAATCTATTCATTTATTATCTTCATAGTTCACATTTAATCTAATTACCATTAATATATTTATTTATTATCTCCACTCACTTTACACTCATTGCAATTTATTAAAACTCATGTCATCAAAATTAATGAACGATTTTGGTGAATGTCTACTTGAATTATGAGATTACAAAACATTAGAAACAATAAATAATATTAGGTTATATACATGTATTAGGAATTATGTTAAATGTAAATAATACTATTATATATTATTGGAATTATGTTAAAAGTAAATAATAGTATATATTATTTATATGTGAAATGCATGTTTTACAAAATATATATGTATAGTCTATATGCATATAAAATCAAATATATATATTTTACTGATTTTTGCAGTAATTCAAATTTAGGAGATACTGATTTTTATTTGTTAGAATTTTATTTACTTTAGGACCAAAACGACATTGTTTTGGTTTGACGCATGACTAATTATTTTCTCATCAGTTAACTTATTTGGACTAGAAATTTCATACAAACTTGCAGTTGCCAATTATACTTTAAATGCTAGAAAGTGTGTTCATCCTAAATTTGAATTAAACTCGATTTAATAAATATTAATGTTTAATAATAACAACGTAAGACATTTCTGAAAACATACATAATTTGAATTAAAAAGTACTATTTATCTAATATTTATCACCATTTATACTTCATTTTGTGTATATACAACAGGTTGAGATCCACCGTCTCATAATTGTGTCTCACTTTGTATCACACTTTCACTTTTCATGATCTTTTTCATATTTTTTTCTTCAATTTCAATTGTGTATGCTTTAGTTAATTTTGTAATTATTACCTACGGTTTATCCATCCAATTAGGGTATATAATTATTTTTTTATCATTTAATTTCACTTTTATTAGTTAATATTTTATTATTAGGGTCCAAAGATAGGGTATATGTTGTTAAATTTTTTTATTTTTTTAAATAAAAGTTGCATGCATATAATGCATAATATTATGATAAATTTTATTTTTATAAAAAATATTATTTAACTATTAAATATAATAGTGGGACATGGTGGCACACATATAATTGTGGGACATTAAATCTCATCGCATATACAACTCTCTAAGCTACTTATCATGGCTAAAATCTTAACAAATAAAAGTTCGACATTATGGAACCAAACCCTGATACCATTTTAAGTTATTGATAAAAGGTCGAGTGAATTTGGTAGGGGTGCACTTTTTGATAAAACGACTACCAAAGTTTTCGTATCATTTAAAAGAAATATAACTCATCATAAAAACCGGTATTTATTACATGTAATTATATACAGAACGCTATAATTATTGAGAAATTTAATATATTATATACACGCACGTCTACGGTCCACCGACATATTTGACTTTCTAGTTTGGAGCTCAAACCATTTTCTCTACGTAAATGAGACAATTGTATGAGTGTCACAGAATGAACAATTTATTTTAATGTCCCCTTGAAAAATAAATCACAAACTTGTACGTATTTTGAAATTTAAACCCCATTTTCAAACTTTTGCAAACAAGTATCAAATCCTTTCAAGTTTTACAATTGGTACTCCCCTATTTTTTTCAGCATCGGAAAATTGATATGCACATCAATGTGGACTAAAATTGATCAATGATATAATATAGAGGTCAGCTTAGAGTAAAACAACGCCATTCTCTATTAAATATAAAACTCAGAAGTGAGCTTCAACTACAAATTCTACATCAATACACACACACACACACATATATATATATATATAATAACACAGTGAACGACATCATTTTAGTTCAAGCTAGTGTTCATATCATCATTTTATCGTCGGAAAAATTGGAGAAGGCCCTACTAAAAATTATAAAGAGTTGATACTTTATCTGCAAAAGTTGGAAAATGAGGTAAAAATTGAAAATGCAAAAATAAATGTACATAAACTGTCCCAAAAATGAAAGGTCTGAACTGGCATACAAGACAAAAAGGACCCAAACCAAAGCAAGCTGAGTTGCATGAAACCATTTCTTTCTTTCTCTTGTACTGCATAACGGGGAAATAGCAACTTCCACTTTTTCACATTCTAAGTATATGAATCGTTCTCAAATAAACAGGAGTTGAGGTCACATAACATAGAAGCAAATCGTAAATGCTCAGGAGTGCTTCGATTTCTTTTTAGCAGATAGCCCGTTAGAAGTTGCAATATATGCAGCTTCATCAATCTTCTCAGCAGATTTTCGTTTGCTAAAATCCTTTGCTTTTTGCTGCAAAACAAAACGGAAACCAGTTAAGTTTATTACCCTTCAATCGCCTTCAATGTAAATTGCTGAGTTGACAACTGTTACTTGTCCATGTGATTATGCTTTATTGCACCAATATAGTTCAAAATCATCACCTAAGTTTTGACACCCTCATAAATAAATAAGAAGCGGAGTATTGGTTAACTAATTGAATGTTCGAAACAACTATATAATTTATAATCCCATTCTACACAAAAATGCATATATTTCTGTTAATCTTGTTTGAAAGAACCACTGCGCTGCCAATTTGCTTCACCAGAAGAACGGAGGTGAGTGTCAAAAAATAGAGGCATAGATTTTGATTGCATCTCAACCCTAAAGCAACCTTGAATTAAAACTCACAATACAAATTAAATGGAAGCCGAGAATAGCGCTTCATTTACCTTCAAAGACGATGCAAGAGCAGCAACATCATTATTGTCATTAGTATGCTTTGGAGCTTCTTTGCTAAATTCCTGTTCAGACAATTCAGTATTAAAAACAAAAGTACACCATTACAAAAAAAGCAGGAAAAAGCATTCCTATATAAACCTCAGGAGGAACAAATGCTTCTTCTCGTTTCTTTTTGGTTTCAGCTACTTTTGCTGCTTGTTTCTCTTGCTTCTCCTGCCACTTCTTTGCTTGCTTCTTCTGATCACTTAAGAAATATTCTCCACTTTCCAGTAACAAATCAACCTGACATTACTCGAATGGCAAAGTTAATGAATGAAATCAATCTTGAAAACCCCCATGTGCAAAAACAACAAGGAATGCACAAAGTAATGATATATATCATGAGCAATTATACAATTGTGTCCCTAGCCTTAGAATTCTAATCAACAGCCACTTTAATATCATGCCAACACAGGATACTGAGTAAACAGAAGGCCAACTAAAGGTCACAGCAGCAGTAAGGTTTCATTTTATGTTAAAACAATGGACATATCAATGTAATAAGTTAAAGACAAAGGAGAGTTGTACTCTTTTTTCATGCTAATATAAAAAGAGTTCTGAATGAACAAATAAATGATAACAAGTATAGTAGAGCAATAGAACTTGACACATCAACTCACCTTACTAGGTTGCTGTGGTGGAGGGAAAGGTGTGTAAGGTTTCTTATCTTTAGCTTTAACTTTCTTCTGTTTGACATTTTTCCTGGGAGAGATAAAACAAAAGGAATTGATTAAGTTATGCACTGAAGTAAAAGGTTTGAATATATAGTACATGCAACTAATAGGCAAAGATAAACATATGCATACTTCTTAAACTTCGGAAGAAATCTGTCCCAATTCTCATTTGCAAGAGCAGGATCTTTAGCAAGTTCTCTCTTCATCATTAGGATCTTTAGTCACGAAAGAAGAGGTACAATCACAAGAAATGATCATCAGATCCTCCAAATCATCAGAAAAGTAGCTAAAATTGTATCAAATTCACAGTACTTTTTTCATTTACCTTGATGTTGTATACTGGATGCATTTTATTCTGAATGCATTCTTGATAATCTTCTAACTTGTTTTAGACCTTTATATGAACCCATTGCTGCAACTGTGGACCCTGCTTATTCAACATAGAATGATATCAAGTGCTAATTATGCTAGTTCGGTTAATTACAATAACAATATAATATGAAGAGATCATAAATAGTGACCTGAACTAGAATATAGCAGCCTGTTAAAATTTCGAGTGCCTGCATTTCATCAACTGCAGTCAGATATCACTCGTGGTATAGTATCATTAGTACTTGGAACTAAGAAAGAAGTAAGATACCATATCGCAAGCATCAAAATGAGAGGTAGGTTGAATAAGCTACAAAGATAGCAGTAGACTTTGCCCCAATTAATTTACTATTTCTGTGTTCCCTTCATTACTCGATCATAATTTCTTCAAGCAGATCACAAAATCAACTATCAAAATGAGATACCTTCAGGGTAGAAGAATTGGGTCCCACCAAGTGTTGTCTTCTTTTAACAAATTGTTCCTGCACATAAACAATGAGTCAATTTGTAACTTTTGACAAGACTGGACTGAAGATGCTCAACTTATATGCCTTCACAACAGTTAGTTGTTGAATAACTCTCATGCATTTTTCAATCTAACATTATTTTTGTTGATCCCACTCCCACGAACCCAAAAGTATGGAAGCAGAGGAAATATGAGTGTGTGGTCACGGGAGATATATGAATAAACATGCACTCTTTGAAGTCATTCCTGCTGTTAACTAATTCTTCTTGATAAATAACCTTATTAGCTGGATACATGATGCTCTACAAGTAGTATTTAAGCTTAGACTTAAAAAAAATACCTTTTTGCGGACCAAGTTCCCAATCTTGATTATGTCGCATTGCATCTCGTCATTAAGAATCTTTATTGCCTGTAAAAATAACACGAATGAGCACCAATGTAAATAAATATCAAGGATTTAGAGCAGGACTACAGCCTACAGCCTCTCAAAGATTTTATCATCTAAATTCCAAAGAAAGGGTTCCATTTCTGTCCTTCATGTAGCAGTAAGCACAACTAACCATGAGTTTGCAAAGATGCCAAAACTAAATTCATAGGCATAGATTACATCATTAAAGTTATTCGAGATAACATTTTACTTCTTTCAATAAAATCTTATCTAGCTTAAGATCTTTTAACAAATTTCAATGAAGTCATATTTCCAATCGCATTAGATTTAATAGAATTAGGAAAATGATGGGAAAAGGAATATTTTTCAAAAATTGCCAGCTCATTAATTTTTTTGTTGTGAAGTAGCCACTTCAATGTTATTCATAAACTATAAAATTATTTATCTATCCAATTTTCTCCACCTGTGAGCTTGAGTTTACTTTTTCACCCTTAAAAGAGCATAGCAGTCCAATTAAACAATGAAAATTGGCAAACATTGATCTATAATCACACTGTTCGCAATTAATAGTAACATAACCATTTTTCCATGAAAACTGAATAGCATAGTACTGCCACTAATTCAGCAGAGCAAAATGCTAAGAACTAGCCAAAGAAATAGAACAGTGAACTGCAACATTACTAATATTGCAAGTACATATAATTAAGTTGGCAAGAACAATGTTAAAACTAAAAAAAACTAATATGTATTTTACAGACAAATTGCTTATGAGGATGTTAAAAATTAATCTGTACATATACTAAAGCAGGTGTCTTTTTCGGTTCCTCATTTCAATGAAACCGGAACTAGCGGTCCAAATCATTTGGCCATGTCTAAACTAGGGGAGAAAAGAATAAGAAGAAACCTGACCTGAGGAGCAGGAACACTTCGTGATAAAAGCTTAATGAGGTCTCTAGCCTTAACTATTATATAGGGGTCCCTCGTTTTCCGGGTTGTTGAAACTGTCATGCATCCCTCAACCTGACAATACATAAGCCGTCCAATAACTAAGTTGAGGAAATGAAAAATATGATCATCACACAGCTTCCAAACCGTCCATTACATTCAGTTCTTTAATGAGAGTAATAATACCGACATTTCGATAACAATATTAAAAGCATAAAGAAAGTACAACCCAAAGAAGGGGAGAAAAGAAAAAAGGAAAAAGTAACCTACCAAATTTAATTCACAAGCAATGCCATGCTCTTTCAATGCACCTTTCACTATTGGCCAGCACTCTTGCAAATATTTCTCTAAAGAAGTAGACAGGAGTGAAACAATATCAGCAAAGGCGAATTTGCTATCACTGTATGATAACATTAATTGTACAATCTAGTCTGAGTCCAGAAACAAATGCATTGTATTTGGGCGTAGAAGGGGCAATCGGATAAGTAATGTGTAAAAGACAGGGAATCTGAGTGGAGACCAACATAATCGAGTCTGCAATAGTGACGTACTAGCATCCTAGGCAGCTCAATATATATATATATGGTCGAGCTTCCCATATCAAAATTACAAATTAACAATTTGTCGAATATAAGAATGCTAAATATTGACATTATAGCATGTTTCTCTCGATAATCTTTGTCTCAAGCTTCTGCAGCCAGACATATTTTGCCTAAAGGAACAATTAATGAGATAAATCACGCTTAACAGCCCTAAATTTCCAAACTCTAGTGTACCAATTCCTCGTTCTAATGCAAAATCGACATAATTTGACGAATGTTACTATAGTTTACCGTAAAATTCAATACACTCAATTCACGTATGCAATTGGTAATCATTTATAGCTTGGGAAGCATTCGACCACAATTACCCAACATTGCGTGATAAAATAAAGTTTTAAAGGAAAACAAGAAGAAGAAACTAAAAACGGGAACAATTAGCAACCTCTGTATTGAGGAAAGAGAGTAGAAAATGAGCTAACTTCTAACATGCCGCTCTCGTTCCACGATGGATCAAATTTGTCGACTTTCCAGTGATCGATGCTGGGGTCATCCCACGGTTTATCTTTGTCGTGCTTCCCCTTGTGCCTCACCCGCTGCTTCTCTCCGGCTTCACTGCTATCGTTTCTGTTGTTTTCTTCTGCGGCATCCGCCATTCCTCTTCCTCCAAGAGCAGAGCAGAGCAGAGCAGAGCAGAGACAGGCTTGTAGTACTCAAAAGAGAGAGCCTCGTAGGGTTTTAGAATTAGATGCAGAAGATATCAGAGGGTTTAAATCGATTAGATTTTGGCCTATGAGAGGCTCAATATATGTTTACAAATTGTGGTTTGTTGAAGGCTTATTAAGAATTAAGTTATGCGATGGGCCAATTTTAGGTCAAATCGTAACTTTTCCAGACAATCAATTTAGGGAAATGAGATTATAGAAGATTAAATAAATACATTTTGAACTATAGGTAGGAATTCGGTACTGAATAATTGGTTATTCTCATAATCGAATGAATTTGGAATCAATTAACTAAATAATCGATTTTATCAGTTTCGATTTGATATTTGGTATGAGTATTTATAAATTATCGATTATCGATATATTCGATATCGATTATCGAAATACCAAATAATTAAACGAGTATATCGACAACCGAAAATAAGTATCCAAACCTTAGGTAGTACCCAAACCTGAGAGAGAGATGATGAATCAAATAGTACACAAACCTGAGGTAGTATGTAGTACTCAATCTCATCCACTTATCTCGTAGATCCTATAGTGGAGATTTTTGCGGACTTTTTAAGCTTAATTTCGTTGATTTCGCTACAATAAGGGTAGATTAGTAATTGATTTGTTATGTGATTGCGAAAAACAAACCATGCATATAGTTGAACTGATTCATGTATTCAAATAAACACAAAAATACATGCAGTTGAACACAATAATGCATGTAGGTTGAAGCGCTCGTGCTCGCACGTCGCACCGGCGCGCACTCGCGTCCTTTAGCGCTCTTGGCCAACCGTGCATTTTTACGTTTTGTTAAATGCATGAACATGTTTTGTTAAATGAATGTTTATGTTTTGTGCTAACATGCAGCTTTATGTTTTGTTAAATACATTTTTATGTTTTGTTAAATTCAGTTTTATGGTTTTCGACAGCAAATCTCTCATCCACCATCCTTCGTTAATTATGCCATTTCTTTCTCCGATTACCGACGAATTTCGTCGTGAACCACAGCCATAGTTACCATCTCTCTCGATTCTTCAATCATCTATCAAATTCATCTTCTATTTTTTCTCAAAATTCATCAATTATGTTCTCAATTTTTTTTTCTTCTTTTACTTTCTTTCAAAATTTGTTGTTTGTTGTTGTTCGTGTATATTGTTTCTGTTGTCTGTCGGTGTTGCCGCCAAGGAGAAGAAGAAAAACAGGATTAATTTGATTTCTTCTCATTTTGCCCCTTGCGAAAATTATATATATAAAAAATGAGTTATCACGTGTAAGCTTGTGGTACGGCCACATATTCAAAATATGCGATCTAAATTTGATACTACATACTATCTGAGAATCGGGTACTACGGAAACTCAATCATATATATATATTATTTTTCTAAGTATTAAATTTAAAAATTATTTTTCAATTTAAGGGTCCTAAATTGATTTCTATTACCCGCCCACCCATACCTTCATCATTCTTCCCTTTGGGTTGAATCTTCTTCCCTTTCTGTTCTGCTCCAAAAATCAATTACCCTGTAAACGTCTTTCTCCCACCTTCAGCCCTTCCTCCCATTCTATTGAATCTATTCTGTTGCAACTGTTCCTCGCCGTGTCGAGACTCGAGCATTGTGTCACTGCACGGCTACGTCTCTTATCGCCCGATTCGCGGCAGCCACCGCCGCTCTTGCTCGCCTCTCACCGTCACGTTGAAGACTCCTCTCAGGCGGTGTTCAGTGATACTGCTATGGGTGATAAACCAAGTGCCCATTTTTCCTTCTTTTCACTCCAAGTGTGATTTAAAATAAAAGAAAGATGCAAATGTTGAAGTTAAATAAAAGAAAGATGCAAAAGCATTGAATTATTAGCTATGGGTGATAAACCAAGTGCCCATTATCTATTATTTACATTAGTGTGATTTTGTAGATATACTTCTTTTGGAATTTCTGCATTGATGAATATATGCTCGAAACTAGGTTTAATAATCTCTGAGTTCCTACCTCGTCTAGAAAGTGCTCAAATTTATGCAATTGAATTATTTGGATTTTGAATTGGATTGTTACTATGTTCTTTGAGGAACTTAATTACATTTTTGAACCGATTTCAAAAGTCTTAATTTACAGTACTAATTCATAATCATTCACGCAATTGAAGTCAATCGGTGTGGAACTAATTTGTGAATGTATTTAATTCAGAACTACGATCACGTGGAGGTTTATCTGGTTCTTAATTTAACTGCTTATCAAAAAAACAAACTGATTTAATTGCTTATGAAGTTTCATAGCTGAAATCAAGAACTGTGATTTCCATCAATCCATATTAAAATATTATTTTCATTTCATAATACTCATTCAACGCTATCCAAAAACTCTGACGTGGAATCATCTTCTTCAAGATAATCGACGTTGTTAGCACCATGACCGTGTATAATCAAAACCATCATAATCGTACATATCCCATACAGCTAGCTAGCAAACGAGCTCTTATATATAGATAGTTTTAGAAATGTAACGCCCTCACTGGGAGGGTTAAGACAATACTAATGTACGCAAAAGAAACGAAATAGAAGTGAAAAACACTCAGATACATTTTCCTTCAATATTTCATAAATATAATCTTTGTTATAAAAAAAGGACCGAATAACAAGCTGTTAAATTTTGAAATAACCAGAGTCACACAATGTAAGAAGGAGACGACTAGTTGATCATAATTTTAAAATAATTTTCAATAACAAAGACGGGTCAAACTATAGTATGTATATGGTAATCCGAGCGATAAGGTGTAAATACACCTAGACATTGGAAAAATACTTATAATAGCGCATAAAGTCATATAGGGGAAGCACCGACCATAACATATATAGTTGACCGTATCACAATATCTGACCAAAATAAGACCATAAGAATGGTCCCTCTGATCCTCGTCATCCGCCGTCTGTCACTACTTACCTGTAAATTTTGCAAAAATAGATTTTGTCCAATAACTCAATATCAATATTCCAATCTAAAAATCGATCAAACATGTTTGCTCGTGTATCTTTCATGTGAACAATAAATACAATAACTTAAAATATCATTCATAGTTTTACATGAGTAAGACTGACCCACCTTGTAAGTCGGAGCAAGCTTGTCACTGGTCTTAGGTCATGCGTCTTGAAACTGGATCTACATCAAGAAATATAGATTTAGCCTCCACAATCAAGAAATCTAGGTCTCTTTGGGACTATTGGGTGGTAAAGTGGATTCTTATGACCAAAAAATCACAACTAATACTTTTATATATTAGAATCTGTCAAACATAATTTTTCAAGTATACTTCAATCATCCTGTTTAATTTGTAGGTTAAGGTGAAATTTATCAAGATAACGATTATGAGTTCTTTATGAATTCAAAAAATTACACCAATAGGCCTATAACTTCGTTAAAGCCCAATTTTTGGTCTTGGCCTTGTATTCTGCCAAATTCTTCTTCCGCCTTCGATCATGCATCATCAAAACAAATCTTTTGCTTCTTCCTCCTTTCACCCGCGGCATCTTTAATTCTTCATAGATGGCTTCACAGCCATAACACGTCTGCTTCCGCCAACGCGGCCGATTCTTTCACTCATTTTAGTCTTATGGTTCAATTATACGACTTCAAAATTAAAACGCAAAATTCTTACGAGTAATTCCTAGTGCAGCAGAAGTAAACTACGCCGAAAGACTTAGGGGGTGTTTGGCTAAGCTTATTTTAGAGGGCTTATAAGATGTTTCAAGAGCTTATAAGAGATAATATGTCAAGATCTTATGAGTTGTTAAAGTGTTTGGATAATTGATTTTATAAGCTAGAGAAATAATCCTGAGTAAAGAGAGAAAATCATAGTTAGAGAGATAAAATTGACGAAATGTAAAGTTGATAGTATATGTGTAGAAAATAACAAACTATAATAAGGTTATTTTGCTAAATTCATGGTTGCTTATAAGTTTATGAAAAATAAGTTATGGTTGACCAACTTATTTTTAGGGGAGCTTTTATAAGCTGTTGGAGCTTATTTTCACAACTTATAAGCTATTTATGAGTTAATTTTGTCAAACACTTTACAACAGCTTATAAGCTCATAAACAACTTATAAGCTGTTTTAAAGAGCTTATAAGCTAAGCCAAACATCCTCTTAATTGCATGTGCAGAAAAAAGAAGAAATCAGATGGCTAAGGGAGTAACCCTCTGCATGGCTGCCCTATTATCATCAGGAAATGAAATTTAATTAATTTGTTGCTTCACCGCCAAGAAGATACTTAAACTGAAATCCTTAGAATATCTTTTCCTATTTAAATTTCAAAAATAGTTTCATAATTTAATATCTAATCTGTTCTATATACTAAGATTCTATTTATTTTGATACATGTACCGAAATATTGCTTATAGAAAGTTAGTAAGATAGATTTAAATTTAATTAGGGGACCTTCGTATATTTCTAAATTCGACAGCCTTTGTTTTATGGAATGAAATCTATAATATATTTCTTAAATTAATTGTGTTCAGAAAAGAAAAAAGAAAATCACAAATAAACTCATATCAATTTAACCCCAATTGTAGGAGGGATAAATTAATCATACAATTAAATAATTAATGCTAGATCGACCTAAAAAATTTGAACCGATTCGATCAAAATTTAAAGGTATATCTTACAGAAATTTACCACTGTCCTTTTTTCAGAGAGAAGAGGCCGATTGTTGACGAATAAGCGAATATTTTATTTTAAATAAATGAGATAAAATAAAGCTAAAGTGTGTGATGTTATGTTATTATCGCATTGAATTCTTTTTATAAACAAAATAACACGCGAAATATAAAAAATAGATATTCCGCAGCCACCATGACACGTTCCCATTTAAAATCTCCGACTGCATATTAATTTCGTTGACTAACAATATTCCGCAGCCACTATGTATTACAGTTCAAATTCTTTATATCTGTGTTTATTGTGTCTCGTTGTTAATTTCACTATCTTAATAGCATTTCTTTGTGAAAATAAAAATAAAAATTTAATATCTTAATAGCGACTTTTGCGTTTTCTTTGTATATATTCAAATCTTATCGATTGTGAATCTTAAGCCTTCAAATCAAATATTATTTTAAGCACTTCAAAATGATTTTCTAAATCCTATTATCTTACGGACATTTTTTAGATAATTGTTTCTTTTTCTATCCATTAAAAACTTACATTATTTTTGGTGGCATAAAATTTTAATAAATTATATTGAATAAAAAAATCTCATAATAATTATCTAAAAGAGTATATATATAAACTTTTAATAGATAGATCAAAAGAATATAAAAATATATATATAAACTTTTAATGAATAGACCAAAATAAATGAAATATAAATTTTTGAGGCCGACTAATATGTAACATGGAATTCCATCACTTAATAATTAATATTCTCTCTGTCCGATTTAAAATGTTCGATTTAAAAGTTCCACTTTTCTTTTGGATTGTCTCATTATTAATGCTCATTTCATTTTGAAATAATTATCCTTCAAAAGTATGGAATCTACCCATTTTTAATATTTGAACTACTTTATACATTTCTCATAAATATTCGTACGATCGTGGCGAAAAGAAATGAGACATTTTAAACAGGACGGATGGAGTATTAAACAACCAATTGGCTACCAAACAACAGAGAAGATTTGTTAGCTTTTCACAAGTCAAAGGCTGTATACAGTTGGATGCCTAATTAAGTTAACATCACCGTTCACACCTCAATCATCAGTCAAACTTCACAGAATGGGTAAAATTTGTTGTCGTCTTCAACTCCTGTCTTCATCAGTGAGCCCCCATAAATCCATTAAATTATCATGATATGATCCCAACTTCCATTTAAAATTAGAGGTGGTCTCGTGTGCGCGCTCGCACAGTGAGACCACCTTATTTAATTAATTAGTTAATATCTTAATTAGTTAATTAATAAATTCTAATTTTGAATAATAAAGCCTAAATTTGAATTAATAAATCCTAATTTGAATTAATAAACCCTATTTGGAATTAATAAACCTTAATTTTGAATTAATAAATCCTAATTGAAAATAATAAACCCTAATTTTGAATAATAAACCCTAATTATAAATTAATAAATTGTAACTTTGTATTAATAAACCCTAATTGTTAATTAATAAACCCTAATTATAAATTAATAAACCCTAATTTTGAATAATAAACCCTAATTTTGAATTAATAAACCCTAATTGAAAATAATAAACCCTAATTGAAAATAATAAACTCTAATTTTGAATTAATAAACCCTAATTATGAATTAATAAACAAAATATAAAATAATAAAATAAATAACAAAACTTGGTGCCACGTGTCTTAAAATTATTACTCCAATTTACTTCTAATATTTTTATTACCGCAAAACATCCCGAATTCCAAATATTCCCCTTATTCCACACGAATCCAACTAAAAAAGCCTAACTTAAAAATGGAGTCGGAGTTCTAGCATTCGAAAATAAAACCCATCATCTCTCACTTGCATCAATTTTGGCTGATTTTTCCCCCTCGATTTCCCAAAATCATCAAATTTTGTGATCAGATTCTGTTATGTGCAGAACGAAAATGGCGATAAGAGCTTCAGACCCGACGCGAAGCCCGAAATCAGGCTCCAGAACGCCGAGAAGAAGTACATCCAAATCGGAGGCGGATAAATCCTCTTCTTCGCCCTTATCGTCGTCGAGAGCACCGCAAACCAACCTCTCCAGTCCACTCAGCGGCGGCGGTTACCTCGTCCTCCTCCGCCGCTGCAGACGGCGCCGCTGGCTCATCCTCCTCCTATCTCCTCGACAGCTCCGTCGCGACCGCCTCCTCTCCAGTCGCAACTCTCTCCAGCCTCCGCGACAACTTGCCGGAGAGCACTCAGGTCTACGATTTTCTGAAATCCGCGCCGCCACCAATAATTTCCTCTCGAAACGGCACTCGTCAGCCTCCTCGTCGTCGCAGTCGTGGCGCTGCGTCCTCAGCGGCAAGGACGTCGTCATCTTCCAGCGGAAGCTCCGCAAATCCATGACGAGCGCCGACGTCATGCGGAAACTGTCGGTGATCAGCAAAGGACATTTCACCAGCATCGTCAAACTCGTCGGAATCTCAATTTCCGGCGAGCACATTTACCTAGTCTACGAATTCGTGCAGGGATCGGGCCTGGGGTTGTGCCTCCGCAGCAAAATTGACCCCAATTTCACGGTGCTCTCGACGTGGATGTCGCGGATGCAGATCGCGACGGACGTCGCCTACGGCCTCGATTACATCCACAACACCGCCGGATTGAGCGTCGACATGGTGCACAAGCACGTCAAGAGCAGCGGCATTATCGTGACCGAGCCATCGTTCAACGCGAAAATCTGCCACTTCGGCGCCGCGGAGCTCTGCGGCGAGATGGGGAGGAGGGCGGCTGGCAACCGCCGCTGGTGAGAAGCAGTTCGAGGGCGTGAGGGCTACATGTCGCCGGAATTCAAGGAGACAGGGTGGCGACGCAGAAGTCCGACGTGTACGCCTTCGGAGTCGTGATTCTCGAGCTGATGACGGGGCAGGAGCCGCTGGATTACGCGTTTGATCGGAGCAGCGGGGGTCGCCGGCTGATTTCGGTGATCGAGACGGCGAGGGAGGCGGTGGAGGGGAGCTTGAGGAGGTGGATAGATAAGAGGCTCAAGGACTCGTTTCCGGTAGAAGTAGCGGAGAAACTGACACGTGTCGCGTTGCAGTGCGTGCAGGAAGACCCGGATAAGCGACCCGATATGAAATGGGTTTCGGGTAAGATTTCGAAGCTTTATTTAGAGTCTCGGATTTGGTCCTACAGGGTTCGGGTTCCAACGGAAATTTCAGTCTCCTTTGCTCCTAGGTAGCTCCTCCATTCATTTTTTTTTTCTTTCTAATTTTGATAATCCCGAATTTTATAAGATTTCATATTCCATAATTTAATGTCCCACTTGTTTACATTCAAATTTAAAAATTTTACAATTGGCAAATTAATTAGTCTTTCTTATTAGCAAAGTATTTGGAAACAAAAATAATACAAAATCGTAATCATGAAATAATTAAATATAGTGTACAAATGGGACATTAAAAAAGAAAATAGAGGATCTCAAGTATATTTGCTTAGATAGGTTATTCATAATAAGATTTTATTCTTCCATTCTATTTTGTTAGTGTACCGTAATATTCAATCTATCCAAATTATATAGAGTATGAGTTTTATAAGTTGCTCAATATAATGTTACACAAATTAGTCATTCTATAATACATATTTAATAAATACGTGGCACAATTATACATCACGTAACATAATTTATTGTTACACTACCTACACTTTCTGTAGAACATATATAATACAAATAATATACATATTCAATCAATATGTGACACCTATTATAAATCACGTAACATAATTTATTGTTGTACATCAAATGCTATGAATTTATTATACACGTACGACAATAAAATATAATATATCTAAAATAAAAACTTATATGATAGATTACAACAAATTCATAAAATTAAGAAAATAACCGTTTTTAAAATAAAATTATTAATATAACCTTTAAATAAATCTTGTGAAATTAAAGATAATATATATAGTAATATCCTATAGCACAACGTAAATTAATATTGTCCATTGATTTACTAAAATCAATGGTTTAGATTTATTTTATTTCTTACAAATAATTTTATTTCTACCGATCCATGAGATTCGAACCGGATGGTGTACAATGTACTCATCTAGTAAAGTGATATATCACCGTAGATCTTTGTGATCTAATAGTTAAAAATGATTCTCACGCTTTTACTTTAAATAAGGCTTGTATTTGAAAATTCTCATATATATATATATATATATATATATATATATATATATATATATATATGTTGATTATAGAGAGAACTACATCTTTAATAAGAACTAAGAATCAATAACCACCGAGATTGAATAAGATCGGACGATTCATAATTATTTAATGATAAAAATAGTCAAATCCCTATATTTTCTATTTGGATCTATCATATTTTATTTTTGTTGTTCATGTAATTATTATTTTTGTGCATGCCATCACATTCCAATTAATTGTTATATTCATGTAATTCATGTTGTTGTACATGTAATCGTAATGATTATGCATATATGAACAATTACCGTAAATGAATATATAGAATCCCTTAATTATAGGGTTAAAGGTTACCACTAAAATTTGAGGATAATAAACGATTTTAATTAATCTTGACCGTTATATTATAATGGATGAACCATAATAGTTCTTAGTTATATATATATATATATATATATATATATATATATATATATATATATATATATGATTTGGATCAAATCAATCTTAAAGTATAAATATGAATCATTTTCATCATTGATTCATGAAAATTTAAGGTGAAATTATCATCTTACTTGATAAATTCAAACACTTAGATTCGAATGCAATGAGGAGCAAATTTTTATTTTTTTGAATTCAGACATTTTCACAGCGAATTCAGACATTTTCATCGTGAATTCAGAGAATTTCATGAGCTCAGAGTTTATACATTAAGGAGAATTTTTACAATAATTATTATATATATATATATATATATATATAATATGGGGTGATTTTAGTGAGAATATATGTAAGTGTAAGAAATAAGAATAAATCACATCAACATATCTAGCATATATCAACGGTCTAGATTAAAGAGAATTTAGTTAATAATTTTAGATTTTATTTTATTAAATAATTCGAATAAGGGTAAATTTGGCATATAAAAAATTATTTTCTCTGTCGTCACCAGACGTAAATCTCATCACTTCACGATAATCTCGTCACTTACCGAGAAAATAGGAATTTTTTAATCTGTTCAATAGAGTGTTATGCAAATTAGTTGTTCTATACCATATATTCAATAAATATGTGGCACACATTATACATCACACAACAATATCTATTGTTGTAAGACAAATGCTACGAATGTTTTCTACACGTATAATAAAAAAAAAAAAAATCTATCTAAAATAAGAAGTTAAAAGATATATTCCAATAAATCCATAAAATCAATGAAGTAACCGATTTTAACCTAAAATAAAATTACTAATATAACATTTAAATAAATCTTGTGAAATTAAAATAAAGCATATATAATAATGTACTGTAGCACAACGTAAATTAATATTGTCTATTGATTTACTAAAATCAATGGTTTAAATTTATTATTATTTCTTACAAATAATTTCATTTTACGATCCATCATATATATATATATATATATATATATATATAGAGAGAGAGAGAGAGAGAGAGAGAGAGAGAGAGTTAGGTTCAATGAGAATCATTTTATCCTAAAACTAAAACCAAATGAATTCACTATGAAAGTTGATGAATTCGTTGAAAAATTATGAATTCAAAATTCAAATTTTCACCGTGGTTCGAATCCTATGGAAGGCGAAAATTCTATTTTTTTGGATTTAGTAACTTTCTCAGCGGATTCATCAACTTTTACAGTGAATTCATCATTTTTTGGTTCTCACGATAAAAGTGGTTCTCACGTTAACTCTCTCTCTATATATATATAGTGAGGTTCAAATAAGAACCAATTTTAACGTGAGAACTAAGAACTAAGAAAATTCTTTACGAACAAAGTGAATTTACTATGAAAGTTAATGAATTATTTGGAAAGTTATCAATCCAAAATTGAATTTTTACTCATGGTTCAAATCCCATGAGAGGCGAAAATTTTATTTTTTTTGGAATAGTAACTTTCCCAGTGAATTCATCAAATTTCACACAAAATTCATCATTTTTTTGTTCTCACGATAAAAATGGTTCTTACGTTTACCATCCCTTATATATATATAGTGGATGGTTAATATGAGAACCGCTTTTATTATGAGAATAAAAACAATGAATTCAATGTGGAAGTTGATGAATCCGTTGGAAAATTTACTAAATCTAAAAAATGAAATTTTGCTCCTCATGTTATTCGAACCCGGATGAAAATCTTGAATTTTGGATTCAAGATCAATGATTCATCAACTTTCATAATAATTCATTTTTTCATAAAACCTCGACTTTGTCCATGTCAACAAACAATTTGAAACCACGCGGCAGATCGCATACGTGCTTCTTCGTTCATGGCACGGGTGAGATGTCTATGTGACCACCGTAACCTAGTACGTGTCAATCAATTGAGATTTTTTCCGAACGCGATTCACGACGGGTTATTAGCTCGATGGTAGATCGCGCCCATGATTATTGCGTCGTTGTGTCCGGGTTGTGAGGGTTCTCGCCACATGGATAGTTCAATGTGTTCATCGACGCCCGACCACGATATGTGCCCGTGTCCCATGCTACTCGGGTCGAGCGCACGCTAGTGATGCGCTCGGCTATTGGACTTTTGCCATCTAGGGCGAAACAGTTTGAAATTTTTGTAATTCTTAATTTTCACGTTAAAAATAATTATTATTTAAACTTCACTATATTATGCCAATATGATGGAGATGGGTATATGTAATAGAATAGGAGATGCGCCTGAACTATATTGGTAAAAGCAAGTTTTGGTTGCGGATGTGATTGTAAGGTTTAGATGAGATTCTTTTTTTTTTTTTTATTTCATTTTGTTAAATCTACAAAAATATAATATAGATGAGAGTCACACCCTCCGAAAGATAAAATGGATACACACCGTTGACAGTGCTGAAAGAAGGAGCAATTTGGAAATTGTTCGATCCGTGTGAGCTTCAAATTCTAATTTAATGTTTTTTTATTTTTTCCTTCTCGATTAGTTATTTTCTAGTAAAACAAAAAAACCATGAGTACTTTCTGTCTCCCAAATTTCCTTCCAAAAAATCTTCAATACAAATTTTAATAAAAAAGTACACTGTATTATAATTAAAATGTTAAATTAATTAATAATTCATCATTATAGTAAAAAATGTAAATAAATAATGCTACCGAGGATAAAAAGTAGGTACAGTTACAATAGTGAATAATGGATGATAAAAATATCAATAAAAAATATTATTGAACGTAATAAATAGGAAGTATTTTATAGAATAGTGTTCATAAATGAAATTTGATAAAGATACAAAAAAAGAAAATTATGAAGAAAATTGAAAGGCGGAAGAAGTATTTAATAATTGTCTACAATGATGAATTGATGATATACACATGCATACAAAATTATGAAGAAAATTGGAAGGCTTTATTTAATAACGCTCGACAATGATGAATTGATGATATACATATGCACACTATATACAGCTGGACACCATGAGCATAGTCAAATAATGTGTGAAATTCTAAACCTGAGGTAGTTTCCAGCCACACAACAACGCCTGCGCACATCCACAATAAAATTAATGGATCTACATATTTTCATTAATTGCTCTTTAGAGAACCATCAGACTCATGAATCCAAATATTTTTCTGAGCGTGCAATATTAATATATGATTTTAAAGAATAACGTTTGAAACAAAGAAGCAACATCCAAAGAATCTCGAAAGCAATATTCTAATTTTCCGTATTTCATCTTCAGTATATACTCCGCTGAAAATCTAGAACCGAGAATAGAAATGATCAAATGTAGAGGGTCAAGGGTTGAACTAATCAATCAAGTTAAACGAATCGATCCCAATTTGGCTGCGGACTGATTTCTATTGGAAAATTCACATTTATTATTAGTGGTAAGTGTTAGTTGAGGTCAAAGTCATAAGCTTCAAAAGCGACTGCAAAAGTCAAAACCATTGAGGTTTAGACCTTTTAAACTCATTAAATCGGGAGAACTTTTCATCAGTAGTTGGTGTGTGCTTGACAGCCCACATGAAATCATGAAACATCTCCGAATTCAAATTTTAAGGGTCAACAGACAACAAAGATATACGTATTTAACCAAGTGTAGCTACTACCAAATCGTAAAATAAATGTTAAAATCGGAGACTCATCTTTAGATCATTTGTTGATGAAGATCCGCGGCCTGCTGAGCAAGTTCAACAACCATAGCCTCATCAAAGAATTTGTTAATGCTAACATCTTCCGACATTCCCTGAGAAAACCGAAATGAATCATAAAGATAAATACATATCTATTTTTTTATTAATAAGAAAAGATCTGCGAAATATTCCTCTACTCAAATCACATCAAGAAAAATCAATGGCATTACGTCCACACGTTCAAAAGCCATCAAGCACCAATAAGATGCATCTCCAAGCGAAATGAAGGGGACAATGAGTAGAGACATTGTACCTTCCGGCGCCTTGTCTTCACCATAAATTCGCGAGCCAAATGTTGGATTGGAGCTGGCTCCAGTGGACGTAGAACTATACTTTTATCCAGCGGATCTCCAGGGACAATAGCCCAGTGATCAAATGCTGATAAGCAAAATGCTTGTCCTTGAGTATGATATCTCAAGTCCGTCTCAAAACCAAACGACTCTATCACAGGTAAAAATGCCTAGAAATTTTGGAAATGGAAGTAACGTTAGAAAGAATTATGAATACCATTAAAACAAATGATTAGTGGAAATAAGACGGTGCCAAATTCAGTCAAGTATCTCTGGTGATACCAAAATCAGTCAAGAAATATCAAATATGAATACCTTAACAATGTAGGCTGGAGTCCCTGGTTGTGGAACATCTGCAGTGACATGACCACGCCTACGCGATAAAACTGTGTATATCATGGAAACACAGTCTATTGAGTTTGGATCTGATAACAATACCCATTAGATTTCAGTGATAGAAAATAAGTTGAAACAGGCAAGACACTAGTTGTCTGGAAGCAGTTTCGCTATCATAGACCAATTCATAAAACTAAGCACCTCAGTACAATACATATATGTACTACAGCATAGATATTTCTCTGAACGTGTGTGTTGGTGGGTGTAAAGCACTTATTTGTTGTACACTTGAGAGCTTGGCTATCATACATCACCAACAAAATATTGCTGATCTGGGTATGATTTAGGTTTCTGTAACACAACAAAGGATAAGAAGAAAATATTACCTCCACATAGTACACTGGTTCCATGAGCCTAGGCGTAGCCATAAGGAAAGCGGAATAAGCCACACGTCGAGCAGTTGGAATTATCTGGCCAGATTGACGGTTCAATGGCTCAGGAGCAATTTTGGCATCAACTATTTTAAATTTCACATTCCTGATTGGCTCGTCGCATAGAGGGCCTCTCGAGCCCCCACTGAAACCTGTCTAACGTACATTAGTGCAATAAGAAAGCACATTCAAATTACAGAAGAAAAGCAGGACTCGAAAAACTTACCCTTGCACAATAGAATCTTTTACTGCATTAAGCAAACTCTTATCAACTTCACTAGACAGTGTATCATCCAACAAGATATTAGGCCCTGTTAATGTAATTTATATGTCATGATTTTACATAAGAATAAAATTTCAAGCAAATCAGCTCGATCAAGGAATTAAGCATGAGAAATGAAGTATTAAATGGAGCTATTACGAAGCAGAGATGATCGGCTAAAACATATGATTCTGATGGACATTAAACTTACCTGCTTCTCAGGACCAAATGCCCAAATAGACCGTGCAGCTAGCAAATCCCAGTCATACTTCGTCTGAAAGAAGTCGCCAAGCTTCTTCCTTGGCCAGTCGATGCTTACAATACCATTTTCAATGTCCTCAGCAAGCCCTCTCTCCAGTGGCTCCGCGATCTAGAAATTCAGATGTTGATAACTACGTAAAACTTCTAGCTACTGATTTTCTATGTTAAAGACAAAGTAACTGCTTACCATTGTAATTTTATTTTTCTTGTTCGGAGTTTCAGCAAAGCATTTCATTGAAGAGGACTCCACAACTGTTTCACAGAATGAGACAACAGGATCTGCCACCTTTTGACATAGTGGGGAAATGGAACAAAAGTAAACACCATTAAAAAGCTTGAAACTCTAAAAAGTATCATGTCAGCAAATGTAGAACGATGAAGGGGATACAAACCTTAACTTCCACTTCTGAATAAAGCTCCCTGAGGTCCTTCATTATGGAATCCAAGTACAATTCCCCAGTACCCAAAATTGTATGCTCCCCGGACTCTTCAACCTTTGTGATAGCTAATGGGTAGCTCTTGCTGATCTTCCTAAGACCCTCCACCATTTTTGGCAACTCACTGGGATTCAATGGCTCTGTAGCAGTTTTCACCACAGGAAGAGTGTTGAACTGGAGGGGCCTAAATATATACACATCTTCATTATATTCTAAGTTGCAAAGTGTGGCAGTCTTCATAATGGAAGCATCCACACCTTCAATTAGAACCCAAGAACCAGGAGGGGCTTTGCTTATGGGAATCCTATAACGAGCTTGGTAGACCCATAATTTGGTCACTTCTTTCACTGTCATGTCCTCCTCATCATCTGGAGAATACCCTTCTCCCAATACACGTACTGTCTGGCCAGTCATAATTTCCCCACTATAGACCCTACCAAAGGCATCAAAGACGCTGCAATCTGATTTAGGATACAGTTTTGTCACATTGACCATTAGAGGACCTGATGCATCACAGTTCTCCATGGCCTCGTAAATTGGGGAGTCCTTAGGACCAGTATAGATGTGCTCAACCTTCTGAGAAGCAGCATCTTTAGCTGATGGGATGTGTTGAACCAACATGTCTGTAAATCCTGTGGCGCTACCGAAAACCGAGCTACACGCCAACCTTAACAGAGGCCTAACATTCAAGCGATAAGCCGCATTACTCAAAGTCACACCTAGTTCAGAAAGTGTAGCCTCTACACTCTTTTTATGTTCTCCAATCACTTGGCTGTATAATTTATAAAGAGGTTCTAGCACAAACTGAACAAAGGACCGTTCTGCTCCACTTGCAGGTTGTTTCTTCTTGAAACTCCTGGTATCAGGATCGTAGTAATAATCACCCCAGAGGCGAGAGGCAAATTTATTAGCATCAAATGGAACACCGTGGAGCTTGACATATAGCTTAGCAAATGATTGCAGGGTAAATGACCATCCTGCACTGGCACTTGCAAAACAAACATTTCCAAGGGCAGGATCAATAACTTGAACATTTCCAGCAGTTGAAGATGCAGCTGTAATGTGGTTGTTTATAACTTCAATTGTGTGCCTTAGTTTGTGGTAGGCATCCTTTGGAGGCAACTTGAGCTCAGTTATCAGTCTGTCAACCTGAGAATATATAAGTCAGACATATCAAAGAAAGAACCTCCCAGACAGCAGACATTCAGTGAAATCATAAGCAGTAGTACCAAATTTTACAAAACACCACTAGGTTTGAGATATCACCTTGTTTATCACAACTACAATGGGGATGCGGTCCTGGATTGCGTGGCGATTGCCCTTTCTGTGTTTACCTGTTAACAAAGGAAACTAAATACACATAGATAGAGGTGGAATTGCAAACTTGGAAACCTAGAGAGAAAACACCTTAGATAAAATGATAAATAAGATAAACTTACCAGAACTCCTTCTCCAGCATCAACAACTAACACTGCACCATCAGCAAGCCTCAGAGCAGCTGTCATCTCATCAGAAAAGTTAACATGGCCAGGCGTATCCATAACATTGCAAAGATATGATTTCAATTGCTATCCTCTAGAACAAGTGACATAGGCACTGCCTTGATGGATATCCTCCTCTTGCTCATCTATCCTCGTATCAGTATACCTCATATGTTTCTCGCTGTTGTGATCAAAGGTTGATATGTGATGAGTCTGCTCGACCAACATGTCCATGAAAGTTGTCTTCCCACAGTGCAGGTGGCCGACTAAAGCAACATTCCTCACGAGCATAGGGTTTGACATGAGACCCAAAAGGAACTGCGTTGATACATAGGTAGATGAATCTTTAACCCCCAACTCAAACTTCAGATTTTTCACAGGCTTAATAATAGGCTGCTCAAGTGGTTGCTCATCTTCATCCATAACTAAAGTTTCGACTTCCTCGCCATAGACCTCCTCAGCAGTTGGGTAGTATTTTTTGTCCTCGGCTAGGACAATTTGGCCATCCATATCAACATCCTCAGTGGTTGTCAGCCACCCATTTGGTTTTCCAGGCCCACGTTCGTCATCAGACATAGGCTCCTCATCCTCGGTCCGGTCAGGAAGGTCCTCCTCTTCCTCCTCCCTATCACTCTCCCGATCGGAATCGATTTCAGGTCCAATATAGTTTCCAAACTCATCGTAAAGGTTGTCGTCCATAGCTCGATAAAACTGCAAAATGTAATCCTAATCATCAGCTATTTCTAGAAAGTTGCAGCTCAGTAAGATGAAATTGGAAAGCAATTGATAAGTATTATTCATATCCAAGTAGAAAATGAACAACTCAACGCCCATTAAAGCCCCCCAAACAACCAATAAAAGGTATCGCTAGGCTGTGAGCGAAACACTATGACATAATTCTTTCCGCGAAATCTCTAACAATGACGCCTACGATTAGAGTATCACTAACCCTGAATTGGGGGAAATAGGCAAGTGCCTGCGATGGTGTTGTGTGTGCTCAGAATGTACAGTAGCAGAGGAGTACCTGTTACGTGAACGGAAGGTATGAGGGTTGCAGCTCGGCGGCGGAGATATGTGGGCTGAGGAGCGGTGTCACGGCGGTGCTAGGTTTCGCCTGGAATGGCGAGGGGGGTTTTAGAGTGGGGTTTGCTCGAAGACTGCCGAATAGAGTTGGGATTTAGATTTTCTTGGATTTGTATGGAAATATGCCGCCATTTTATTATTTCTACATCTAACAAAAATACATTATTTTGCTCTACTATTTAGATTTTATTTTAGCAAGCAGTGCACTCACCTGTGTTTCATTAGATATATGAATTTTGTTTTATTTTTTATTTTTTAGTTTGCTCGTTAACAACTTTTCTTCACTCCTAATAGATGTTATCTTTCTATTAACTTATAATAGCACTGATAATAAAATTCTATAATCTAATAAGTTTGTCGGAAAATCACCAATGTATAAACTTTGAGTGGGCCGTGCTGTGCAAATAAATATTCAAGACGTAACACTATAAATGCGAATTTTTCTATAGAAAAAAGAATTAATATTTCATGAATTCTCTTCTCTAGATATAATATTTTATGAATCAAAATTATGGATATCGCAGTATGTACTTAAAAAAAATGTCGGTCCAAAACCAATAAATGGGCCTTTCTGTAGTAAAAATCGAGTAGGCCTATTAGATCAAGAGTTAAGAATTAGAATATAAGTATTCGGCCCACTTCATCGCTTAAGGTAAAGGTGAGAATTTCAAATAGTCTAGTCTTCCCATTAATTTTGTTAGCTATCTACAAGTTAAAAGCACTAAAGTTACTGACTACTAAACAAAATTAATATTTTTTCCAAAAAATAAATTAAACAAAATTGATATATATATATATATATATATATATATATATATATATATAACGCCTAATGGTGCACTTTAGACCTAATGTAGGATAGTTGCAAACCAAGCAACATGCTAACCATAATAATCATCTCCGTTTGATAAGCTCCCTTAAAAGCATTTGTGAGATTTTAATTCGTGGCATTTTTCACCAATTTATCTATTCGATCATCTTATGGTGTGAAACAAAACATATCTAAATAAGTAATAGACGCAAAAATGTGTTATTCAAAAATGTTTATCTTTTAATTTATTGCGTTAGAAATACTATTATTATTTTATGTGTGTTAGTCGAATGCTAGATTTATTAATATCTGAAGTTATATGTTTCAAGTACGGGTCCACCAGCATGCGATGTTTATTTTTTATTTTTTTTAAAAGAAGATAATATTATTGTTTCATGTTCATCTAATTTATGTCTCGGCACGTATGTAAAGTTGAATTAGCGCGCGCGCGCGCACACACACACACACACATATATATATATATATATATATATATTCTTCTGTGTACATAAAAATAGAGAAACGTCTTCTACAGTGAGATACCGTCGCAGGTCGTGTGATGGACAACAACGGCAGTAAACAATGGTGGCCGAGACGACGAGTTTTCACCTGGATTTGAGAAAAAATGAGAAGAAAATTTTTAGATAATATTGAGGGATCGAGGAAGAAGGTGGTTATGGCGATGGTTTAAGACAAAGTTTGTCGGTAATTAAGAAGGATGTGGCAAAACTACGACCACGATTATTGTATGTTGTCATATCGACATACGATAAAGGACATTGTCCACTTTAAGCAATTTTTTCAAGACCCTACCACAACACCTATTTTCTCCAATGACAACGGACAATGTATATTGTCTGCTAATTTTTCTATTCAATTGTATGCATGTTTCTATTTAACAATATGTATGTTTTGTTTTTATATATTACATAGCAAATCAAATTATTGTTCTATCCAACTATAGCGAAAATCAACATCCATTAGATTAAAAAAATCGAAAAAATCACCACTATAGAATCAATGAAATTAATAAATATAATTGAATACTATATACTAACTAAGAGGTTATTTGACTAAACTTATAAGCTTTTTCAAAACGACTTATAAGTTGTTTAAGAACTTCTAAGCTCACGCAAAGTGTTTGGCAAAATAAGCTCATAAACATCTTATAAGTTGTGAAAATAAGCTCCAACAGCTTATAAGCTCTTCCAAAAATAAGTAACTCAACCCCAACTTATTTTTTCTTAAGATTATAAGTGATATTGAATTTATCAAAATAACATTATTATGGTTGGTTATTTCTACATATACACTATCGACTTTACCTTTCGTCAATTTTCTATCTCTAACTATAATTTTCTCTCTTTAACTCACGATTCTTTCTCTAGCTTATAAGCTCAATTATCCAAACACTTTGACAACTTATAAACTCTTCAAACATTATGTCTTATAAGCTCTTGAAACATCTTATAAATTCTTAGAACTTATAAACTCTTTAAAATATGCTTAGCCAAACACCCTCTAAAAATTTTGATAATATATGACTCCTTCCCTTTATTTACTTATATACCAAGACATAATAAAAGCAATGGTGCAAAAAAGAAAGAAGAAAAAAGAATATGCATGGGGCGAAACATTTGATAAATAGGAAACGTCCTATTTCTAGTCATCATACGAAAATTCATTCAAGACCTTATACATATATTCCCTTTCAAATGGACCCTACTTACTATTGAAAACTTTATTTAAGCAGTCGATAATCAATCACATGAATGGTCAGTATGAAATATCTGAATGTGAATCATATATTCTCTCTTTCTTTTTGCTTTTTAAAGGAAAATAATAAAAGAATTGGCTAGCTAGCTAGAATTTGAGAGTTTCGATTCCTATATATAAATTATACTAGTTAATTGAAATCGATATTAAATTCCATAATGATATTACATTCTCAATAATTCATGATGACCAGCCAGTGCTCCATAATTATATGTGTTTATTTGCGCAGTTTGGAAAATATGGGGGTTAATTTTTGTGATTATACATGAAGGACATTTGCTAAATATATTAAAAAGAGAATGTGGGGTGGTTGGGTGTAGCGAGGGTAGGGCACCTAATGGTAGGGCTTGTGTTGCGACGCAAAAGTGTGATGACGTCCAATGCATGCCCATGCACAGTTGTTTATTAAATTTTCATCGAGCAAAATAAATTTATTATGAAAAAAGGAGCAAAATGTATTTTCTAGTTACTCACAGTTTTGTTATATTGTAACCTTGAGTTTTAGAATTTTATTTATTGGTTTTTCAGACTGATTTTTTTTAAATGTATATCAATATTTAGTAAAATATGCTTCTATCGATTTTAAGTTCGTTAGGGTTAATGAATGCGCAATGAACACAAAGAATTAACGTGGTTCGATCTGTTAAAAAGATCTACGTCCACGGAGTAAGAGAATATATGTGTATTGAGTGTATGAGAAGTGATTACAAAGAGTGTAGATGATCTATTCCCTCTAATCTAGCCTCTATTTATATACCATCATATTGAGTTTGACTCTAATACAAATTGAGTTTGACTCTAATACAAAGTCTTATCTCATAAGGATTCTTTTAGATAGGTATCCGAATCTTCTACGCCTTCACTTGCGATTTGAGTTGTAGTTGGTCAGAGTCTTCTCACCGAACTCACATAGCCGAAAGCTTAATGTTGGCCCACTTTATCGGACCGATCGCCTAATAGTTGTACCGTATCCTATCAATATGTTAATGTCCTTTAAAATGAATAGAAACCGAAAATTCTCTAGAGGTTATAATCACTATAAATGCGTCAATTATATACATGCTACAAAATTGTTGAAACTTAACTCCCATTATTCAAGGTCTCAGTGGAACGTTATTAAAACCGAGTGCTCAATAAAACAAAATATGATAGTTCATTTATGCAGTTCTTCTCATTATTTGACCATTCATTTTTTAAACCAACCCAATTTTATATCTTTCAAACACATTTAATTTTTTTAAAATAATATTACCAAAATACGCAATTAGATTTCTCCTAAACAATAATAAAAGGTAAAGGAAAAAGTAAATTAAATTTAGTACAATTATACGGTTGTCTAGCAGCAGTACAACTATTGATATTTTGAACGAAGAAAATGAAATATTTGAATTCCAAATTCTGTTTTCACGCCTTTTAGGTTGATCTAGCCATCTAGGATCTTATAATCGATATATATTTAATAAGTTATAATTATAACATTATATTTTTTTTAAATCAAAATATATTAGTGTGGATACTATAAAAAATCATAATCTAAACATGTTTCACCAGTACGTAACTGTATATATGTATTTATATGAACGTTGCTAAAAATTCAATGTTCTAATAGCCCTAACTGAACTTCATATCTTAGTTGTGTACCGCATCTCATTTTCTATGTCTTATACGTAACGCTAACACTTTTCGACACGATACGAAAATATGACACGGACACACATTAAATTAATGAGTTAGTGTTTAGTCTTATCGTGTTCGTATCCATATCGTATCGGGTTCGTGTAATACGAGAATTTTCTTGTTGCATTCATGTCCGTGCCGGATCGTGTTGTTTTCGTTTATTCGATAATATTTATATGTATTTAATATAATTTGATTTTTATTTTATATATTTTTATTTCTTTTATTAATTTATTTTCTAATTTGTATTTCGGATTGTGTCGTGTCGTGTCGTTATCGTATCAATAAGAAAAAAAATTGTGTCATATTCGTTTTCGTGTCGTATCCGTGTCAGTACATTTCGTGTCGTGTTTATGTTCGTGTTCATGTCGAATAGATCCTTAATTGATCGTGTTCGTATTTGGTCTTATCGTGTCGCATGAATTATCAATATAAATAAATTTATTATTGTTTAAATATTGAGACTCATGTTAGGATATAAAGTGATATTTCGCTTTTATAAGACCATGTTTATCAACAACCACCTAAAAATCCAACCATCCAACCACTTTAATATTTTATTAATTTATCTCTCATACTTTTACTTTAATTTTCATTCAACCACATCACATCCATTTTTTATGGTTTATCAATGATCATCCGACCATCCAACCACTTAATTTTAAATT
Source organism: Salvia rosmarinus (assembly GCA_036937905.1). Lineage (NCBI taxonomy): Eukaryota > Viridiplantae > Streptophyta > Magnoliopsida > Lamiales > Lamiaceae > Salvia > Salvia rosmarinus. The sequence goes on from CM072820.1 coordinate 60,359,381, forward strand.
TTTATTTTTATTATTTTGAGGGGTTTGGTGATTTTTTTTGGAATTTGAGAATGAGGAGGATTTTGTGAGAATGAAGGGTTTGCATCATAATTGAACTTTGAAAATTCTTCAGAGTTCGGAATATTTTCAAAGCTGGGATGATAATCATAAGAAAAATCAAAATCTTGAGAATTGTAATGAGGGTTATTACCTTGATCCATAGAAAAATATAGAACAAGATAATAAGGATACAAGTTAAGAAAAAAAGAAATTTTTATGTGTGTTAAAATATATCAAGACTGGTCTCTATTTATAGAGAATGAAAAAATATAAATTTTGGTATATTTTTTATTTTTTTTATATATATTATACAAAAATTATTTCAATTTTATTCATATATACCATTCTAATTTAAACAATAAATAGGATGAAGACATGTTGTCTCCACCCTATTGGTTGAAAAATGAAGAGAGAGAGAGACCAAGTGTGGTCTATTTTTAAGGTGTTTGAACACTTCTATTTTTCCATTTCAATTTTTTTTATTTAATTGAAGTAGGTCGATCAAGTTGGAAGAATTTGAACCGATAAAGATGGTCTAACACGATAGATTTGGTGTTACAATTTCCTATAATATATTCTTTTTTAGAATAAAAACATGTCACAATTCATCAACTCTTAATCTATTAAAATCAATTTAATTAAGATCTGAAGGGATCGGACAATTTTAACACATATATTCTCATCATGTTACCAACTTCGCCACACTTCACCCATTACTAATTTACTAATATTCTATTTCTTTTCAGATTAGATGTGACATCAATAAGTTTAATTACCATCAGTAAATATTTCAGGATAAAAGCAAGTACATTAATATTTTGGAACTTTTTCGGTAGTCTGAGCAACAGTTACTGAAGACTGGCACCCCAATATTGACTACGGATAGTGAAAAATAATCAGATTTGACTTCTGTTGTTGTACCACAATATTATATTTTATTTCATGGGAATATGTATAGGCGTACCACATTACTATGTGATATTATTTAATTTAATTTAGGAAATATATGTAGGCCTATAGTATAGGGCGTGGGGTTTGAAGTTTGTTTTCACTGATAATTTGGGGCAAAGCGGGGGAATTTCATACTTTTCACCTTTCAATTCTTCTAATTACATCAAACTGGTCGAATTTTGATATGAATATTCGGTCAAGAATATTTTTATAAATCCATATACTATATATCACATCTTATCAATTTTGAAAAGTTACAAAAATTGATAAGATGTGATATATACTCCTCCGCTCCATTTAAAGTGCCCATTTTCTTTAAGACGGGTATTTGGAGATAGGTATAAAGTAGTTAAAGTGATAAAAAGTGGGTAGGCCCACACCTTTTGAAGGATAATTATTTCTAAAATGGAATGAGACATTTGTAATTTGGATAAACCCAAAAAGAAAAGTGAGATATTTTAAATGGGACAGAGGGAGTATATGGTTAAGATAAGCTCAAACTTTGTTCTTATGTTTCCTGTTGTGCTTTTCTTTTTATTATCTATTTAGGTAGCCGATTCAATATTAGCTTTTTTGGCTGCTACGGAGGCTACACCTGCTTTTAATGCGTTAAGACCAGAAGGAGGTTAGTAATTGCTGCATTCTATGTATAACTCCACCCCTTCCTGAATAAGGCTAAGTTAAATCCTTTGTCCTTGTTATCAAGTAAGATTTTACCACCTGGATAACCTTACGCATGCTGCATGCCTTGGCGACTTACTTATTCTTTCCTCCTGAGGTCTACCCAGGATTTTTCTTGGCAAAGATCTTATAGTTCCAAAACCTTTTCAGTAACCTTGACGTGCAAATTTTAACATGCCCCTTCCTATTTGAAGTATTTTTCTTATTTTATTATGTTCTTATTTTGGGTATTTGAAAGCAATAAATGCTAATGAGATTCTTAATCAAAAGTAATAATAGTTGGTACACGCATACTGGACCTGAAAAAACGGAAGCAATATATTTGTTTCTTATTTTATTATGTTCTTTTTTGGGTATTTTGCCTTAAGCAGACATTCAACAGCTAAGGATCACGAACCAAAAAAAAAACCATTCAAATTAGCAACCAACTTTCAATACTAGTTACTCGAACCATTCAAGCAGAAGATCGATCAGACTTTATCTTTCTGACTCATTTGTTTTTCTTCTTACTTCTACAGGCCTTTTGGAGCATTTTTCTCTATGATTGTCATTGACATAGGAAACTTGTAACTTCTACATCTTAGAGCATCAAATGTTCTTACTTTTTAGTAGATACTCCAGGAAATGAGTATCTAAAAGTTGTAATTTGAAACTTTCAGTGAACATTCACATATGCTTGGAAATATTTAAAAAGATTGGAGATAAACAATTAGAAAAATACTTCAAATAGGAAGGGGCATGTTAAAATTTGCACGTCAAGGTTACTGAAAAAGGTTTTTGGAACTATAAGATCTTTGCCAAGAAAAATCACAACCTTGTATCTACTATACGTCTAAAAAAATAACGGCACGATAAATTCAATCAGCAATGCTCAGCATTTCCAACTCAAAGAGAAAAGAGCAATTACCCATAATTTCTATTCACTTTAAAATTGTTAAATGAGTTCACGGAACTTGCTTATAAACAAAAATTTCTCATTCGACGTGTGGAACTTTACAAGATTGTTTCCAAACTATCATTTTCTTTAGAAGTGTTTTGATTGATACTTTTTTGGGCTTTGTAAGTGAATTTTTCATGCAAATGTTTAAACTAAAATCAAGATATATAATTCAAATATTGAATGAAAATAACCAATAAAGGTTTAAGTTTAACAACGGCTTTTATGTCTTAAGTTTGAAATTCATTGTCACCTTCTAGTAGATCAAGCATGTCATATTCGATTTTCAAATGTTGCTTACTTTCCTTTTATAATTGGGAAACTATTGCACATAAACAAGATAATTACTAATTAATCATATGAACATATGGAATAGTTGAAACTTATCTAGTCATAAAAAGCAAAAACGACCAACATTTATAGCTGTATACTATTGATATTAAATCCATCAATTGAACTCTATATTACAACAATTATCTAATATATTTGTAAAGAAATAACGGCACGATGAGTTATATCAAGAATTACTCAGCATTTACTACTAAAGAAGGAGCTGTTACCAACATTTCTGTTGACTTTTTCAAAATCGTTAATCAAATTGTTAAAAGAGTTCATAATGGGCCTTGCAAGTTAAGACAGGATCGGTTGGGCAAAAGAACTTGCGATGAAAAAGTTGAGGGACAAGAAAATATAGTAATTGAGGTCAAAGAAAAGGAAGCGTGGCATGCAGCAGTATAAGGCAAAACTGTACTTGCGTTTTGCTTTCCTAAACTGACAAAAGGAATTATCAACTCTCACTTGCACTGCCCTAATATTTTTACTCATAATCTCATTATTAGCTTCTTAAAATTAATAAATGCATTCAACAATAGTCTTATGTTTCACTATATTCATATGGTTGAAACCGTTTCTGCACTATATAGTAAAACAAAAGGATCACTTTAAAATGACAGTTTTGCCCCCCTGAAATAGTAAAACAAAAGGATCATTTAATATAATCCATTTCGATTAAGTAACACTAGAGAAGTCTATGTGTAGTCGGTCGATGATTAAAAATATGTAACTAAGAAATTGATGAAAATGTAAGAGAAGGTTATACTATTTTATATTTTAATTCTTAATTAATTAATAAAATACTTATCATAAAGGTGTAGGGAAACCTATATTTCCATAGCCATTTGACTTTTACTTTTTTATAAATAAATTATGAGGATGATTCCACAATTAAATCAGTTTACTTTCCGACATGGCAATGAATATATCAGGGAATATATAAATTCTTTGAAAAATAACATCACTACACGAGTTTTTGGCATAAAAAGAAAATCATTTGAACTTGGTTTGATCGAAAAAGAGATAGGAAAATGATAGTTCATTTAGAGGTATTCTTCCTACACCTTAAACCGGAAAACAGTTGCACTTCAAATATAAAAGAATAAATTCGAAGTTAAATTCTGTTTCGGTGCAAACAATTAAAGGCACAATTATTTTTAGAACTGGAAATTTGACTGAAAGTTGATGTGATTCAAGTGTTAAGAGGAGAGAGAGAGACATGAGGTTGGAATCAACCGAGAGATGAGGGGTGTGACGTTAAAAGGACAGGCTGTAAATCTGGGGATATGATTGCGTCACCTGGGGGTGAGGGTGACAGGCCACCTTCTGCTTGGAGATCTTTTGCTTCACTGCAGTCACCAAATCGCCAATTACCCATGAAAAAGCTGCTTACCCTTCTTACTGTACGGCCAAAACTCCCAGTTACAAGTTACGATAAAACTTTTTCCCGCAATATCCGCCGTCCGATTTGCTTCCCTTCAGCATCTTACGGTTGCTGCTCAAACCTTTGTTTGCCGGAGGGACTTATCGATTTCATGTTATATACACATACATTTCATATATTTATTTTATACTTTTTTCGTCTCTTAAACACTTTTTTTTTGTTGTTTTATCCTGCAAAATTTTGTAATTTTTTTATATTTGAACATGATCCCACATAAATAAATATTAATATAATTTTTATGTACAATATACCTATTTATTTATAAAAAGTTACCATTTAACACTTACTATATGCGAATCATTCTTCATATACTTTATATTTATTACAATTTATTAAAACTCGGATCACCAAAAACAATGCAATTTTTTAATGGACGAAGAAAATATAATTTTATTAATGACAATTAAGCTTAATTAGATCCCGAATATTAAAATTATGCATTTGATTAGATTTTCATTGATAGAAATTTTAATTAAGCTTTATCTCGATCAATAAAAAATCTATATCAAAATGGAGATATGCAATAGATGATTTGTAGCATCAAATCTACCATACAAGTTCAAGTGACAAGTTCAAGAAAACTCAAATTGAAATCAAAATAAGAATATAGTTTTATATAATGTTGGCATAATTTTTGTTTTCTTAAACACCATATACATAATGCCTCACACTATGAATATTTTATTTTAACTAAAATACAAATGCCATTTTTTTAAAGCAAAAGGTCAATAATTAGTTAAATATATGTATATATACGTACGTGGACAACTGCATATAACTGCTTATTAATTTTACAAATATATAAGTTAAGTATCTAGACAATAGAAGGTAACATTCCAAAACTTGGAGACTTAAAATTGCCAATTATATATTTACTTCCACGACTATATACGGCCAATTAGTTAAATTTAACATTTACTGAATTTGAAGATTTGCCCTCATGGATAATTTTTAAAACTAATTTTTACGGTGGTTGACTTCTGAATAGTGACTTTTGATATTAAAGCATTTTTTGATAATTTTTCAAAATTTTGGTCATATATCTCATTATATATGGTACAGCACTTAAAAGGGATGGTCTCCTGTGCGCAGGCACTCGAGACCACCCCTTAATTAATTAATTTTAATTAATTAAATAATCCTTAATTCTAATTAATTAATTTTAATTAATTAATTAATTAGTTTAATAAAATTGTAAATTAATAAATAATAATTTTGAATTAATATATCTTAATTTTGAATTAGTAAACTCTAATTATGAAATAATAAACCCTAATTGTGAATTTAAATCCTAATTTTGAATTAATAAACCTTAACTAAAATAATAAACCCTAATTTTAAATAATAAACCCTAATTATGAATTAATAAACCCTAATTTTGAATTAAAAAACCCTAATTGAAAATAATAAACCCTAATTTTGAATAATAAACGCTAATTATGAATTAATAAACCCTAACTTTGAATTAATAAACCCTAATTGAAAATAATAAACACTAATTTTAAATAATAAACCCTAATTATGAATCAATAAACCATAACTTTAAATTAATAAACTTTAATTATAAATTAATAAACCATAATCATGAATTAATAAACAAAATATAAAATAATAAAATAATACACTAAAAATAACAAAATAAAAATTACACTTAAAAAATCAACAAAAAGTTGTGCGCGCACCATACACAAGTCTTTGTCCACTTAAAAAGGTACATTGGATAATTGAATTACATTTTCTTTGTTGGTAGATACCAACGTAGTGTGAATCGTGTGATTATTTTCATATCCTTGTTCAGTTTGAGGTTTAATGGGCATGAGTGGGGATGCCTGCGGTCTAATGTGTTGAGTTTAAAATTCATCAATGCTTTATGAACTCAGCATTTCGTGACAATTTTTTCGAATGCAATTCACATTTTATGTACGATGTGTAGTGTATTATATATGAGGTCTATCTTGAAAGGGATTAGATAATGAATGCGAACGTCCCTCTCGTCATCCGAAAGAAAAATTAAGTAAATATTTGATCTTTTAAGTGAATTTGATCCTTCGTGTATAGTCAAAACGTTTTTCAAAATGATTCATCCCATTGTAATAAAAACGTTTGAAGTAATGGACTCCGGAGTGAAGTTAATTCCATGATGCATACATAGTCTTGATTGTTAGTATAATGACTAAAATAAATTCACTCCGTCCATTATATATAGTCTTAGTTTTTATCGATATGGATTTTAATAAATACAATATATGAGTGTAAAGTGAGCGAAGAATGACATCCACATAATAAAATATATTACGTGGGTAGAAAATGTGAGCTATGGGTGATTTTTTTGTAAATAATTGAATTGAATGTGAATAAAAAGTATTGATTTTTGGGTGGAGTTCATGTCTATAAAAAAAAAACTAATTTTGTGAATTTATCAAAATAAAATCAAAGTCTTTCTCAAATTGTTATCCAGGGTGTGGACTTGAATAGAAAATTCGTATATTCTTACAATATCATGTATATTACAAATTTAATTTAATAGATTTAGATAGAAAATACCATGTATTACAAATTTTAATAAAAAATAATAAATTTTATTCATTTAAAAAATTCAGAATTTTCAAGTACTTTACTAAATAGAAAGTGAATTATATAAATCTTTTCACGTAGGAATAAGATATCATTCAACCATTTATCTTTATATAATCTTCATTTATCATAAAAATAGGTATGGTCAAAATATTACATATAAATATACTCTATTCATCTCAAAATATGTTCTTAGAAATTTTAGGTACGAGTTTTAATAAAAAATGTTGAATGTTTTGTGAGTGAAGTAAGAATTTGATATTAGTGTAGTATTAATTAATTAATAATAAATCATAAATGATAAAATATCTAAATAAATAATATTATTGATGACAATAAGTAGGGATATTAGTGGATTATGAAAAATAAAAATATAAATAAAATTATTGTTGTTGATAATAGCTAGGTAAGAAATATTTTATGAGATAATTTCTATAAAATAAAAAGGAAATAAATTTTGAGGACATACCAAAAGGAGAATTATAAATATTTAAAAAAAAAAAACAGTATTATTTAAAAAATTAATATAATATATATTGAAAGAGAATAGATGGATCATGAACATGTATACTACAATTGTTTGAGCACCGAATTCCTGGATTTTCTTACCTATCAGAGCACAGCAGAAACTCATGTAACGGGACTTCCATTAAATACCCCCAATAGTAAATATAAGTGTGAATAATTAAGGATGGCATTTCCGTAGTTAATCACTTAATTAAGGGGCGTATCCAAACAACCTCCTGCTGCCACCTTTCAAATCGACAATTATTAAATCGGAGTAGGCCCCGTTTGGAGCACGGTTTTTCAAGATCCATCCATGTCAAATTTGATAGTATTCGGCCAAATTCAAACAGTTACAAGATATTCGCCGTCAACTCTAACTAACGGCGAAGCCGCGTTCGTTCTATTTGCAATCCAACCTTAAATACCCAATATAAGTTAATATCGCATAATATTAAATAATTAGTCACATATATTCTAAACGATCGAGTATTAATTTGGCGAGAGTGAGAAAATAATTTGACATATTAAGTCTATATATTTGAAAGTTGGTTGTATATGGGTTAAAGCCAAACGGCACTAATCAACTGAGAAGCAATCATTGTCCTACACTTCAACTCATACTACAGCTAGCTCTGCTCTCTTCCGCTCCTACCCCACAAACACTCTAACTTGGAATCTTTGCCGGAAAATCCATCGGAAAATCCACATGCTCCTTTTCTTCGCTTAGATTTCGGATTTGGATTGATTGAAACAGGTAAAATATATAAGCTCCAATCTCATTTCCTCAAACCCTTTTTTCAGCTCATCTCGTTGAGCTTTGAAATATCTCTTTAAAATATCTTTGATGTGTTTCTCTCAATTATACTGCTTCCAAATTTGAAGATGAACTTCTGAAGATGTATATATACATGCATATTCGGAAATCTACTGTTTTTTTAGATTTTCCCAGCAAGAAAATGAGAAATTTTGGAGATTCTCTCCATGATTTTTGCACGAGCGACCGATCAGTGTTTGATTTGATGAATCTGGGGTTTGGGTTTACTATAAATCCTGTAACAGCTGTTCAGATCTTTTGTTGAGAGAGAATTCCGAAAAATACTAATCTTAAATCTAGGGTTTCTAGGTGTTCACGTGAAGCTTTTATCTTTACCTTGCACAAACATATATATAAGTTGTAGATATATAGATATACCATACTGGTTTGGGTACAGTATTTAATCCATTGATTTCGTGCTAATCTCTCACTCCTTTGCTGTTTTGGGCGGAAGATTTTGCTTGGTTTTCTGTCTTTACTGCAAGTTTTGTGCGGCATGATTCAATAGTGCTTTCCAAGTCTCTCCCTCTTCTTTCTCTTTCTTGCTTGAGACTCGGATTCTCACAGTTTCTCTCTGATCTTTTGCCGTCCACATTTCACTTGTCTTAGATTATTTTTCCTGAAATTACTACTCTCTTCACACAGGACTTCAGTTTTCATCTCTCTCTAGAATATGTGTTCACCTCTCTCTCTCTCTCTCTAGAATGCGAGTATTCGTGTGAGCTTTTTTCAGGCTTTATTTCTGTTACTGATACTGCACATGATCTGCTACTGCATGCAGGAATCATCCCCAGCCATGAAAATAGCTTCGTCAAAAAAATGTGGTAACAATCACTATGACCTAATTAGAGAGTGAAATTGTTTGTGAAGATATGAACAGCTTTAGGCCTGAACTCCACATCGCGCAGCAAAGCCGTCGAGACAAGTTGCGAATTCAGCAAGATATTTATGCCAACAATTTCCCCAGCGATGCTCTAAACTACGACTCTTCCGCCGATACCCAGAACAACGGCAACATATGCTACGATCCATCCGGGTTCTGCTCGGATATGATCAATTTCTCCGCGAATGCCGATCAAGATCAGGAGAAACGGGCCATGGAGGTTCCGTTTCCGGATTTCTCCAGAGAGATTCCGAAGTCTTGTAGTGACCCACAATACTTTAACACATGGAAAAGCATTGGCTCACAATCCAGCAGCGATTGGGTGCCGAATCACACCTCAATTTATCCTATTTCAGCATTAGATGTTAAGCCCAACTATCAAGGATATTATCATCAGCAGGAGCTGCATTCCTCTTTGAACAATTCAGACATGAATGGCGCTTCTTCGCTTTACCAGAACAGGTTGCAAGAGCTCGTGACCACGTCGAATGATGTCCGATCGTTTGACCTCGAATTTGCCTCTCTCCGGCAGAAGAGCTCGGGAGGGACCGGCCACGGACCGTGGGTGGTTGGCGGGAGCGAGCTTCTGCTTCCTCCCGATCAAATGCGGCTCAAAAGCCAGTCCGGTTTGATGACCAGCCAATGGAGCGGCGAGCTCGATTACGCCTCTCCAAAGGTCGTGGGGAATGATCATCCCAACACTCAAGCGCTCTCTCTGTCGCTCTCGTCAGTTCCGTCGCCGAAAGTCCACGAAACTCAGATTGCAGAGAGGGATTTTCAAGATTCAAGAACTTGGAAGCCGGATTTGTTGTCTCTGAATCAGAATATGTCGACCGGTAGTAGGATTTTAGGAGCGCAGGCTTTGAGTACACATCGGAACCCCGGCCCTTTGGGCCCATTCACGGGATACGCTACCATTCTCCGGAGCTCGAGGTTTCTAAGGCCGGCGCAGCAGCTGTTGGAGGATCTCTGCTGCATCGCTGGCCCTAAAGATGTCGAAATTTGTGATGCTTCTGATGAGATTTTGGAGGAGGTTAGGGTTTCGAGCGAAGGTGCTAGTTGTAACGCTGAGCATGCCGCGGCGGGTAACAGCTCTGGTGGCGTGTGTTCGTTTGTGTTCGATGGTTCTAGTGATAAGGGCCAGGAAGCAGCCGGGGACGAGCTGCTCGTCTGACGCTTGTCGGCCCGAGAATCTTCAGAGGAAGGCAAAGCTCTTGTTTATGCAAGATGAGGTTAGTAATGCTCGTAGGGCCTTCAATTTTGCTTTTGAGTTGGATTTAGTGGTGAATTTTATTATTAGTGTTGCTTGTGCATATGATCACTTGAGAATTTTGATTGCATTTGCTGTTATATGTAAGTTGCCACTATTCATTATTGTTAGGTAAATAATAAAGACCTTATGCCTTAAAACATGAAAAAGGATCATGCTTTATTACTACGAAAATTAGCAATCATCAATCCCTAACACAAAGTAAATAAAATATAATTACTAGCTGTTGTCAAGAAAAGTGGGGCAATACTATTGATGTTAATTTCGGAATCACTTTTAAAAAAGACTTCTAAATGTTGATTTCTGCAAATTTTGTTCCTAAACATGCTTTATTTGTTCTGTATTAAACTATTAGTTTCTGATGATATATCATCGTCAAATTTGGTAATGGTTTATACTAGTATTTACGTTAGAGAGTTCACATGTCGAAGTGCACACATCATAATTAAATATTAAGAGAATAGTTTTACTTATCTTATTTTGCTTCCTTTAATTTAATTAATATTTGTTTCGTTTATTAAGTGAAAGTACTCTCAAAATATACCACAATTTGTTATTTTCCCCGTAATATTTAATTTTCTACTTACATATATCCACAGTATTTCAAATTTTGTGTCTGATCTCAATATTTGACTATACTGCAAATGTAACTTTCTCTTTGAATAGGGAACAATACTTGGCTCTATTATCCTATCAAATACCCATTGATTGTTCATTTCTTGCTTCTCTCTAGGCCTAATGATTTTCAGAGACTCTATTTTAGACCATAGATAGGTAAAAACTTGACAATGGACGAGGCAAAAACTATACCAATGCATGCAGAAGAAGAATATGTGGGACATACCTTGTATTTTTATTTAGTTTTCTCAAACTGTGACATGCATGTGACTTGTCTATGTTAAAATGTAAAAGCTTTTGCATATGATGAGACATTTAGTTGTCTTGTCCTCTCCCACCACTCAAATAGTATGCTGATTAATTAGGTCAAAGTGTTGTTAAGCTTCAATAGTAAAGAGCTTTATTTCGTTGTTTGTATTTTGATTGGTTAGGACACTTTACTTTAAATTTTTCAAATAGCTGGCAAATCTTTGTCGAACATGTCGTTTTGGCCGATTGTGTAAGTTATTGAACATCAAATAAGCTTTTTTCTCAATCGAATTCGCTACTGTTAGATTAATGCTCTATTTCACCTATCATTGCAAGTGATTAATAATTAATTTTCCTCCCATTTATGTAAGGTTTGCAAAAGGTACAAGCAGCATCATCAGCAGATGCAAATGGTGGTTTCATCGTTCGAGTCCGTGGCTGGCCTCAGTGCTGCCACTCCGTACGTGTCGTTAGCCCTAAAGATGATTGCCAAGCACTTTCGGTGTTTGAAGAATGCGATAACCGACCAACTCAAGAGCATAAAAAATGCCTTAAGGGATGAACTCTCGTCCCCGTCTGCTGGCACAACTGGCAACAAAGGCGATGCTAATGCTTCGGTGTTGCAGTTTTTCGACCAAAGCTTTCAAAAGCAGAAAGGGCTGGGGAATCTCGGCGTTCTTGAAGGCCAGCATATCTGGAGGCCTCAGCGAGGCCTACCTGAACGCGCTGTCTCCATTTTGAGAGCATGGTTGTTCGATCATTTTCTTCATCCGTAAGCCCGCCCCCTCCCCCCCCTCCTCTCACATCACACATATCTAACCTCTTACTAAATTGATTGTTATTATTTATGAAGGTATCCTACAGACACTGACAAACATATGCTGGCCACGCAGACTGGCCTAACTCGAAACCAGGTTTTGTAATTCTTACCACTTCTGTATCTTTAATAATACAAGGCTCTTGTATAATAGGTTTAGATAACAGTCGAGCCTCAATTCTTTGATCTTTAATAATACAAGGCTCTTTTGTAATAGGTATAGATAACAGTCGAGCCTCGATTCTTTGATCTATAATAATAAACTGCCATTTATAATAGGTATAGATAACAATATAGCCTCAATTCTTTGATCCCGTATCTTGACGAAAAATTCAGGTATCGAACTGGTTTATCAATGCTCGTGTTCGTGTATGGAAGCCGATGGTCGAAGAGATACACATGCTTGAAACCAAAGGTTCAGATAATGCCGGGAAAACAACTAATTTCAAAACTGTGGTTGAAGGTTGCGATCCAGCTGAAGACTGTAGCCAGTCCCTGAATCGGCAGAGAATGCGTGTGATCCTGGACAAGCAGGTCGAATGCTCGACTTCTTGCCCTCCGGGGCAGGAGGTGGATAGGTTGAAGGCGAGCATGTGGAATCAAGAAAAGCGTTCGAGAATCGAGTATCATGTCCAGGGCAGCGTTGATGGGTCGTTGACGGGGTTATTGCCATCTCACGGGAATGGCATTGAGATAGGAGGGATTGGGTCAGTATCGCTGACTTTGGGTCTCAGGCAAAGCCCCGAGTGTGGCCAGCGTCCCCCGATGCAGCAGGAGAGGCATGCGAGGCATTATGGAGGTCAAATCATTCGAGATTTTGTTGGCTGATGATTTTGATGTAGGCTTTGGAGAAATTAAGGTAGAAATAAAGTTATTTTAAGCAAAAAAATGAAAAGGTTGTGAGAAACAAGATGGGATTTGGGAAAGAAGGTTTAGGAAAATGGAAAGTTGCGAAAGCAAAAATACCTCATTATTCTCCAGAAATGTAAGATAAAGAACACACTTCATCGTAGTGGCAGTGTTTTGTATTCGGAAACAGTTTCTCTCGCCTAATATATTGCGGAATTTGTTAGTTTTTCCTCGTATATTATTAAATTAAGAAAAGTAATGTAGTGCTGTTGGAATCTACATATTACACATATATGGCTGCAAACATGCATTATATAACAGAGGCGGATACATCTCCGGAGCTACCTTATTTCCATGCATAATCGCTCTCCAGAAACAAACACACTGACACCCACATATATAATATATTACACAAGCGCGCAGCAATCAGTTTTTGGCGGGAGCTCTTCCACCTTGCCTGTTGAAGTCAGGTATGGAGTAAGCATGGTGGTTATCCTCCAAACCACTATCCATTCCCTCATCCTCCGCCGCCACCACCTCCACCGCCACCCTCCTGCCTTCAACCGTGCAAGACCTCATCATCACTACCACCATAATTACAAATAAAACCAGCCTCATCACCTTAACCATCTACCCTGCCACACCATATTAATTAATACCAAGATTCGTACAATTGCCTTTTTTCAATTTCTTGTGACAAAACATATAATAAATATATTTGGACTTACCTGAGCAATACGATGTGATTTTTGATGAGCGGAGGTTGTTGAAATTAGAATTTGGTGATTAATTATGGATATGCATGTACGATATATATAGATGGGAAGTGTTCAAATTTGTTGATGGGTTGTCCACCAAATGAGGCAAGATCAAGTGGGGGGTGCCCAGAGATTGCACAATTTTATCACAAGATTGTTATATCTCATCAACAAATTGGAGTTACACGTATACCCATCGCCATCCTACTAATCCCAATCGATAAATTTTGATTCCAAAGTTTTAAGAAAAAAAAACAGTAAAAACCCTGTTGTTTTCACGTGTCTTTTACTAATTCACTCCAACTTGCTGATTTACCATAATTGCTCTATGTATTATGATAAAATTTGCATTATTAATCTATGGTGCGTCAATATATCTGCTCCATCCACTACGTTTTTTTCTATGATTTTTCAGTCAGTAGCTAGATTTTATCCTTTTTAATATATATAATATTATTTGACCCTTAATATGATCCACGAATCCAAATATATCTTTTAGAAAGGAAATATAATATGTTGTTTACTTCCCTTGCCTTACTCTTTTATCATTTCAATTAATTTACCAATAAAAGTTGGGGACTAATTAATACTTTATGCAAATAAAAAAATAAAAAACCTATTTTTGATACAAATAAAATATCAGATCGAACAAGATTTGACAACTTAAAGTAGAATAAAGTGATTCAAAAAGCAAATTTTAAAATCGTCAGTTCGATCAGAAACCGTCTTTCGGTTTGAATACAAGGCGCAAGAGGTGTACAACATAGCATCTTTTTTAGGAATTGATTATCGTAAAAATCTCTTATAATAAAATTACAAATTGTGAAAGTTGATGAATTTGATATAAAAATTAATGCATTAAAAAAACATTTTTTTCATTCATAATTTAATTCTAACCTGGGTAATGAATTCATCAACCAAATTGATGCATTTACGTAGATTTTCACGATCGAATGATAGAAAATAGTTTTTACATTCTTATTTCTAATAAGATTCTCATTCGAAACTTCTTCTGTTAAACTATCAAATAAAGCATGGACTATGACCCATTTATAATTTTAATATTATTTTTAAAATTGATAATTAAATGTACAAAAATGATATTCTTTTTTTTTTGTAATTAGAACTTAACGGTGAGTTTGGCATTTGAACTGTGGCTTTTTCGACCATTTAACTTCTCATTTTTGCCAATTCATATATAGAAAAGATAAACCTCACAAATTAGATTTTTGACATAAAAATTGAGCTCGGCATATAAACGTGTTTTTAGACTTTTTTCATGCCAAAATGGAGTACGATTCATGCCGTTAATTTATGGACTTTGATCTTCTTATACAAAGGATTTATAATTCATTAATTTTGGTTGAGTAACTTCGGATTGATTTTGGGGTTGATTTGAGTTCCAATTGCAAAAATATATTGACTATATATATGAAAGTATTCAAATAAAACTTCTTATCATGAGAATTGGTGAACACTTGCACTAGACGTATAATGTTACGACTCCTATATATATATATATATATATATATATATAGAGAGAGAGAGAGAGAGAGAGAGTAATGTTCAAATAGAAAAATAATTTTTAACGTGAGAACTAAGAATCATGAAAATTCGTTATGAACAAAATGAATTTGATATTGAATTCACATTTTTTTTTCATTCAATGCATCCACTGATAACGTTATTGAATTCACAAATTCATAATTTTCACCCATGGTTCGAATCCTATGAGATGCTAAAATTCAATATTATTTTTTCATTCAATAACTTATCCAGCAGATTCATCAACTTTCACACTAAATTCATCATTTTTTGCTTCTCACATTCTCATAATAAAAATAGTTTTCAAGTTAACCCTCCTATATATATATTTGTTACAATAAAATCTCCCACTTAACGTATAAACTACGAACTTATCAAATATTTTGAATTCATTACGAAAATGTCTGAATTCAAAAAATTAATAAAATTCACCATGAATTCAAACCAATTTCAATATAAAAATAAATAAAATTCGTACTAATACAAATTACATAAACTCGTATTTTTAAAGAAAATGCAATAAAGTAGCCACATACTCTTTTTTATGCTTTTAGTGACCTACATGTGATTTGTATATATGGATTTTCGTCTACATAACCAATAATGTGCAAACTAGATGAGTAAGAGGTACAAATTACATTAAGCATGCTTTTTGTGATGAACTTGCTTTAAAATATATTGATTAGATTGAAAGTCACAATCTTTCAAAGACAAACTTATCAAACACACCAACTGGCAACTAGATCGTCAATGTGGCCCAAATACGTTTTTTTCCTTAGAGGTTTTTTAGCATTGCTTGTTATATATCTCTTTAGAATTGTTTGGAAGATGTTTGATCTTATTATAAGTTGTTAAATTGTGGTTGGAAAAAATCCAATGCGAGTTTATTTTTCTACGTGTACGCATATTCTGTCATTTTATGAAAAATTCTCGACTTTTGGGGGTTGTGTTTGAGAAATTAATTATTACCAAATTTATTGTTTTTGCAAAATTATCACAATATATGAAACTCACAATTTACAGCAGCCGGAAAAGCCTCAACTGGGAAATCCAATCTGTTAAGGCGATCCGGCATGAGTCAAATTGGAGGAATTAAGGTCAAAATAAGATTTTTTTTCCTTCATACAGAAATCATTTTTTTTTGTGAATCCACCTCATTTTTTTCTTGAAGTTGAAAAACATTGGGAGTCCAAATTAGTACAAATTGAAAGTTTGAAATCATCACTAAAACGTTTCAAAACATATTTATATTATAAATTTGATACTAACATGAACATATATAGTAATAACAAACAAAATAAACAACAATTAATAGCTCCTTGTATATGTTGCCACCATATCATCATATTAATTTGTACATACACACAAGATCTCCCGTAGCTAAATAGAAACAAAGTCAGCTTATTTCTTTTATTTAATTATCATTATTATTATTTTGAAAAGCAGCTAAATTATTTTCTGCATACACTTATTTAATTTCTGATCAGGCGGGATCACAGGTACCCTTGCTGAAGTCGGCCATGGAGCAAGCGTGGTGGTTATCCAAGCTACTTGCAACTCCATCATCATCCACTACATTCTGCTGCTCCGCCGCCGGCTTTTCTCCCGCCGCCACTCTTCTCCCCTCCGCCGTGAAACTGCTCAACACCAATACCACCACAATCACCAACACGCCAAACCTCATGCTACCCATCTTTTCCATATATGTATGCTGACATTCATTAATAACATAATTAATTCAGATCAAGAGTTTCAATATTTGCATATATAACTAATAACATAACTATGAAATTAAACACCACATCAGCTGTGTTTTTATTTCCCATCAGATTGGTATCAGAGCTAAGTGTTTTTATTGGGGTAGACTTGTTTGAACGATGGAAGCTAATACAAGTAGGATGGTCAATTTGAATGGTTCTAATTATCATATTTGGAAAGGCAAGATGGAAGACCTTCTTTATGTGAAGGATTATTATTTTGTGTTTTCGCTGATAAACCTCGAATAAACAGATGCAGTGGAATATTTTGCATAGCAGTGCATGGGTATATTCGGCAATGGGTTGATGATAATGTTTTGAATCATATCGTGGAGAGAATCATGCTCAAACTTTGTGGAACAAGCTCGAACAGTTGTATGCTCGAAAGACCGGAACAATAAATTGTTCTTAATTAAGCAGATGATGAGCTTGAAGTATCATGATGGAACTCCTATTATCGATCATTCAATTCCTTCGTGGAATTATTAATCACTGCAGGAATGGGTATCAAGTTTGAAGATGAGATCTGAGGCTTATGGCTCCTTGGCACTTTACCGGACTCGTGGGAGACTTTTAGGACATCATTGTCCAACTCTGCACCAGATGGTGTCATCACCATGGAATTGGCTAAAGGCAGTATTTTAAATGAAGAGATGAGAAGAAAGTCACAAGGTTCCTCTTCACATTCAGATGTCTTAGTCACAGAAAGCAGGGGGAGAAGTCAGAGTAGAGGTCCGAGTAACAAAGGCAAGCATCGAAGTAAATCCAAAGGAAAGTTTGCTGATGTTGAGTGCTATCATTGTGGTAGAAAAGGACACACAAAACGGTACTGCAGACAGTTGAAAAAGGAGAACAAGCAGACAAATTACAACAATCAAAGAGCAACCATAAGAAAGATGATGGTGGTAATGCCGATGGTGAAGTCAACATTACTACCAAGAGTTCTTTATTTGTTGTGATCTTGATATGGTCAACACCGCACACGATGATGCGAGTTGGGTTGTTGATAGTGGTGCTACGTGTCATGTAACATCACAGATGGAGTTTTATTCATCTTACACGCCAGGTAACTTTGGTAATGTTAGGATGGGTAACAATGAGTTATCAAAGATTGCAGCATCGGAGATGTTCGTTTGAAGTTTGATCTTTGGAATGGAGTTGGTTTTACATAATGTAAAACATGTTCCGAGATATGCGACTTAATTTGATCTCGCAGTTTGCTTGATGATGATGGTTACAACAACAACTTTGGTAATGGAATATGGAAACTCACTCGTGGCTCTTTGATCGTGGCAAGAGGTAAAAGATGCTCAAAGTTATACATGACACATCCGATGATCTTGAAAGATAGGGTCAACGCAGTGGTGAATACTGACTTGACTGATTTGTGGCATAAGAGACTTGGTCACATGAGTGAAAAGGGAATGTCTCTACTGTTGAAGAGAAATGTATTACCGGATGTGCATGATATTCATCTGAAGAAGTGTTCTCACTGTTTGGCAGGTAAACAGAACAGAGTTTCCTTTAAGAGTCATCCTCCTTCCAGGAAGGAGAGTATACTTGATTTGGTGCATTCCGATGTTTGTGGTCCTATGAAGACTAGGACACTTGGTGGTTGCTCCTACTTTGTCACATTCATCGATGATCATTCCAGAAAGGTATGGGTTTATACCTTGAAATCTAAAGATCAAGTATTTGAAGTGTTTAAGCAGTTTCATGCCTCGGTTGAGAGACAGACTGGGAAGAAGCTCAAGTGTATTCGGACAGATAATGGAGGTGAATACATTGGCCCATTTGATGCTTATTGTAGAGAGCAAGGCATTCGACATCAAAAGAGTCCTCCCAAGACACCGCAATTGAATGGATTAGCAGAGCGGATGAACAGAACCTTGATGGAGCGTGTCAGATGTTTGTTGTCACATGCAGGGTTACCAAATACCTTCTGGGGAGAAGCTTTGAATACGGCGGTACATGTTATTAATCTAACTCCTTGTGTTCCTTTGTCCTTTGATGTCCCTGACAGGGTTTGGAGCGACAAAGATGTTTCTTACCGTCACTTAAGGGTCTTTGGATGCAAGGCCTTTGTGCACATTCCCAAAGATGAAAGATCAAAGCTTGATGTGAAGTCTAAGCCATGTGTTTTCTTGGGTTATGGCCAAGATGAGTTTACTACAGATTATATGATCCATCCACAAGAAACTTATTCGAAGCCGAGATATTATTTTCATGGAAGATCAGACATTGAAAGATGTTGAGAAGAAAGAGACAGTTCCTCAACATAATAATGATCTTACTGACTTGGATCCGGTCCCTCCTCAGTATGTTGAACCACCGGTTGAAGATGATGTTCAGAATGATGAACAATATGGTACTGAAGATATTGATGCTCCAGAACAGCCAGAGGTGGATGAAGACTTTCATCCAGAATTACCAGTACCAGACATACCATCATTTATCCCACTTAGGCGGTCTACGAGATCGTCATCCTTCCACCCGTGTTTCTGGCGATGAGTATGTCTTACTCAACGATCGGGAGAGCACGAGTGTTATGCAGAGGCCATGGAAGATGAGCAGAAAAGGAAGTGGTTTGAAGCCATGCAAGATGAGATGAATTCCTTGTATGAGAACAATACATATAAGTTGATGAAGTTGCCTAAGGGCAAGAGAGCTTTGAAGACCAAGTGGGTCTACAGAGTGAAGACTGAAGAGCACACCTCGCAGCCTAGATACAAGGCTAGATTGGTGGTCAAAGGGTTCAGTCAGAAAAAGGGTATTGACTTTGATGAGATTTTCTCTCCGGTCGTGAAGATGGGATCTATTCGTATTGTTCTTTGTTTGGCAGCTAGCCTTGATCTTGAGATTGAGCAGATGGATGTCAAGACAGCCTTTCTTCATGGTGATTTGGATAAGGAAATCTACATGGAACAACCTGAAGGTTTTCAGGTTAAGGGCAAAGAAGATTATGTGTGTAAGCTTCAAAAGAGTCTTTATGGGTTGAAGCAAGCACCAAGACAGTGGTATAAGAAGTTTGAGTCAGTTATGGGGGAGCAAAACTACCGAAAGACTATTTCAGATCACTGTGTTTTCTTCCAGAGGTTTGGTGATGATGATTTCATCATTTTATTGTTATATGTTGATGACATGCTAATTGTTGGCAAGAATGCAGAAAGAATAGCTGAGCTGAAGAAACAATTGAGCAAGTCTTTTGCTATGAAAGACTTGGGGCCAGCAAAACAGATTCTTGGCATTCGGATCACTCGAGATAGAGCTTTCAAGAAGCTACACATATCACAGGAGCAATACATCGAGAAGGTGCTTCGCAGATTCAACATGGATAAAGCTAAAGAGGTTAGTTCACCTCTTACTACCAACTTCAAGATGACGAGATAAGATTGTCCATCTTCTAAGAAGAAGATTGAAGAGATGGATAGGGTCCCTTATGCCTCAGCTGTAGGGAGCTTGATGTATGCTATGGTGTGCACACGGCCTGATATTGCTCATGCAGTAGGTGTTGTCAGTCGGTTTCTGTCAAATCCGGGTAAAAAGCACTGGGAAGCAGTGAAGTGGATTCTCAGATATCTACGTGGTACTTCCAAATTGGGTATAACATTTGGAAATGGGGAGCCGATACTTGTTGGTTATACTGACTCTGATATGGCAGGAAATAAAGACAACATGAAATCCACTTCTGGATATTTGATGACTTTTGCAGGGGGAGTTGTGTCATGGCAGTCAAGACTGCAAAAGTGTGTGGCTTTATCTACCACCGAGGCTGAGTATGTGGCTGCAACAGAAGCATGCAAAGAACTATTATGGCTGAAAAGATTTATGCAAGAGCTTGACTTTATGCAACAGCGCTACGTGGTTCTTTGTGACAATCAAAGTGCAATTCACCTTGCTAAGAATTCTATGTTTCACAAAAGAACAAAGCATATCGATGTGAGGTATCATTGGATTAGAGATGCACTTGAAGACAAGCTATTTGAACTTGATAAAGTTCATACCGATGATAATGGTGCCGATATGTTAACAAAGGTTTTGGCAAGAGAAAAGTTGAAGATATGTTGCTCGATTGCCGGGATGACGAACTCTTCCTCATGAGTCAAAAAGGGGGAGATTTGTTGGGCTATCTTTTATTTTTTGAATCATGAGCCCATGAGAAAGCCTATGAACTATTTTTAATAGGGCAGAAAATCGCAGCATTACAGTAGAAGAAAAAGAAAAATTCGCGCAGCTCTCGCCTCCAGTTTTTCCAGAGCGCAGTCGCAGAAAAATCCCGTTTCCCGGAGTTTGCACCGTTAGATCGTCGTGATTTTTGGACAGCAGCTTCACAGCATCTGGGCCAACATTTTGGACGGTGGAGATCGGTTTTTGAGGTCCGGAGGTCGGATTCCGTCAGTCTGCACAGAGGAGAAGATTTGGTGATATTCTTCTTGATCTTGCTCTGTTTTCGATTCCATATATCTTGATGTGTTTATTTCCAAGTATATGATGATTTGTATGCCTCTAGTA
>CM072820.1:62181018-62433518 GCA_036937905.1 Salvia rosmarinus
TATATATATATATATATATATATATATATATATATATATATATATATATATATATATACTTATTTATTGTACTATATATATATAGATTCTAAATTGGTCCAAACACTAATCGATATGTCTATGTGAGATTTTCTTAATTTTAATATATTGGAATAATATATATATTATTGATTATATGTTTTAAAACTTAAATGAATTCAGGTAATTAACAGATATTATTTTACGAGAATAAGATGAGAATATAATTTTCTCTATTTTTAATTCTTTTGCTATTTATATTATTTTGGTACAAGAATATACATTCTAGACGGGTACAGACATTTATCGACCTACCTATGGAGAGTTTTGAAGCTCACATTTTTTTTGTGAGACTTTACAATTAATAAAAAGTTTTGAAATAAATAGTAAATTGAATTTTTATCGAAATGATAACCAATTATTGGAATAAATATATATATTCTATTAATTAGATATTTTATAAATTTAAACGAATTCAGATAATTAATGGATACTACTATACGAGAATGAGACAAGAAGATACAGTAAAATCAATTTTTAATCTGATTTATGATAACTACATGTATATAAATTCTGAACAGGTTAAGACAATAAACAATATGTCTATGTGAAATTTGACGAGAATATAATTTTCTCTATTTTTAAGTCTTTGCTATTTATATTATTTGGGTATAAAATATACATTCTAGACTGATACAAACATTTATCGACATACCTAGCTATATGAAATTTTGAAGCTCACATTAGTCTTTTTGTAAGACTTCACAATTAATAAAAGTTTTGAAAAAAATAGTAAATTCAAATTTGTATCAAGAGGATAACCAATTATTGGAATAAATATATATTTTATTAATTAGAAATTTTGTAAATTTAAACGAAATCAGTTAATTAGTGGATACTACTATATAAGAATGAGACGAGAAGATATAGTAAAATCAAATTTTAACTCGATTTGTGACAGCTACATGTATATATATTCTAAACAGATCAATACATTAAACGACGCGTCTATGTGAAATTTGCTTAGTTTTAATTTTTAGCTGTCCATAATATTGTTAATAATTACTCTGTAATGTTCAAGTCATATTGAAACGAATAACTAATTATTGTAACAACTTATATTTATGAAATTAATCAGTTTCGGGTAATTAATCAAATTTGGGGCGAGTGCGGCTATGTATATGCTAGACATGTTCTCTATTGTTTAATCTTTTGATATTTATGTTATTTATTTTTAGTATTTGTTCTATAATGTTCAAGTCATTATTGAAATAATTAATTAATCAATGTACAACTTATATGTATAAATTTAAATATATTTGGGTAGTTAGCAGATATAAAGTATACGGGTTGAGATGAGAACGAATAATGAAAATACTTTTTAATCATGTTTGAGATATGTACGTGCATATAAATTCTAAATGAATTTTAACATTAATCCACAAGCATACGTAATTTTTTTCTCTATTTTTATCTTTCGTTATTTATACTATTTATTAATAATGATTACTTTGTAATGTTCGTTTTTTATCAAGATGAATAACCAATCACTATAACAAATTATATTTATAAATTTAAACAACCTTTAGATAATTAATCGAATTTAAGACGGGTACGGGTATATACATTCTAAACATGAATTATTAACATACCTACGAGTATTTAATTTTCTAGCGTAAATTATAATATAAAATGATTCTCCATTAAAATTCGACGAAATATAATCTATACATATTAAATTCAGACGCATTGTCCTGATATAAAGATTATTTCATTAAATATATCAAATGCAGAGGTATCGCCCTGATGTAAAGATTATTTTATTTAATATGATTGTAAACACAACGTAAAATATTTTCGTCGAAATTCGACGGGTTACACGCTAGTATAAAATAAATAGGAGAATACTAGATGTACATGATATGTACATATATAATTGGATATTTTTGTCAAATCCAACAATTCCAAAAATTAAGTGATTAATTTATTTTAATTGCATTGTGCATTTTATCCTCGACGGTAATTAAGGAACCGATAATGATGTAATATTTCCTTCACAATGCATTGATTTATATCTGACTCATCATCTTATGTTTTTCTTTAATAAAAATAAAATATTTTATTTTCCTAAATTATTTAATTTGTAGTTTCAATTATAGTTTCATTTTTTTTAAAAGAATTGATTTCATAAACAATAATAATAAAAAAAACATAAGAGTGGTAATTGCAGATTTGATAATCCATCATGTAATGCTTTTCGAAAATTTGATGGAAAAAACACACAATTGTGGTAAATTAGAAAAAAACTCAATAGTGTAGATAAAATTTAATGAAAACAAAAGAACAAATAAAGTTAATAAAATTAGCATAAAAGACAACAATGTTTCTCAATACTAGTCTTAGTTAGGGGTGAACAAAAAATCCGAAAATCGAATATCGGATCCGAATCAAATCGAAATTTAAAATTCGGTTCGGATTGAATTTTTTAAATCCGAAAAAAATTCAAAAATCCGAAATTTATATAGTTTATATATAAAAATAATATTTTATTTAAATATATTTAAATTTAATATAAATATATATAAGAATAAACAAAAATTTGTTTCGGATTTTCGGTTCGGATCGGATTTTTCTTTCATAAAATTGATTTTACGATCGGTTCAGATTAGCAAAAATTCAAACCGAACCGAATCTCACCTCTAGTCTTAGTAGTCAATATAGGATCCAACCTTAAGACCACAACTACTCTAGTCATTTGTCAACTTATTCGATAGTGGCATCCACATCAATTAACCGAATACCATTGTTTTAATGTATTGTGAACGAAAATGTTATCTTCTTAATGTGTATTTATATTATACGATTATTTCACAAAATTATATGATATATATATATATATATATATGTATATAATTGTAAACTATAATGTGCATAAAATGATAAGATTATAGAAAAATAGATGTTAAAAATAGAATAATTTAATAAATCAGTATAATTTTGAGATATATCGACATATGGCAATATTATAAAAATATTTCATATTTATTTATACTTTTACTGTATAGTGTTTTAAATAATACATATAAGGGCCACCGGCCCACCGGACACCCGACGACAGGCCCCAATCCTTCAAATGTATCTCCAATACATATAATTAGAGGTGGCAAAGTAGCGGGCCGGGCCCGAAATTTTTCGGGCCTAAAAATATGAAGCCTAAACCAATCCCGGGCGGGCGGGTATTTTTTAGATAATTTTTTATTTTTTTAATATATAAAATTAATATTTTAAATTAAAAAATATATTTAATTAAGATCTTATAACTCCTTAACTTAAATAAAGAATCAGTGATGAGAATATTTTAAGCTTACTTATTCTTATGATAATGCTTCTTGTATATCTTGACCTATTTATGTATTCATGCGATGATATTGTAATACAGTATGATTTTAATTCTTTAATTTAAGGAGAAAAAATTAGTAATTACAAATCAAAGATAAATGATATTATTAAACGTCAATCCGACTTATACTCATAAAATAATAGAATAAAATAAATTAATTATACTGTATATATTTAATATCAATGATTCAAAATAGATTTTACATACTATAAGATCATTAATCATCAATGTATATATTTTTGGAGAACATTTCTTTTAGAAATTATTTTTTAATGATTTATGAGGTTATTATTTTTTTCAGAATTTATTTTTCTGACCAGTATGTGAATTAGTAAGAAAATTCTTACTATAAAAAATAAATAATTATATAAAATATAATTAATATTATTAAAAAATATAGATATGTATATTAAATAATATTATATATATATATATATATATAATAAAATCAAGGGCTTTTTAGCCCAAAACCCGGCTTTTTGGCCCAAAACCCGTAGGCCGGGATTTTTCAGGGGCTTTTAGGCCGGTTTTTTTCGCCTTTAATTTTGAAGCTCTAACTGCCCAAACCCAGGTACCCAGGGCGGGCTTTTCGGGCCGGGCTCATTTTGCCGGCTCTACATATAATAATAAGATTATTGAAAAAATGATTTTAAAAACTAGAATTATATAAAAAATTGAAATATTTTTGCGATTTAAAACAAAAACAATTATAGTCATTCTTCTATATTCATTGCGAATTTTTTTATAAAAAACTGTTATAATCATAAAACAATAAGATTATTGCGAATTAAAATAATGGATTGTTGCACCTTTTGTTTCTTTCTTATTTTATTTTTCTTTTGTTGCTATTTTCTTTTGTGCTTTATTTTTTGTTTTAGAGTTTCTATTTTTTTATTTCCATTTCATCTAATATCTTATAATATAATTTACAATGATACAATTTTAAAAATAATGAATTGATGTGGTCAACATATGAAACTATTCTCACAATTATAGTCATTCCTCTATATTTTCCAAAAAAATTATTTCAATTTCACTAATTTCTCTAAACACAAAAGGAAATAGCAGCAAAAAAAAAAGAGATAAAAGGGCTATAGAAATATAATCTAGTCATTTGCCACCTTATCCAGTAGTGACATCTACAACATGGCATTCAGCACAATTAATCTTATATCTAAAAATAACAAGTATCCAAATAAATTAGTGAAAATGAAACAAAAATTAGAAAAATATAAAGAAATGACTATAATAAATAGAAATTTAATTTTGAATTTAAGAAAATAGAAAAATGACTATGATTGTGAGAATAAATTTTATATGTTGACCACATAAATCTATTATTTCATTAAGAATATAATATAGTACATTATATTATAAGATACTAGCTAGATAAAATAAAAATGAAAAGTAGAAATCGAAAACACAAGATAAATAATTAAGGAGACAAAATAAAAATAGAAACACAAGATAAAGTATTAATTATTTGTTTTAAGAAAAAGGTAATTAAAGAGATTAATTCATATCTCAATTTGATAATATAACTATCGAAAATGGATAAGAAGTAATTTAGAAATGGTCTTGATACTATAATTATAAAAGATATTATATTTAGCAATACTCAAATAATTAATAGTGTATAAAATTAGTTGGATTATGTTTGAAGCCAACTACAGCCGGCAAAACCACTTAACTTTTGGCTTTTATAGTAGTATATGTATACAGATGTGTGACAGTTAATCATAGAAGAGAGAGTTATGTAAAAGGAAAAAACTGCGAACTGATTAGGAATGGAGAAGCTTTGATGTTTGCAGATTGTAACTGAAAGAAGAAGGAATTTTAGGACAACTTGAAGAAGTCGTAATCTTTGTATAATTTGTATCAAACTCAAAGACAAAGAATGCACTAACATCCCATATGTTAACCTAACAGACACTTGCAGATTATAAGCCTACACTACACACTACACACGATGGAATGAGTCGAAGTCGTCTTTGCAGTCGCTGTAACGCGACGACGAAATGTAGCCGCTGGCGACGGGTTGAAGCGCGGGGTAGTCGGAGACATCCGCCCCCGCGGGCTGCTGCTGCACCACTAACACGGAGAAGTGGAAATCAGGCGTCGCCAACATGTCCCCGATGATCCCGAGCTCCGGGCATTCGCTCCACTCGTTGATCCCCGCTAGGATCTCCGACTCGGCATCGTGGTACCGCCCCACGATGCACAGGTCGCAGTCGTAGTCCTTCACCGACCCGATCACCCTCGTGGTGTCGATGGCGTCCTTCACCAGCTCCTCCTTGTACATGATCCGCTCGTTCCCCATCGTCTTCGTCTTGAACTGGTTCACCATCTCGATCTCCATGCCAGATTCCATTTGTTGCACGTACTTGGCGTGGTCCCACGGCCGGATCCAGACGAAGGTGATGGTGACCTTCTGGTTGTGGATGAAGCCGGTACAGAAGGCGAGGGCCTCGCAGTCGTCCATGCCACCTAGGAAGAGGAGACAGATGTGGAAGGTGGGGCTGGGGCAACGGTTAGCAAGGAACTGGCCGCGGTCGAGGAGGATGGCGACGGAGCAGGGGGACTTGGCCATCACGTTCTGGTTCACCATCCTGATGGAAGGGGAGTTGAGCCCCACCGCCCCGTCGATGGTGTATTGCCTATGGAAAGGGAGTATGGCGATGTTGGTGACCTGGTCGGCCGCGAGCGAGCATACGTCGTCGTGCATGCTGGTGTAGGGGGATATGGAGGTGAAGTGGCGGACAACGAGGTAGCCGGCGTTCCTCTCCGCCAAAGAGTTGAGCGCCTTGGCCGCCTGGTTCGACCAACTTTTGGAGGCGGTGAGCTTGGTCTTGGTGTGGGTCTGCTCGAGGACCGCCGCACCTCTGCCTTTCAACTCCATCAGGTTCAGGGCGAAGAGCGTGATCGGCCGGTTGCCGTGCATGGCGTCCAGAAGGGAGATCACGGTGGGGACATTGTCCGCATCATGGATGCAGAGCAGCATCCGCAGCTCGTCGTTGGGCTGGTTCAGCATGATCGAGTTCTTGCACATGCCGAGGTATCGAGACGACGGGTCGTAGAGCTGTGCTATTAGAGGTCTGGCTATTCCAGTGACCATCAACATTGATAGTAACAGGATGGCGTATGCTTCACTCCCTATGATCTGTGGAACAACACAGTTTGAGATCATTATGTATTAGACTAATTAATATATCAAAAAAGTCACTTTCATATATTTTATTTGTTTTTTATGTTAGTGGTTTACTGTTTCGAAAAGATTAATATATTGGTCCATCATTTATATATTCCACATTGGTCACAATTCACAAGAACATTCATGGAGGGAGCTAGGGCTACTT
Source organism: Salvia rosmarinus (assembly GCA_036937905.1). Classification (NCBI taxonomy): domain Eukaryota; kingdom Viridiplantae; phylum Streptophyta; class Magnoliopsida; order Lamiales; family Lamiaceae; genus Salvia; species Salvia rosmarinus. The sequence goes on from CM072820.1 coordinate 62,187,793, forward strand.
ACCCCATCCTCGAATAAGGTGATGTAGAGAGCAGCTTCAATGGCGCCTTTACAGCACATAATGAGAGCTAGCGCTGCAGCATCTCTAGTGGGCAGCTTGTAGTAGAGCGAAGGAATAAAAACGGCGACAAACTTGGAGGTGTAGCAGGTGAGGAGGACTATCCCATATGCAGATCCAGAAAGAGTTTTGATGGATGAAACATCCACTATAAGACCACTGATAACAAACTTGGCTGGCACAAGCAGTCCGTTGATGAACGTCTCCATCTTATTAGCCAACAAACCGCCGCCGTCCGGGATCACGGCCCCCAGGATGAAAGTGCCGAGCCCAGCGGGTTGCCCTAAAACCTCTGAACCCAAGCCGCAAATCAACACGAGCACCGCCACCACAACGAATTGCGACTCTTTCATCTGATGCCCTTCCGGAACGCGCTTGGCCACGCACGTGATCATGGGCCGGAGTATTAACAGGATGATGAGGAGAAACACTATGGCACATATTACCGACATTATCACGGCGAACTGCTTGCTCATCAGATACACAACCACTCCGCCGAAAACCAGAGAGAGTGCGTAGTTGCAGATGTCACTCACCAGGGACGCTAACGTTGCTATCCGACCGATCTCTGAGTTGAGGATGTTGAGATCGGTCAATAAGCTGGTGATCACCGGGAATGAAGATATGGCCGTCAGGCTTGCGACGAAAGGGAGAGCTTGTTGGGTTGAAGAGTCGAGCTCCATGACGCGAGTCAACACGAAAATGGCGCCGAGGCCGATGGCCAGAGGCACCATGAAACATGAAACGCCTATCACCACCGCGTATCTCTCCACCTTCCTCACCAGGGATAGATCTATGTGGGCGCCGAGTATGAAGAGGTACAAGACGAACCCTAGGTCCGCACAGGTTTCTAGGATCTGCCTCCCTCCCGGGGGGAAAATCTGCTCGCTGTAAGCTCTGATCTGCCCTAGGCAAGACTTTCCCATGATGAAACCGCCCTGTTTTATCAATGATATATTGGATTAATGAAGACAAAGTCTCCTCTCCTCTCCACGTGAGGACATGGACTACACCCAATTAGGTTTATTAATTACCCTCGATTATGATATGATATGAAATGAAGAGAGGTGCTTACGATGAGCTGTGCGCTGATGATGCCTTGCTTACAAGGTCGGAACAGGAGCCAAACGAGGCTGGTGACGAGGAAGATGAGGGAGAACTGCGCGAGGAGAAGCGGCACGGTGTAGGAGAATGGGTCTCCACCGAACCACGTGCTTCCCTGTGAATTTGTCATGTGAATAAATTGGCATACTAGTGTTTCTTCCCCATGCGGCCCCTGCACATTCCCTGTCGAAGCTGAAGATTGTTTCAATGACATCTTTTTAATTTCACATTGAGTTTGATTTTTTTTTAGGAAAATGGCAGCAAGTCAGAGATAGGAGAAAAGAAAGAGGAAAATGGATAAGTTTGATGGCATACTATTTTGGCAAAGCAGGTCAGTTGATTAATGTTCACAAAGTTGTATAGTATGCAACAATGATGGATATGCATAACACAAGGAAACTAAGCTACAAATTCTCTTTCTCATCAAATGATGGTCCTATTATTAGTCTTATGAATCACCAAAAATAAAGGAAAATCTCTGATTTTGCTGGATTGAAGACTTCATGTTGAATTAAACTAAAATGAGTGTCTGTGCGATAAATCTATTGTGGTTCATTATCGTAATTATCAATAATTCAAATTTCTTCTATACTACGCAAATGAATTGATAATATATATATAGTAGTTGTTAGTAGGGGTGGACATTCGAATTTTTTAAAATTAGTATTCCTCCATGTGATGCACGGATATCATATTTTTGCAATATTGAGTCATTTAATATGCAAAAATAGTACTCCATCCGTCCTCCAAATATAGTCCTATGAATCTTCGGCACGAGTTTTAATAAAAGTTGTTGAATATATTATGAGTGGAGTAATGATCCCACAATAATGTAATATTAAATTAGTTAGTGGTGGACCATAGGTGATAAAATGTGTAAATAAATAGGTTGTTGATGGTAAAAAAAATAAATAGTCGTGGGTCATGGGTGGTAAAATGTGTAAATAAAAAATATTAGTAAGAGTAAAGTTGGAAAGATAGTTACCATAAATAGATAGAAAGGAAATTGTGGCACGTCCCAAAAAGGAAAACTAGGAAGGAAATTGGAGGATGGATTGAGTAATTATAATGAAACAAATAAATATAAAAATGGAAAGTTACAAATTTTGTTTATATTATTATATGTGATATGAAATTATCAATCAACATTTACAACTATACAAACATTTATAATCATCCATATATATCAATAGTTCCAACAATTAATATTGATAATACTAGAATTATAGTGGTTTTTTATATTGATAGTATTAGAAAATTATATAAAAAATAAAAATAAAAGATCAGTTGGTGGTAATTTATTTTAGGGTTAATTGAAGTTTTTGGTGCGAACATTAAATCCATTTGCAAAGATAGTCGGACATTTAGAAAATAACAAAAAAATACCTTAACATTTCGTGAAAATTACAAAATTAGCATGTGTTTTACACTTTCGGGTTCAAACTATGATGTGGAAGGCCCTCGTAGATAACGTCACAAAAATTTCCACATAATATACTCAACACGGTTTAGTTTTCCAACAGGCAAAACAAATTTATTTTAGCTTAGTCTGTTGTTTTACGAAAAAGATTATCCGATGTCACTGTTGGAGGGAAAATGGCATTCCCGTAAATTCAGCTAACATTCCATCTTGTAGTCATAGATTAGATATGATTTTTTTATTTTCTTATCAATTTTATGCTAGAATGGTTGAAGGCGAGGCTGATCAATTTATTTTGAATCGTCATTCTGTGGTTCAAAGGCTGAAATTTTGGTTGATTGTGATAGAAAGCCTGAAATTTTGGTTGATCGTGATAGAAAGCCTGCTCAGAGATGTAATTTTACTAATTACTCTTGCTCAACAAATCCAGAATTTGTGAAGACTGAAGCTCTGCGAAATCTCCGTTTGAACTTGAGAAAGTAGCTGAACAAACCAATGCCTTGTTCCAAATTGTTTGATTATTTCGCCATTTACAAAAATGGTGGATTCTAACATTAATTTGAATCCACTTAACTCCTCTCTTTGCTTCCTTTTGACCTTTTTTTTTTAAAGTTTGGTGATATATTATTATTTGTTGCGGAGATGGAGCTAGAACTTTAAGTGTTGGGGGTGCAAATTAGTTCTGTTTGGGTTCACGAGTGATAATTGAGGATAGATTATGAATTCATGCGTGCCAAGAATTTGAAGTTTCTGTCAATTTACGCGTAATTTTTTTTATACTTTAGATTCGGGATGTGGAAGGTTTTCATGTCCAGCTCCTCTGTTAAGTGCTAGCTCCCTTTCTCAATCTTTCCCAATCCATAGTGGCTGTCTGCTGGTGTGAAATTTATGATGAGCTATTTGATCGAATGTTTTTAAATATGTATTTTTCATTCATACTACTGACCTTGAAGCAGTTATAGGCTGAGATGTACGTTATACGTACCAGTACATGCTCGGATAGTTTTTTGCTATTGAGGAAAAAGCGAATGATAGATATAAGAAATAGGAGAGATTATAACTGATTAGAATGAATCAGGAAATGTGTGCTTGCAAGTTTGGCATTGTTGTCTTGTTTTCATAATCTCACTTTGCTCCATTCAGGGTTGTAGTTCTGAATCAACTCAAGTGATAGAAAGCAGCAAGCATTCCTTACGTGATATTTGCAGAATGCCGATTATATCAAGCAGTTGCAGAGAAACGCACCTAGCATCTCTTCATTCTGTTCAGCACCCGTTAATCATGATGAACCGAAGAAGAAAGCAGAACCTTCTATTGGCTCGAATCCAAAAGTTGGAGATCTTTTCGCGTACCTCTCTTCACTTGCATCATCCATATATATGGCGATGCAATTGCAAACCTAACCGAGAAAGCCCTCAAAACATTCTAACACAATTCTTGAATTCAACATCAAGCCCCGTCAGAAACACCTCAATTGCATCCTCGAAACACAAACTTGTACAACATCATGATGAGAGCCTTTTGCCTCAACGGCGACTTGAGCATTGCGTATACTTTTTTCAATCACATATTCAAGCGTGATGTGGACTGTGCAGGAAGAGTCGGGTGAAAAAAGCTGTCGATTTACTGGAGGACATGCTGAACAAAGGGTTTTTACCCGACACTTTGAGCTACACCACTCTATTGAACAGCTTGTGCAGGAAAAAAATGCTAAAGGAGGCGTACAAGATTCTTTGTCGGATGAAAGTGAAGGGATGCAATATTGATATTATCCATTATAATACAGTTATCTCGGGTTATTGCAAGGCAGGCTGTGCTGCTGTGCTGATGCCTGTAAGACGCGGGTGCTTGCCAAATTTGTTAGCGGCTTGTGTACGGCGAGGCCGAGGAGTATTAAGGTAATCATGTTCATCCACATTTTTTGGTGGTACATACATATCGACAAGTTGGCTGAAAATCTAGCTAGGATCTGTGAGGTAGAAGATGCGGAAGCAATAGGAGAAGCATTGAAACAGGTTGTGAAGGTGGACATCAAGTCGAATACTAGAATAGTGGATGCTGGTGCCGGGTGCTGGCTTGGAGGAAGATGAACACCAAGTCAAGGGCAAGTTCATTGCTCTGGCTAAGTTGTTGATATCATTGAATCATATGATACCTACTGTTGTAAGAGCCGGTTTTTACTTTGGTGATAGCGTAGATAGATAGAGCTAATCCACCACATATTCTGATAGATTACATAATTTTGAGCTACTTCGATCATATAGTCAATCTACTTTATCACTCAAAATAAACACGTCTTAACGGGATATAAGCCTCTTTGAGTCGAAGAAACTAGAGGCCTTGCCTATCAAATGAAATTATATGAAAAAATGTTTTCTGAAATTTCAAATCCAAATATAGAAAACACAACCTCTTCTAAGGAATTTTTCAAGCTACGTCACTGCATGTGTGACACGTTGGTGGAACTTTAACGAGAGACCTCAACCTCAAGGATACCCACTTCAATGCTAGGTCATTCCCATGGAACAAGAATAAATATATTTCTCTCCTAATAAGTTACCACTCTTTCATAAAATTGGCTGAGGACGAACTTCAAATTTTAATAGTAGTTATAATATTTGAATATTTAGTGACCGGAGGACTACTCAAAATGACATTATATAAATCCAAAGCTATTTTAATATTCTATGGCTTATGTTATACTCTCCATTCTCATAACTATCTTATTCGGTATCCATAAAAAATGTGTCACTTTCTTTTTTGGACACCCAATCTGCATAATTCAACCACGTAACCAATTATTATTTACCAAAGTATCACTCATAGCCACACTTAATTCTTATAATTCAAGAAATAGTAAAATCACTTATGGAGCAATTTCCTTCTAACAACTAGCTAGAGTATATTATTTAATGTAATATATATCTATATTAGAACATAATCTGTAAATTTCAATAAATATAGATTACCAACAACCAAAAACAAATCGAAGAAAGATACAAAAGATGGAAGCGTGTTGATGAGTAGAGGCTGGAGTTAGAAGAGAAAGGCACGTAAAATTTTTGTCCGTTCATTCACAAATTCAATTATATGCACAAACAATAATAATTATTTGGCCACCTATCCTTTCATTTCTCTTTTTTATTTTCATCTTTATAATTTCAATCCCTTTTGATTTATTAATGATATTTTAAATAAATAAATATATGATTTCTCCACATCACGTACCTACAGACATTGATTATGACTTAGTTCAATTGGTTAAGAACTAATAAATTTGAAACAAAAATATTGATTATTATGTGCAATATCCAATAAGGGTGTAGTACTTCAGTTAAAGATTTGATTTGGTGAAGGGGTTTCACTTGAATATATTATATTCCATAAGACTTCATATTAAATGAATTTCGAATTTATACAGATCATTTTAGAATTGATTTAAAGTGTGGATTTCAAGTCAATGTTAAAATAAATTGGCTATATTGGATTTCAAGTTCATTTTCCAAATCCTTCCATCCAAAAGTTGCGACTGATGTATAGTAGAACTGTAGAAGTACAACCACCACTACAAGAATTTTGCTCATAGACCACACGTCATAGACCACGCACATTAATACTAAAGTGGTCTATTATGACATAGACAACGTGGGTGGTGAAACGCGTGGTCTATAACCATATTTTTAAACGGTTATAGACCACGGGCTAGAGAACCGCGTGGTCTATTAGCGTGGTTTACATATTATAGACCACGGGGTTCATTCCGCGTGGTCTATTAGCGCAAAAATTTCATAGACAACGGGCTTTAACCCACGTCGTCTTTTTCTCGTGTTGATTAAATACCACGGGTTATTAACCGCGTGGTCTATCGCCTCATTAGCCACTAAAAGAATGAAAGAAAAAGAAAAAAAAAATCTCTTTCTCACTCTCAAACTCTCGGTACCCTAAATCTAAACCCCTCAAAGCTTCACTTGGTTGTAGTTGGAGCTTCTAACCAGTGCAGATGACGACCAGAATAGCGCCGGGCGTCGGTGCAAATCTTCTCGGCCAGCACTCTGCCGAGCGCAACCAGGACGCCACTGTCTACGTCGGCAATCTCGAATCCATAGTACTTTTTTTTTTCTTGTTATCTCTAGAACTCTCTTTTTTTGCTGTCAATTTGGCCTAGGGTTTAAGTCTATTGTTATTCACTGTAGTTATTCTTCGGGATGGCCTAAATTTATCGGCTTATCCTGCGAATTTGCAAAATTTACGTGTGTTACATTTGCAATGTTTATTGCACCAATTCAACTCCAAGCTGGCTTAGGGGTTCCATGGTTACCGGGGAACTCAAAGAAGTAAAATTAAAGCTCCATTTGCTCATACACCTTTACAAGTAATGAGTTTTGGTATATTTAGTTATTGATACTGTAAAATTGGAAAAAAATTGATGTCAGATTTTAGGAAAAATTCTGAAGGTTTCTTGGTAACGGCCTTGAAGTTCTAATGATGGTTTTGGTTCACACAGATGACCTAGGTTTAGCATTGCAGATCCGTGGTCGCTTATTTTCATTCTGCATTGCTCATGTCATACATCCTAGGTTTTGCATTGTAAGGCGCTTGTTCAATTTTTATATATTTATCTTGTGATTTGCACTAATATAAAAGCGCTATTGGTTTTAGATTTTGTACTGTCTGAATTTCTAATTTCACTATCTGAGCTGCTGTACTGCATTTGTGTCCAACTACTCGTATGTTTATTTCTGAGAGCTTAATTGTAAGCCGCCATGGACATTCCCCGTGGTCTATAACCAAAATTCTTGTAGTGCACATATTTGATTTTTGATATTTTTAAGGAAAAATAACTTTAACACTCCAACGTTAATTACACACGTGGAATACAAAATTATATAATATCCAAGAAAAAAAAAAAAAACAACGCCATTCCTCATTCACTAATCCACAGACAAAAACCCACAATTCATCCCTATTTAGTCTTCATCCCTCCTTACCTTATCTTCTCTCCTCCTCTTTGCATTTCTCTCTCACACACACAGACCACCAACAATGGCGAGCATAGAAGCTCGAATCGACTTCAAAAACCCACAAAACCAAGATGACTTAGACTCTGAGCCACCCCATTGAGCCTTTCGCCTCCTCCTCCGATTCCCCCGATGAGCCTCTGAGCTACGTCCGGCCCGACGGTGCAATTCAGCAAATCAAGGATGACTCCGACACCGAGAACACCCGGAGGTCAACACGCGACGCTTCACCAAAATCCTAGGCTCGAAGCGGCTGCGACGAGAGGAGGAGGAGGAGGGAAAAGAAGAAGATGCCGAATACCCGAAGAACCAATTCAACTTCTCCCCCGACCCGGAGAATTGGAAGGAGGAGGATTTGAAGGAGCTATGGGCGGATGTCCCGATTGGGATGAAAATGCAATTTTTTTGAGTTGACAGCAATAAATCGAAAAACGATGTTATTATGTTTTTTTTCTTGGATATTATATAATTTTGTATTCTACGTGTGTAGTTAACGTGGACTTTTGAATCTTGATATGCCCAGCTAGGAAAAATTGGCTCGAATTCGGTGGTCAGGACGTTATTGTGAACTCATTTGAAAGATTATGGTCTGATTTGTTATTATTTTTACATTGGGATATGGATGTAAAAAGCCGCAAACGTTGGAGTGTTAAGTTGTATTTCCCTATTTTTAATTATATTTACAGGAAACGAACTTCATGAGCAAGAAGCTTCAAATAGTCTCGTGTAAGTTGAAGTATCAAAGGTTTCAATATATTATAAAAGAATATCTTTTTTATTACTACTCCATTGAATTGTATATTACTTACTCTAAGGTCTGACTTTGGTAAAAGTAAAAATATAGAAAATCTTTCTTGAAAACTACAGGATCTTACATAGAAAGCTAGAGGTGTATTGCAAGACAATTCACAATCTTTTTTATTTATTAGATTAATCATATATTATTCTGGTCCCAGCAATGTTATTAATGGATTTTTAACTTTAGTTCCATGTACAACCCTAAATTCGATGAAGTTAAATCAAAATATGATTATGTATGTATATATGTATACATAGTGGATGAAATGAGAATTACATCTTTTTGTGAACCTACGCACTATGTACAATAAGTATAAAGTTGATGCACATAACATATGAAATTGTTGCACAAGGATTTTGCTCTAAAATTGATATCTTGTGCACCAACTTTAGAATGTTATCATTGTGCAACAACGTCATACATTTTGTGCATAGTTCGTATGTTCGTAAAAAAGATGTAGTTTAATAAATCACATGCATCATGCTATAGGTCATCAAACTGGCGATTTTAGTAATTTCCTAGAATAAAAATACACCGATCAAAATAGAAATAATTGAAAGTATACATACACAAATATTTGAAGTAAACTAACGAAAAAAACAACTTATTAAATTGAAACATGGTTGTCGTGAAGCATCAACTTTAGTACTACCTAGCAAGACATAGTAATAGTGTCACATCTTGCTATCTTAATTTGGACGATTTTGCTATAATATTATACCGTTTAAAACTTAATAATGAATACATAACGTTTCAATTTTTTCAATAATATGATGAAACTCTAATGTAATGTAGGATGTCGGTTCCTTTAGACTGACACGGTTAGGGATGTCAACGAGCGGTCTTTACCCGGACCGATCCGGAACCGTTCAAAGCCCATTAAATTTTAAAACAATGGTTCCGGTTTCGGCTCCGGTTCCAGAATCGCTTGGACCCGGACCGGTCAAGACCCGGCCCGTTTTGTCCGGTTCCGGTCCGACCCGGTCATTTTTTTTTATTTTTTTTTATAAAAAAAATTGAGCATTACATATCCACTTTTTCGAAGAGCATTTTACATTTGAGTGTAATTAAAAATATTAATTAATTTACTAAAACCATCATTTACCAAAACATGTAAATTAAAACCGATAAATTTTTCACAAAACCTAATAATCTTGTTCATCAATATTTCCACAAATTCATTATTCAACAAAATGTTGTATGAGCCAAAGATCAATTTTGCCAAAGTTGAGAATTTCCGTGGGGTATAAAACATAAAAACAAATTTAATTTGCAAATCACCTACAAAATATATAATCATCTCATTTCTTGGGCCGTTCCAGTGGGCTTGTAGGCTTGTATGAGGGATTGTAGGCTTGTAGTGGTATAAGCGGTAGGTGGATAACCGGTTAGCATTGGATAATACCCGGTCCAGATCCATAACTTAATAGTCCGGGTCCGATCCGGGTCTAGTATTTATTGGATCGGTTCCAGAACCAGAACCAATACTAATATATTGGTTCTGGTCCGGGTAAAACCCGTCCGTTAACATCCCTAGATACGGTGTGCACCACCAACGAACAAAATTACCAAAATCTTGACTATAATGTACCGAAATTTATATTTGTAACATTATATAAAAACATTAAAATATTAAGTAGTAAACGACCATATTAGTTTTTCACTCAACACAGGATGAAGTTGATTGAAGTAATTAAAAAGATTTGAAAACTAATTAATGGCGGCGCGTGAATGCACAGTTGTAGAGCTATCGTCGGCGGCTAATGCTCCGATCACACGCTGCACCATACATAGGCCTAGTTATGATTGATTAGTGGGCATGATTGCCAGCGAAACCATGATTAGTTTCCGTGTAACAAGAGGAAAACCATCATTATCACCTGAATTATTAATTAGGGCAACATTATTAATGTTTTGTTTGCTCCTAGATCCCAAAACAAGGCCTATTTAAAACTTCCAAAATAAAAATAAAAATGGATTGACAATTATATAACCACTTTAAACATCCCCCTGGTCAAATTTATTCGAAAAATAATTTTTATGTCATTTCCCGAAATTCAATGGCACATCGTCTTTTATAATTAAAATTTATTATCGTTATTTTTATCTATTTCGGATCCATATAGATAGATTTCTTTGACAACAACAAATTCAGCCAAGAATTTTTACAACTTAGCCGGCCTAGTCATTGAGTTTTGTAAAGATTCGTAGTACTTAGTTATTTAGTGATTAGCTAGTGCACATAAATATAATTTAATTAGAGTGCACTTTAAAGTCACAACGAAAATAAGTTTCGCATCACATAAAATGAAAATAAAATTAATTTCCTCGTAACATAATCTAATTACCGTCTTATATATTATAAATTTTGAATTATGTGTGATTTGTGCTTTATACATACCTAAGGTCTGTTTTATATAATGATATGAGAAAGAGGGAAAATATCATCCTTCAAAATTACATATACACCTCAACATTTTGTCGATTCATCATGGATACACGAGTAAATTTATTGAGGCAAAAATAAGGAAATAACCTCCTTCCCGAAAAGCAAATAAGAGAATAAAAGTTAAAAAAAAGAAGAAAAAGAGAGATCATCAACTATCCACATTTTTTAAACCAAAAATAAAAATAAAAAAGCGAAAAAAATACCACCACGAAATAATAATGGGGTAAAAAAAATATGTTTCAAATATTCAAGTGTATAAAATTTTTGTCACTGCTCCTCAGAAATGCTCTCAAGATAGGGCCTCCAAATCACTCCGGCATTGCTTCTGCTCCGGCGGTGTTGCCTCCTCGACGACTGCTTCTTATCCGGCATCTTTCCGACGATAATCTCAGACGTCTTGCCGACGATGACCTCCGGCGACTTTTTCTTGGAGGAGCTCAATTTTTTGAGATTTTTTGGCTTTTGTCGGCCGGCAGGGAAGAAGACGGTATCAAGAAGTAAATGGAGCCCCGTTTGAGCTCCGAACCGGGCGAGAGGATCAGGATCCGGCGGGCCATGCCTTGGGAGCATGGCTTTGTGAGGACGTGGTTCGGGTTGTTTTTTAGGACGTCGGCGGCTGTGATCCGACCCGTTATCTCCTCAACTGTCCCGTTTAAGTGTACTATTCGGATCAAGTCAAGTGCCCCGCATGGAAGAACGCATGCCAAACAACACCTTAGACTGTTGCCCATTTTGCTTGATTTTGAATAAAAATGAGATGATTTGCACTAAATCTCTCTCTCTCTCTAGACTTATTTGATTTGTAATAAGAGTTTGGATGTGATTGTGGAATGGGGTTTATATATATAGAAGATGATGAGCGCCCTGCGGCTCTAGAGATTAAGTTATTGATTTATCGTGTTTAGTGGTTGATTAACTTATGAGATTAATTAACGTACGCAATTAAGTGCGTATAATGTCGAAAAGGCCCCCACGTTTATGTGTTAAGCATGTTTTTGGCAGTTTGTCGCGTCATAGATCATGCTTTCAACTTGTTTTACTTGTTAATTAATGATGACTTAGTATAATATCATTCGTTAATTAAAAGATACGTGAACTATAACATGCACTCCATGTAAAAAGACTCATGCAGTATTTGGTATATTGCTTGTAAGTTTTAAACATGGATAGTTTGAAGAAACCAGAAGTTAATTAATATACTTGAATTTTAAGTTTGGTAAAAGTATCATTCAAAAAAGAAATTTAGGCAACTATTAAAGCGTTGAGATTATATATGTTAGTTCATTTTCCTTCACCAAATTGTCTAGCTTCAAAACATGGTGCAATAAGGTATACCTAGTGAAAATATTTATGTACATATATATTCTTCGTTTCATTTTTAACCTACCGGTTGATATACTAAATAAATTAATATATTTACTTTATATGCTTGATAAATTTAAAACGAAGGACACGATTTATATATAATAAATTCATGCTTAATATTCAATTGCTCAACTTAAGTGGTTGTTGCTATATAAATAGTACTTAATTGTTCAGGGATTAACAAAAGGAAAATAATGAGGAGACTTTTTCTTAAAGTATTTGCAATTAAGGGCTCATTGACGGCCAAAAGCTAAGTCAACTTTTCCACCCTCATTTGTTCATTAGCTCATCATATATTTTTTAAAAATTAATGTAATAACACAAACGTAGATAGTTATATATATACACGCACCTGTATTTGCATTCTAATAAAAGTTTGCATGTTGATAGGATATGGCCCAACCTCTCAAGCCACTCAGCAGCCCAAACGAGTGGGCCTAGCCCAAGTGTTGCCTATTCGGTTACGCCCGAGTGACAGCCCCCAAACCCTAATTAAAGGCGGAATCAAGGGCACAATAATGGGGTAACGGTGGAAATCATGGACAATAATGGTGGAGATCATGGTCGGTTATAGAGAGGATCATGGTCCCGCCAATCGTGAATCGTGCGAGGTTTACGTTTATGTATAAATAGGAGTTAGATTGAAGGTAAAGGGTTAGCAATTCTGAATACTAGAGCTCTTTGAGATACTTGCAGTAATCCGATTATAGTAAACATCTTGAGGACCATCTCCTCCGTGGACGTAGATCTTATTCTTGATCGAACCACGTAAAAGTCTCTCGTGTTCTTTGCTGCTTTCATAAATCTCGCACACAAGATTTATCACATGTCATAAGTCATAAGAAAGTCGAGTTGTTGATGATGCCATGCTCACCAAATTGCCAGAGAAGAGTTGGGAATCTTGACTTCTCATGTTTAATTCCTATCGAGTTCGAAATGACAGTTTTCCCATTTAATAATAGGACTAATACGTTTTCCTTTTTATTGCTGATTATTTGCTTGATTTATTAATCATGAAACTCAATACATATAATTAGACTCCATCCAATTATTATGGATGCTATTTGAATCGTTTTTATATTTTCCAAACAAAGAAAATGCCTAATAATATATGCTCATAAATTCTCACTTTCACTTGATAATGTGTTTTGTAATAATTTTTAGTTGAAATACAGATTAATTTCTCAAAGAGTTACCAAACTATAGGATTTGTATCAAAAATGATACTGTAAATTTTGTATCAAAATGGATACTAAAATTTCGACCACACGAGTTGGGCCTCGGACCAACTCCATCGTCAAGCAGCCCAACGATTGGGCTCGCCATCGCCTGCGAGCCCAACGGTTGGGCTACACGAGTTGGGTCTCGGACCAACTCCATCTTTGGGCTCGATCAAACATTGATCCAAAATATAGGCGATGGGCCACGGAACCGAGCCCACGAAGCAAGCCCGCGAACGGGCCCAAAGACCACCCAAAACCAATTGCCAAGATCTAAGATCCAAGATCCATGATCCGGGCCACGGACCACGGGCCGAACCGGAATCGGGCCGGAGCCGGCCGCGAAAGCGCGGCGGCGGCGGCGCGTGGGCTTTCCACCCATCACTTGTGCACATAATTATACTAAGTGTTCAATGAACCACTTATATAGACAATTAATGAAGGTACATTAATCAATGTGGGATAAGGATTAATTAATTCATGCTTATCCCTTAATCACATAACTCCATGTTTAAGTGACCAACTTTGATCCATTATTTCTCACTCACCGAAAATCGGATTTGAGAATGTGAATACACCACGATCATCTACTCGGAACGTAGATCGATCCTATGCCGTTTAATTTCACAAAATTAAACGTTATGTCACTCAAAATCTTGATCAAAGTAGCTTCAGCAACTTGACCACATATATAAAATATATATATATATAGCGCTGATTTCCAACAATCCCCACATGAGTGGAAATAGCCATATGCATGTATGCAGAACACACTCGATCCTCAAGAGATGTTAAAATATTTGGACATGTGGTTTATGGCCTTAAACCTTCCATAGTTAGTACCATCGATTACACAGCGGATTAGTGGACACGATGCCTGAACTATTCCTCCACAACGTGCCTTTGAGACAATGGTATTAACACTTTAACACCTCAACCTCATCCGTTCTCACGTTTGATTCCATTTGGCCATGGACATCCACTTTGGATTCATAAGTGTTTTGTTTGAAGCGGCCCACTGCGACTTACATAGGTGATTCTTTCCGAGTATCTTGCCATACTCAACCTCCTCGAGGTATCTTAGGAATCATTAAGAGTCAACGACTCAACCTCACCACTAGGCAAGTTTTTCAACACTCGTTTGCTTTCTAGGAACAGACTAACTCGAGTGTTTACACGAACTCCTATAGCTTAGTTCTCCCATTGAACCAAGTTCTTGGGATCTCCAGGTCATCATGGTTGGGTTACCACTATGATTGTTCTTAAGATGTGGTTTTAATCTCATTCCTCTAGCAACTTGATCATTTGATCTCGGTTCAACCCTTTGGTTAACGGATCGCGGATTATCTATTGACTTAACATAGTCAATTGATATAACCTCACTGAGATCAAATCCTCACGGTATTATGTCGCCGACGATATGTCGAGACTTACCATTATACAAATCACTTTTCGCCTTCCAATAGCCGCTTGGCTATCACAATGAATCATCACCGGTGGCACGGTTTGAACCAACATGGAATATCTTTCAAAAATTACGGAGCCACTCGGCTTCCTCACTAGCTTTATCCAAAGCTATGAATTACGATTCCATGGTGGATCGGGCTATACACGTCTGTTTCGTGGATCTCAAGAAGAAAGACCTCCCAATCGTGAATACGTGCCCACTTGTAGAAAGTGAATCTTTCGTGTCGATATCGATTGGCATCACGGTACCCTTCAAGTGGGGGATATCTCGTGAAATGCGCCCATGATTTTGAGTATACTTCAGTATCTCAAACTCTCACTAGAGCCTTCCAATGCTCCTTGCTTGGATTGCTCGTGTAACGACTCAATTTATTCACGGTGCAAGCTATGTCGGTCGGATGCAATTTATAAGATACATCAAACACCCGATGACCTTAGCATAGTCTTCTTGCCCAACGGTTCACCCTGTTCTTACTCAGTGAACATTGAGCTCGAATGTGGTCTTAGCGAGCAAACTATCAAACGCATTGAATTTATTGAGCACTTTCTCGAGTGGTGAGATTGTGTCAAGACAATTCCGTCGATATTCTTAAAATCTTGATTCCAAGAATCACATCAGCTAATCCCATGTCCTTCATGTCAAAATTTCTATTTAACATGCGCTTTGTGTCATTAATGACTTGAGTATTGCTACCCATGATCAACATATCATCTACATACAGACACACTATAACATAACCATTTTCAGTGTTCTTAAGTAGACACATTTGTCACACTCGTTGATTTTGAAACCATTTGCCAACATTACATTGTCAAATTTTAAGTGCCATTGCAACGGCGCTTGTTTCAAACCATATAGAGACTTCACGAGTTTGCATACCTTGCCTCTTGACGGTACTACTACAAACCCTTCGGGTTGCTCTATATATACCTCATCATCGAAGTCACCATTCAAAAACGCAGTCTTAACGTCCATTTGATGAATCTCAAGATTGTGCAAAGCAGCAATTGCGAGAAGCACCCTAATAGACGTAATCCTCACACGGTGAATAGGTATCGAAGAAATCGTACCCTCTATTTATTTTCATTGTTTTAGGTCCAATTGTAACTTGTTTAGGAAGAGCACCTCAACCTTCGCCAAACACCCCACACTTTGAGATATTTGTGCGATGACTTTCTTCCTTTCCACAACTCGTAAGGAGTGACATCCTTACTCTTCGGTGGAATTTTGTTCGATGTGTAGTTGGTCGTTAAAAGCAGCTTCCCCACAAGTTCAGGGCGACCTCGAACTAATCAACAAAGCATTCATCATCTCCTTAAGTGTTCGATTTTTCGTTCAAGAACGCCATTAGACCGAGGTGAATAAGGAGGCGTCGTTTGATGTATTATACCACTTTCATTGCATAATGCCTCAAACGGACTACATATTCTCCTCTATCACTTGAGCAGGTCTTAATTCGACACTTAGTTGATTCTCGGCTTCGTTCTTGAAGTTTTAAAAGCTTGATAGCCCGCGTCTTTACTTCTTAGAAGGTAAAGATAACAATATCATGTACGATCATCAATAAGCGTGATGAAGTACTTTTACCACCTCTAGTTTGTACAAACTTTAAATCACACACATCGGTGTGAATAAGTTCTAGAGGCTTAGTGCTCTGTTCACCGAATGAAACGGTAACTTAGACATTTTGGCTTCCACACAAACCTCACATTTCGTTTGTGTATTAACTTCATTTAACTTTAGTAAATCTAAATTTACTAATCTTTTATTGCATTTATATTAACATGTCCTAATCTACAATGCCATAAATCGAGCACTCGGTCAAGTAAGAGGAAGTAGATGCATTTTCATTAATAGCAATCTTGGGTACACGTAGCACAACCATTACATTCAATTTGAAAAGACCCTAGTAAGATAACCCCTACCAAGGAACTTCCCAAACTTAGTCGAGACAAACTTGTCCGACTCAAAACTAGTCTAAACCCTTGTTAACTAGAATAGAGCTCGACACCAAATTCTTGCGGATGTCCGGGACATGCAAGACATCCTTCAACGTGATCTCAATGTCGGACGACATCTTGAGCACCACATCACCAACTCCGCAACCTCGGGCGAAGCTTAGTTCCCCATATTGAGCTTCCTCCCTCAACAGCTTGTAGGTGGAGAAGCGAATCTTTCGGCGCAGACGCGGCGCGATTCGCGCCGATGTCGATGAACCATCCACCTTGATTCTCGGCGTGGTTGACTTCTTCGTCACCACAGCAGCCAAGTCATCCTTGTCCCATTTTTCAAGTCCTTCGACAACATTGGTAACTTGTTTAGCCTTCTTCTGGCTTACGACGGTCCTTACTCGTGTGGCCATGCTTGCCACAATTATATGATCCCGTCAAATTTACTGGCAACCACCTTCCTTTGCCTTTGTCTTTGACATTGGGATGAACACGTTTGTTGGAGGGACCGCCTCTCCAACAGTTGGCTTTAGCATCGATCAAGCCTTTCCCTTTAAATCTTGTTTCTTCACGCCGGACTCGATGCACGGTTTGACGATCAAGTCTTCAAGTGTCATATCCTTTCTCTTGTGCTTAAGGTAGACCTTGAAGTCTCCCACCTGGGGTAGCTTCTCAATCATCATAGCGACGACAAAGCCGTCCGAAGCGAGGTGCCCTTGACTTGAACCTCGTGTACAATGAGTTGAAACTCTTGCACTTGGTCCATGATTGGTCGAGAATCGACCATCTCATAATCCAAATATTTGGCTACAATAAACTTCTGTACTGCATCATCACTACGGTCTTCTTTTCTAGCGCATCCCACATACATTTGGATGTCGTTACAACAACATATACACTATACAAACTATCTTCTAAACTACCAGTATAAAGTTTTACAAAGATAGTCTCAGGTCGCCAATTATCATATCTTTTCGGACGTGAAAGTTCGTCACTTTTCCGGGCGGCGGGCTCATCTTCCACCAAGAAGTTGGCGAAGCCCAACGTCGTGAGGTAGAATAACATCTTTGTTGCCATCTCTTGAAGTCGGATCCTCCAAACTTATCCTTGCGGTATGAGCAGCGCGAGATCGATCCAAAACGGAACCACCAACACCACTTGAAGTGTCTGGAACATGGAACTCGAATGAGAACCATCGGTGTTAGATCCCATGGATCCAACGATCGACCCACCGAAAAGTGCGATCGTCGAACCACCGGAACCACTAAAGTGGAACCAATTGTTGAACCACTAAAAGTGGAACCAACAATCGACAAAGGGTCCAATGGTTGACCAAGGCATCGAACCAAACATGACCGAAGTCATAGTGCGAGTGGCGGCGGCGAGAGGCGGCGGAGGCGGCGGCGGCGGTCGGTCGATGGGTGGAGCAATCGACATCTCTAAGCAATGGTTTATAGTTTGAAAGTTTTAAGTCAAATATCTTGAAAATATTGTTTCTTTCTACAATTTTACCATCTACCTGATCTCAAATGAATAAAGTCTTATCTTTATTCACTATACATAAATTAAGATATTTAAAAAGGATATTTAAAATATTTAAAAGTGAATGTGCATGAATGTATATTGTTAAAATATTTAAATTTTGATAAATGCCGTTATTTGCTTACTAAATAATAATAATAATAATAATAATAATAATAATAATAATAATAATAATAATAATAATAATAATTACTTGAAATTGTTTAATTGCAAATGAGACTTTCATATGGTTAAAAAAAAGATATATACCTTATCTGAAGAAAAATAAAATTTAATATCGACGCTGATAGAAAATTTTGTTTAATATCATTTCTGATATAAATATTATAGTTTGATAACCTTTTAAGAAATTAACCCGAACAAACACAAACATAGAAAGCCAACTCGTAACTAATATGTTGATTCACCAGTTCCCTCCTTACATCTAAATGTGCATTTTTTTTATAATAAATATAAAGCACTATAAAAGAAAATGAGAAGCATTTTATCCATACATATGTGTATATTTATTTCATATACAGCATTCAAATTCCCTCAGAAAGGTTACAATAAATGCAGATGTTTAAAATAATTGGTAAGTGTAGTTTATATTTAATGGCCCATGATTGGAGGACTAGAATTCCAACATCTAGCACTTGTTAATCTGCGTACTTCCAAAGCTTCCAGCTGTCTTTGATCCAAACCCAATTTTTATAATCAAGCTTTGTTCGTATTCTAGTAATAAAACTGCATGTACCAATGTATTTTTGTACAAAAATAAAAATTTGGGTAGTGTTATTTTATAGTGATGTATCTCCAACTACACAAAAACTGTTGAAGTAAGTAACTGTAAAAAGTTATGGCTACATTCATCCTTCTCTTCTGCCAACAAACTCAAGAAACTAAATTTTATTCTTATAAATAATTTTTTTTTGTTTGGCATCTCGAATCGTGGGTTTCCTACAGAATCTTCCAGTTTGTAGTGTCTCCTCTCTCTCTGCCTTTCTCTGACTAAGTATCTATCATGTAAATCTACCATGTTATTTGTAAAACTATAATTTCCATTTCATTTGAATTAAAGTTTTCCAATACATCCATCATATTCATTTATTTAATTTCATTTTCATCCGTCCATAAAAAATATTAACTTTCTTTTTTTAGAAATATCAATTTTATATTTTTACCCTAAACCTATCCATTTATTTAGAAAAAATCACATATGGCCCATCTTTTTACACACATTATCCATTAAAATATTCATTTATTGTTCATATGACACACCTTTTAATCTCACTATCTATTAATCTATTCATTTATTATCTCTATTTATTTTAGACTCATTACAATTTATTAAAACTCGTGACACCAAAATCAATGAACGAAAATGATGGATTGAGGGAATATCTTAATTGGGAAGTGTATTTGAGAAACGAGTTGCATGTAGATGTCATATATTTCATCTTTCTTTCTACACATATGGAACAAAAGTAAAAGTAATTGTGGGGATCTCTTAATTATTCAACATTAATTTTATTTTATCTTTGCTCCCATATTTTTTAAAATTTGATGGGGTAAAATATAAATATTTTTTTAATTTAACACATAATAGGAAATAAAAGTAAAAGTAATTGTGGGGATCTCTTAATTATTCAACATTAATTTTATTTTATCTTTGCTCCCGCATTTTTTTTTTAAATTTGATGGGGTAAAATATAAATATTTTTTTAATTTAACACATAATAGGAAATATAAAAGATCGATACACAAAAAAAGTTTGAGGTGGGATAATTGCCCAACCTTTCCATAACGTGGCTCCGCCACTGCTTCATACCAATCTCGTCGTAATGATTTTATGGAGACCAAATAATGTAGAATACTATTATGAATAGATAGATTGATTATCCTTGTGATTTTATCGGGACTAAATCATGTAAAATCTATTAGGACCGCACTCCTTTGCGCTCTCCTTCGGATTCGATCCGACCCGGATCTACTCGTTCAATTTTTGTTCATAAATTGTGTCATTTTATTGAAATTATATTTTGGTAAAAGATAGAAAAAATTTAAGAAAAGTTATCATTATTTCTTTTTAATTATAACCATCACTTTTATTCATATTGACAGTCACTTTTATACATAAAAACTGTCACTTTTATCATAAGCATCGAATTTTGTTTCATAAGAACTCATACTTTTAGTTATTGATTGGATATTAGGGTTAGAAGCCTAGACCCGATCCGAAAACGGACTGACCCAAACCTAGGCCATCCTGCATATGGAAGAATTTGTGAGTCTATTATGTATAGATTGATTGATGAAACTAAGAATATATGTCCGTCAAATGTATATCTCACTTGGATGAAATATTCTAGTTCATGGATTACATGAGCTAATAATTAGAAGGAATGAAAATTACAAGAAGTAAAAAACTAAGGGACCCTTCTTAAAAGCATGAAAGAAATCCCTCTACTTTGAAGTAGTCCCAAGCAACATGTATGTTAAATTTCGGGCGCCCTCTATTTCTCCAAAATATTTCCATGTTCATCGCCCATTAAGATTTGGAACAAGAATAGGGAGAAAGTGCAAATGACAGTTTCACCCTTGGAGGTTCGCAATTTGATAAGGAAGAAAAAAGAGAAAGCGAATATATAGTTGATATAAAATAAAACGAAATGTACGAGCTAGTGAAATTTGGCATCTTTATTAATCAAAGATATTAAAATATCTTATTATCAATACGACGAAGCTTCGTAGCATTTAGTTTTCCGGCGCACCGACCAGAGGAGTCATGATTATGCTTCAATTTCTTGTCAGAAAAAAACAAAATTATAAATCTAGGAAATAATGATTCAAGGAATTAATTGCACGAGGTCAGGTTCTTAATGCAAACTTACACTACCAAATTTTAATTATTAGCTTTGGTCACATACAGTTTAGCAGGGCCCAACCTTGTTTATTATCAGTTTCACAAAAAAAAACCTTATTTATTATCATCGTCATCTTTAATTAGAGTGATTTCACTTCTAAACTATCCTTCAGATATTTATAGAAACAGGTCTCATGAGTCTAACTTAGAGGGTGTTTAGCTAAGCTTATTTTAAAGAGCTTATAAGTTTTAAGAGCTCATAAAAGGTAATATCTCAAAAGCTTATAAGTTATTAAAGTGTGTAGATAATTGATCTTATAAGTTAGAGAAAGAATCGTGAGTTAGAGAGAGAAAATCATAGTTAGAGATAAAAATTGACGAGAGATGAAGTTAGTAGTATATATGTAGGAAATAATGAATTACAATAAAGTTATTTTGGTAAAATTCATGATTCCTTATAAGTTATACAAACATAAGTTAGGTTGAACAACTTATTTTTAGCAGAGTTTATAAGCTGTTGGAGCTTATTTTCACAGCTTATAAACCGTTTAAAAACTTATTTTATTAAAAACTTTACAACAACTTATATACTCCTAAATAATTTATAAATTATTTTAAAGAATTTATAAGCTTAGCGAACACTTACAGTCCAAATGAGAATTGATGTTTTGACTCATTTTATTTCTCGAAAGTTAAATAGATGACGTGTGAGGAATTATTTTCACCTTTACAACCAAACAACATTATCTGATGCACTGTTACTGAAAATATAAAAGGAGTTGGAGCATTGAATTGATTCTAAATTTGGACCGAGTCAGACTTCTGAGGTTAGTTTTGTAAAAACTTACGTATATTTTAGAATTGAAACTAGCTAGGTAAATACTTTAAATCTAAATTTGTACTTTTCTTCTGTATTTTATTGCTACTTGGAATTTATATTTTCCCCTCTTAACTCTAACGTACCTTTCTGTTTTTGGGAGCTTATAAGCTCAACCAAACACCCTCTTACTTTCGTTTTATCTGTACTTATGATTAAATTCAATCTGTGATTAAATTCAATTTCTACTCAAGCTCGGAATCAAATATTTATTTTTGTGATCGTATAAGTTATTTTGGGAAAGAGCGTACTAATTATGAAATGTAACATTT
This sequence comes from Salvia rosmarinus, assembly GCA_036937905.1. NCBI lineage: Eukaryota > Viridiplantae > Streptophyta > Magnoliopsida > Lamiales > Lamiaceae > Salvia > Salvia rosmarinus. Next base: position 62,210,178 of record CM072820.1, read on the forward strand.
GGCTGTGAGAGAAAGATTGACGAATTCAATTGGGAGTAAGTACTTACGGTCAGATGCTTATATGTTATTGGGGTAATTGTCTAAAATACTCTAATGTTTATATGTAGTCTCAAAATTGTCTCAGTGTTTAAAATATTGCATTTTGCACCCAATATTTATCTGAAGTTTCAAAAATGTTCCAACTTTTAAAAGACTCATTTGTGTACCCAATGTTTGCCCAAAATATAAAAATGTCACGAGTCTGAATTTTCAAGTTCTAAAATCGATGTGGTGAAACTACAACTATTGAAACGTTGTATATTTTTGAGACTTAAGACGGATATTGGATACTAAAATGCAACACCTTAAATGTTAGGATATTTTTTAGATTTTAATTAGACGTTGGGACATTTTATATAATTATCCATACAATGTTTAATGAATAGAAATATTTTCATGAGTTTCTTTCCATTTTCGAAAAATTAAATCACAATATATCGATTAACTTTTGTAAAGTAAATATACATCCGAATACATTTCCATTAAATAAAAGGGTCACTTCCACGTGTATCCGTCCGTAAGGTGCACCCTTTTGTTTATGTTTTTTATAATTAAATAAGTTTAGTTAGCTAATTGTAAAATCTTAATTAGCTATTAGTTAAATAAAATTTTAATTAGACATTTAATTACATAAAACTAAAACCCAATTAAAATTTAATTAACTTTGATTAATTAATAATTAAGTATTGATCACTTAAGACTAATTGTGGCCATCGCACCTACCAAGAGTTTTTCTGTAAATAAAAAAGGGTTTTCCTATAGTTGTACGCATTTCTTATAACATCTATATCCATACCACTCGAAAAAAATATTCGAGAAATCTTTTTTTTTTGCCAATACAAATGAAATACAACATATAGTCTAAAATGATTAAATACATTTTGTATTTTTATTTTGAAAAACATCTCTCGTTTCAAACAGACTCAATTATTATTCTTCAATTATTAATCAAAGTAAGCAGTCTGACGCAATTATTTCCCAAATATTCCATCAAGCCATGTCTAATACACAATTAAACTGGTAATTTACCATTTCTTCTTTCAGAGATTATATGCCTTAAATCGCAAATTATGTCCTAGTTGTTAGGAACGTGGGTTGCTGCATAATGCCAGATTTGAGATGTTGGAGTTCGGTTGATTATTTATTAATTTTAAGTACACAATTAATTATTAAATTCTACAACTTGGTAAAATCTGTATACGAGACCGTATGCTTGTCCGTACGTTCATCCTTTTTTATAGTTTTGGCATCGATCAAATCGTTTATTAATGTCGAAATATTTTCGTACAAGTCGTAGACGGTCAACTTCTTGAAAGCGGTGCATATTAATAGGCTAACATGGAAAAAAAATGCAAATTTTAAATAGAAATTAACTAATCATGTGAACTATAGTAATATTAATTGCCTGCTTAATGTAGTAGTTATTAAATTATGTGTCATATGGGCCGAGTTTTGATTCTCACACAACATAACTCGTGAAAAATCGTTTTGATGTCCCAAATTTATGAAGAAATTGATACATTTGGACATACAAAAAAATACATTATAATCGATGTTACTTTTGTTCCAAAAGTATTACTATTATTTACATGAAAATGTATTATTTTTATATGATATATTATCTCATGGATTTTGGTTTGAATCGTGAAACGGTTTTGTAACAATCTCCAAATATAATTTCGTTACGAATAATGCACGAAATTGGATCAATTAAAAGAGATCAAACGAAATAAAAGGTCGTATATTTAAGAGTTTCAAAATAAACCCACTCAAAAAATTATGTAGGCGTATTGCTCAATAAACCAACCCACATCTAACAATTTGAAATGGAGTTTGGACCTATGGCCCATATTTGACTGAAAAAAACATGGCCCATATTTGAGATCAAAATAATTCTATTACTTATTTAAATTGTATATTATTATTAAGTCTCAATTTTCATTTATTCACAATTATTTTTATAATTATATATCTTCGATGAGAGTCTTGAGATAAATTTAGTAAACTTTAAAATGCTGAAACGTGGAATGTGATGAAAGAACTTAAAAATCATTTGAGATAGCGTGTACAGATAAATTTTGTTAAATAGAACAAAATTTTATGGATTTAGGATCCAAAGAATACATTATCTATAGCGGCCTTAAAGGAAAACACTTCTCAATTCGACTAAAACTATCAATCTAAGGCAAAAAAAAGAGCATATGATTCTCTTTTTTTTTTTTTTTTTTAAAATTTTACTTATTTTCACTAAATTCTTTATTTAATTTCTAATAGATAATTCAGTAGTACTGTCATAAACTATTGACAGAAAAAAAAAGTTGTAAAAGAAGAATCAGAATACGTGATTTTTCATACTTCGAGTTCTTCATCATTAGTTTTTATATGAAATATCCTCGAACGACACTTTTGATGAAATATTAATTGGCAATTATGTGATTAAATCTTAGACTATTTAAAAAATGTTATAAACTTTCAATAATATCAATAAAATATTTGAATAATTTACATTGTACCAAAAATGTATTTTCTAATATTTTTATTAACGGAATATTGATTGAGATTTCTACGTGGCAAACGTGAGCTTATGCTTTCAGTAAGTTAATGAGTACTATTAAAAGTGAGTTTTATATTGAGCATACTATAATGTTATCTTACAAGACTTGATAAAGGACCGTTTACAAAAAAAATTACAAATTTTATAAGTAATAGCTTTCATGAAGACTTTTAAAGGATTGTGACAATAAATTTATAGGCACATCACAACATAATACAACTAATGGAGATTATATCGTATAATATTTCATTTAAATTTTTTATTGTAGAAACAATATTCTGATTATAATTCTAATTCTATTTAAAGTCAATATTTTCTCTAATAAAATTAACCATGAAGTACTTTATTTACCAATAGAAATATTGTTATCAAATAACCTCACAAGTCCAAAATACTAATCTCATCTTTAGATAAAAAATTCAAGAGATATTATCAACTATAGACTTATGAGACTCTATAATGGCTCTTCACAAAGCTTTGAATGAGTAGGCAAAACCATCCAAATCCTACACCAACAAAATGGATGTAACTAAAAAAATATAAATATAATATCAGACATCAACTTTAACTATGCAAATAACATATATCATATGCAATCAGATGTTTACCAATAATTAAAAAAAAAAAAATCCCTACATGTTTACCGTCTTCCCATCAAATTCGTCATTTGGTGGCCATCAAGTAATAGACAAAACAAAATGAACACCAAATATTTTTGTGTTACAAAAAAGAATGACTAAATAAAGTCATCATAAATTTTTAAAAATGATTGTGGTGAAAACAATGTCGTTTTTGCCACGTGAAAATTCAAGTCAGCATTCCGTTAATAAAAATATTAAAGAAGACATTTTTTGTACAATATTGATAATTTAAATCTTTATTGATATTATTAAAATTTAGAACATTTTTAAAATAAACCAAATAATTTAAGCTTTAATCCAATAATTATCCAATATAAATACAGGTACAGGAAACTCAAACGGCACTATTGCCAACTCAAAAATACCTACATCTTTGCATTTTTTTTTGAAGCAACATCATTGCATATTTGTTAACTATTTAAAATACCCAAATAATCGACTTCTCTAATCTCGTGTGCAGAACAGAGATGTCTCGAATTTCATTCTCACTTTCTCTCCTCCCTTAACTAAAAAAAAGTTTTTGTTGATCATTGAAAAGAAAATCATTCAAATTATTGATTACTACAAATAGTATCAGCGGAATCATTCAAATTGTGTGTGTGTTTGATTACAGTGGTAGAGTGGTTAACGCCAGGCACTGTGCCGGTCTCGAGTTCGAGCCCACATGACGCTGTCTTTAAAATTATTAAATTGACCAAAAATGATTATTCTAATTATTGATTATTACAAATAGTATCAGCGGAAATTGTTCTCTAATCTATAACCAAATAATAATATTAATTGCTCTAGCGTCGTTCGTGTTTTGGTCTCGGGTTCGAGCCCACCGTGACGCGGTCTTTAAAATTTCTGTATTAAATTGATCAAAAAAGGATCATTCTAATTATTGATTATTACAAATAGTATCAGCGGAAATTGTTCTCTAATCTATAACCAAATAATAATATTAATTGCTCTAGCGTCGTTCGTGTTGCCACGAATATTACTTTCCTTTCCTTTTTTTTTTCTGTTCTTTTTTAGTTGGGACGTTACTTTCCTTGGAATCACGTCAATAGATACTTTTGATGTTATATTTATTATTTTCCTTTCCTTTTTCTAACTATATAAAAGTGTTGTCAACATAAAATTGGAATGACTCAGTCATATGCTGTATTTGAGACAATATAATATTGATGAATGATTGAAAGAAAAATAGAATTTACCACTTTTTCGTTATAACTTCTTTATTTTCTTTTGACTAAAACTTCTGTGCATTTGAATGTATGGTATATCTATTTTAATTAATTTTAATTAGGATTCATCATTTTCTAATTATATTTATTAATTTCCCGTTGAGATTTATTAATCACAATTAACTCAACTCTTGTGCATCTGGCCGAATGCACCATCTTAATTAAATCATAATTGAGAATTAATAAATTTTAATAAGCATCTTAATTAATAATTAAATAATACTTAATGAATGACTGAAAAAACTTAATGAATGATTGTGGCCGACGCATACATGAAAATAAATATTTCCTCTTTAAGGAAGCCAATTTAATAGTTACAAAGCAAGATTGTTTTCATGCATGGTGGTGCAATACTAATTATGTCCCTTAAAGATTAATGTTGCAGTAAATAATTAGTTCTAAATAGACTAAATTTAATCACGATCTCATAAATGGTCGCTGCTTTTGCAGTTTACGCTTCACTTTCTCGTCTTCACTCACTCTGTTACGATGATAGCCTATTATATATCAGGAAAATGATCTACGATTCTACATGTGAGGACGTCCTCATATAAGAATGTATGATGACACACCTTAGATACAAATTAGAATATGTTCTAGATGTGTCTGGTCCCCATGCAAAATTTCAACCAGAATGTAGTTCTCATATATCCTCAAATGAGTACGTCTTTTTCCATGACACTTTGTTTATATCGGGAGTCTGTAATCTTAATTTTTTTTATTTAAGTGTAATTTAGTTTACTAAATTTATTCTGTTCATACACCTGGTGAGTGGTGAGGTTGTGAGAACACAGTTCATGCACGGAGTAACGTGCACAAATATAATTTCAAAATAGTAGTATATGTTTGGCTTAAAAAACTCTCAATATTCTACACGTTCTAACCTCAATTTAATAGTTTTGAAAAAACCAATTTGATGGTATAGATAAATATTTACATTCTGGATGATCATGGTGCAAGTACTCCACTTATGCAAATCAAAAAAAGATAAGAAATCAAATCAAAACCTCTAGAAGGATCATTATGCATCATCCGAGCAAATGAGATAAGCATAAACTCAAATTATTTAGGAAGATAAGTATATATGCAAATTATTAGAAAGATAGCATATAGTCAAATTAGTAGAAAGATAGCATATATTCAAATTATTTAGATTGATTGTAATTGATGTATTGTAATATATCCATACAATAAGATAATTTAGTTCCTTTTTGGGTGTTTGTATCAATACAGCATCATGTATAAATTTGAATAATTAAGTTTCGTCAATTGAGAATTAAATTGCGGTTTAACTTCAATTCACAGTTAACCTAAACACATCTTAGAAGCGAAGAAAGAGCTCTTTTTGCATTTCATTCCACAACAAAACTTGCCACTGCAAATCATTCATTTCTGACACACCTTCATATTTCCCAATACTTGTGAAAGCAGCTCACAAGCACACTGATACACATCAACCAACCAAAATTACACAAACCATCCAAATTTGGAAACCTCTTCTCCACTCCCACAATCAGAAATCCTTTAATTTTTATCCCAAAAATAAAGAATGGTTCCTGCAGCCATCTTGGCTTTACTTATCACAGCCTTGACAAACCAATGCAAGGCCAATCCCAATCCGCACCCCACGCCCAAATTCCCAGCCATTCTTGTCTTTGGCGATTCAACGGTAGACACCGGCAACAACAACTACATCATCACGCCCTTCAAAGGCAACCACCCTCCCTACGGCCAAAACTTCCCCGGCAGTGTTCCCACAGGAAGGTTCTCCAACGGGAGGCTGCTGCCGGACATATTGGCATCCATGTTCGGCCTCAAGGAAGCCATCCCCCCCTACTTGAACCCTATTCTCTCGGATCAAGACGTGGTTAGTGGAGTGAGCTTCGCATCTGCAGGGTCGGGCTACGATGATCTAACCACGTCCTTCTCTCGAGTGATTCCCATGTCGAGGCAGTTGGACTACTTTAACGAGTACATCGAGAGGCTGCGGAGGATTGTTGGTGAAAGAGAAGCTGCAAAGATACTGAGCAGCGCTCTGGTTATTGTTAGTGCTGGAACAAATGACTTCACTTTTAATTTCTATGATTTCCCCACTAGGAGAATTCAGTTCACCATCTCTCTATACCAAAACTTCCTACAAAGCAAACTGCAGAGCTTCATTAAGGTATCTCCCTCTCTCTCTCTCTCTCTCTCTTGTTTTGGATTTAATGGATGGTTGCACAAATTTTGCAGACGCTGTATAATGTTGGGTGTCGAACGATGGTAGTGTCGGGGCTCCCCCCGATAGGATGTCTGCCAATACAGATGACGGCAAAATCTCCTCTGCAGAGAAGTTGCTGTCAAAGCGAAAACGAAGACGCTCAGTCTTATAACGACAAGCTTGAAACGGTGCTGCACCAAATGGAGATGGAGCTTGCAGGAAGCAAGATCCTCTACGCGGACGTATATAATCCTATTATGGACATCATCAACAACCCACTCAAATATGGTTAGCCTTCTATATCTATGCTACCAAATGCAGAACAATGCTAATGATGTTGGTGGTCATGCAGAGTTTACAGAGACTAAAAGAGGGTGCTGCGGCACTGGATTACTCGAAACCGGACCTCTCTGCACTCCATTGGAAGGCGTCTGCACGGATCCTTCGCGCTATCTATTCTGGGACAGCATTCATCCTACAGAATCGACATACCAGATTCTCTCTCAGAAACTAGCTCACTCTTTGATTCCAAACATATCAAGCTTTGATAACATCTCTTGATTCTATTCACCATATCAAACAATAAAATGCAAGATTTGCACAAGTTATACCCCTGTTACAACATCATTTGTTGCACTAAAAGGAATTTTATAATCATATATATCTCAAAATTATACACGATGCAAGTCACGAAAAAGAATGTACAGGCGTGACAGAGGAAAAAATGCCATCATACAACACACAAGCAATCTTCACCAACCTACACTAATGTATATATATAATGTGCGTGTGAGTGTGAATGTGATACAACAAACACTAGCTCTCACTTCCTCCCAGTAGCAGTCCCTTGGAACAAGCCAGTGATCCGCGCCTCAATATCCTCCAAGCTATATCTAACGTGCCTATCCACATGCCTCCCCACATCAGCCAACGCGTGCAGTCTCCCAATGAAGTTGCGGTAAGCTGGAGACAGGTGCCCCAACACAGAGATCTTCAGCTCCTCCTTCAGCTGCTCGTCAAAGATCACCCACGATGACTGAGCCCTGCATATCTCCTCAAAGCACGCGTTGAACATCTTCAGCTGCTCTCTCAAAGCCTTTGACGTTGTTCCATTGGAAGATGCAGAGGTGCTGTGTTCAACCTTAAGATAGCTAAGCAGCTTCCCCCAACAACTCCGCTGATACTTGACGTGATGCTGCCTCACTATCGCCATGTTTTTCCTGATCCAGTCGTCGCCTAAAAGTTCTCCCAGCTCGTTGTCCTTCACCTTCTGCACGATGTAACGGCCGTTGTTCATCATGAAAACAGAGCTCAATGCAGCATCTTTGTAAACCCTAGATTTTGCCTCCAAATTGCTCTCTAACAGCTCCATGATCCAGGATAGCTGCAGTGATAGAGACGACGACGAAACGATATCTCTCTTTCCGTAATCGGAATCAGTGCTTTCCTCGAACACCTGCTCCAGTGTCAGCCTCGACCTGCACGAGGCGCGGAGGTAGTTCATCACGTAGCGAGTGATCGGATGCAATCCACCGCCGGGGACTGCTGACTTGGCCGGATCGCCGCGGATCAGATTCTCGAGCTCGAGAAATATGCCCCTAATTACTTCCCCTAATCTCTTCCAAACAGTTATCGCTTCATTCCTCAACGGTAAGCAGCAATCATCGAGAAACAGCAGCTCGAATTCCGGCATCAAATCCCTAATTGCCTCGTAAACATCAAGCACTTTGAATAACCGCTCCGGCGAGCGGCTGCTGATCGCCACCGCGTCTGCGAAATTCAAGAGCTGGATAATCGAGCCCCTGCATACCTCCGTGAACGAGAGATCAGCGTCCGATGGGAAACCGGAGAAGACGCGGTCGCAGAGGCGGCGCTCGCTGGGGAGAAGAACGCGGAGAGTGACATTGATCGCTTTGATCCATCTCTCGATCTCGTCTTCCAGCTGCGCCCACTTCATTCTCTGTACCTCGTCGATGCTCAGCTTCGGCAGCCCCAGCCGCGATAGGCTCTGCTCGAGAAACTCCCGCCGGCAATCACTGTACGCGGCGCAGCACTCCTTCTCGTACCCCGCCGACGCCATCCGCTTCGCGATCTCGTGCAGGTCACCGACCGTCCCCGGCGGAAGTGCGTCCATTAAGAAGTCGTAACCAGCCACCGGCTCAGCCACGGGGATCGATTGGTCCTCCTCGTCGTCATCGTCGGAGTAACCGGGGTGACTGCGAGTCGAGTCCATCGACGCGCCGCCGCTCTCGAGTAACGCTCTGAACTCGTCCTCCAACCGCAGCATCGTCTGCTGCAGCAGATCCTCGGCGCGGCCGACGCAGGTGGCGACGCGCTTGTGGTCGGCCAGGGGCGCCCAGTTACGGACAGCGGCGGTCAATTGGTCAACAGCGTGGAGGAAGGACGATACATCGATAGAATTGGACCAAATAGGTGCGTCTAAGGAGATGTAGCGGGAGAGGCGGCGGTCGAGGGATTTGAGGGTCTGCTCGACACTGTCGTCGGAGAGCTTCTCGCGCAGTCTGCCGTCGAAGTTGCTGAATATTTTGAGGATATCGTCGGTCATGGAATCGGTGTGGCCGAGGGTTTTGGCGATGTGGCGGGCTACCGCTATGAGCTTCTCCTCGCCGTTATTGTCCGCCATGAGAGATTGAGCTACAGGAAATGGATTATTCTAGATTTGGGGTGTGGAAGTGAACTAAATCGAAGTGTGATAGGAAGATTAGGGCATGGAAATTTGAGGAACGCCGTCGCGGAAGGTGGGAGAGGAGGAAATGGGCCCAGAGATAAGTCATCGGGAGAACGCAGTTTCTGCGAGTGTGAATGGGAAGGAAGGAATGGAAAACCATAAAATATTAGTTAATTCATTGACGGGAAAAGTGAAAGCTTGAAAATGACTGGAGAAGAAGACTGAAGAAAAAAGATTAAATTTTGGTAGATGGAAAATTGTGCTTGTTCAGTTCAAATCCCTCAATTTTTAAATTTGAAATCGATTTGGATTGAAAAAAAAATCAATTTTCAAATCGAATATATATATATAGTTTAAAATCGATTATATTCAAAATAAATCAAATTAAATATTTCGATTCGATTTAAACATATAATACGGAGTGATTCGATTTTTTCAAGTTCGATTCAATTTTGAAGCGAAACATCCAAATACTCACCACTACTAGGCACTTATGGCGCCGTTGTTGGGAATTGTTGGCCTTTTTGGTTTATTAATTATTTCTTTTTTTCTTTATCAAATCAAGATGCGATTCTTTATTTAGATTTTTTATTTATGATAGTAATGAATATGTAGTAGAAAAACAAAAGGCAATTAAAATTGTAAAGAATGTCAAGAAGGGAAAAGGATTCATATATGTTTTTTTTTTCTCGATTTAGATAAATAAATGCTCTACAATCATATTTGAGTCTTTCTCTGCAATATAAACCATGCACTCATGCAGTACTTTGCTTAAACACGATAGGCTTATTTGATCTATTTCACTTATAAGAACTATATCCATTTAATTTATATATATGATTATTAAGATAAAGAATACCTATTTCTCTTACATTAATTATATCCATTTAAAGTATATATGATATTTTAAGAATATCGCATAAATATATAAATACAAAATGCATTTGTTGGACCCAAGTAGCATGGACCCTACAAGCATTCTTTGGTTGAACAAAACTTGTATAGAACAGTTTCATTGACTCCACTACGCACGCCCCTTAATTCCGCCACCGTTGATGGTTTTAAGTTTTCGACGGTTTTAATTTTTCTAAGGGTTAATATAATTTTAGACTCCACTACGCACACACCCTTAATTCCGCCACCGCTGATGGTTTTAATCTTTCTACGGATTAATATAATTTTATGTCTCAATATTTCATTTTATGTCCTAATGTTTAGCGATTGTTTAATTTATATTCTAATATAAGTATATTGATATTTTGGTCCTTAATATTTCAGAAAATTTCAAATGATGTATGGCCATCGAGACGAACAAACACTTACGTGGCTATCGGAAAGCTATGTTGGATGTAACGTCAATTAAGTAAAGAAGAAAAAACGTGTGAAAACTTATCAAAACGACATCTAAACCAAAAAATCATTGCCTCGATATTGGTTTTCCTATTATTTTGGTGAACTTTTACGTGTTTTTTCTTTCTTTTACTTAATTGACATGGAGCCCAATATAGCTCTATGGCAGCCTCGTAAGCATTTTTCGTCGAAAATCGATTGATAGGATGTTAATTTAATTTTTTTTTAAATATTAGAAATCAAAATAACAATATATTTACGTTGGGACATTAACTAAAAATTCACAAAACACCGATTCATAATCCATTTACCCTTTTTTTAAAAGAACTATATCATTAACTCTGATTTACAAAACGAAAAGGTTCCACTAGCTATCCCACTTTTATCAAGTTTTCACGTATCATTATAATTTTTAAGTTAATCTTCTTTATTATTTTCTTCAATTTTCAATTTCAATTTTTAATGTATTAACTAAAATTAAGGTTGATTATATTCAATAAGGATTTATAATTAAATTTTATTCATTATTCTTTTTTAGGAGATAACTAATTTTTAGGGACGATTACTACTTAATTAGGATATAAGTTTTTAAAGATGTAAGACGACGATTACTACTTAATTAGGATATAAGTTTTTAAAGATGTAAGACTAACCAAAGAATTTAAAACCCATTCCCAAAGTTTAAAAATAAAATAAAATAGACTTTTATATATTTTCCGAAGCCTATCATGTGATAGTTTTCGATACATCCACATCGAATGAAAAGACTACAAAATATTGGAGTCATACCTCAAAAGTAATCATGTGGGATGATTTATTTGTGCCCAACAAAATAGTACACGAAATCAATCTCGTCGACCAAAATCTACTAGAGTGTCAATCTTAACATGAGACATCGCCCAACAAAAAAAAAAACTTTTGTAAGGTTTAATGGCAAAATAATTATAATCAAATATCTGTGGTTCTTTTGTCTATGCTCAACTCTTAATATTATTAATCCAGTCTAGACTTTTATAATAAAATTAAAATTACTTTGTTACCTCAAATATACTCCATCAATCTCACCCAAGATTGTTTGTATTCTTTTTTGGGTTGTCTTATCCAAGATGACATGTTTTCTTTTTAAGAAATAATTATCTCTTCAAAAGTTATGAGATCTACCTATTTTTATCACTTTATACTCTTCTCCTAAATAATCGTGTCCAAAAGAAATGGACCGTCTTGGATGGGATGGAGCAAGTACATTGCAAATAACCTCGTGTGCATTCAAACTCTCTCTCTCTCTCACACACACACACACACACCACAACCACCACCCACCCTTGAGCAACCAATGTGAGCACAACCCACAATTAAATCAATACAAAAACTCATTTACATATGTCTGTACCGTACGAATGGATAAAATTATCATTTGTTATTAAAAAAAATATCTAATATAATTTACACTGAAAAAATATATCAAAATTTGTATACACAGATAGATATACAAGATACCACCTCTTAAATCTATAAAAAAAACTCAACACGGGAAATTTGCATTGTTTTTAATATTCGCAATCTCGTACCAATAGATTAATAGATCAAGAATGCCATAAATAATTCATTTCTGCAACCAAGACAACTTGATGCAATTCCACGAAATTTCCTCAAAGAAATATAAATATCTAATTTTTATTTTTTTTTGTTCAAAAGAATATATGGATATCTAATTCAATTCTTCAACCAAGACAACTTGATGCAATTCCACGAAATTTCCTCAAAAAAAAAATAGAAATATCTATTTTTTTTTGTTAATAGAATATATGGATATCTTTGTTTGAATTGCGCCATCAAATCCCATAACATTAAAGACAAGTAATCGAACCTAATTCATTTGAGATAAAAGACGTTTAAATAAATAAAAAATCAAACTTTATATATTTAATATAATAAAAGGAATCATAACAATGCCCATAAGTTTAGCACAATTAGTTAAAGAACTAACAAATTTGAGATTTGTAAGAAATCAAAATAATAAATCGAGGATTAAATAATTCATTTTAATTTTTGTTAGTTTTTAAGATCGATCGCCCAATCACAGAACGACGGGAGTTTTATGGACATGTCTATTGCAAGCAGTTATTCGCAGTAATCAGAAATACAAAATGATAGGTGAACGGGAAACACTTCTTATATTTGAAGTGTCAATCTATTATCAAATATACTCTTTATGATCTACTCCCTTCGTTCTTTTTTTAAAATGTTTTATTAGTATTGTTATTTTTGTTTTTAATAAGTGTTCTAATTCATAATTTGGGAATAAAATTATGATATATTTTCATATTCGTCCTTATTTAATATTATTTGAATTTGATAATTAGTTATATGAATACATTTATCATAGTAATTAATGAGATTACAAATATAAATTTATCGATTTTCTTGATTTGTGCAATTTAATTGCAAATGACACTTAAAAAAGAACTGATAGGAGCATATGATAAAATAATATAAAGAATGATTTATACTTTATTTCTATTTTACTCACTACAACTCTTGTTTACATAAAATAATAATAATAATGATTGTACTGTTTTATTCTATAGCTCCAAATTAAATTTATAATAAATAATTTATCGTTCCAATTTACGTCTAACACATTTCTCAGTCAGTTCTTAATTCCGTTGGACAGTCGATATTGGTCTGAAAATCTCAAATCCATTAATACATATAATTTGATGAGTTTTTACCTAATTAAGTTGAAACTAAGATTCATTTTTTCTATCACAACTTCTCTTTCATCTTTTTTTTTTATCAATTAATACAGAAATTTTAAAGATCAGCGCGGTGGACTCGAATCCACTTTTCGTCCTAGGCAAATTCTTCAGTTTTTACCTAATTAAGTTGAAACTAAGATTCATTTTTTCTATCACAACTTCTCTCTCATCTTCTACGCACCACTTTTCGTCCTAGGCAAATTCTTCAGTTTTTCTAACTGCGCAAGTTTGCTCGAAGAAATTCCTGTGACAGAGAGCTCATCTTCTCTATAATAGACTTGCAAAAATTACTCAATGGAAATTATGTGACTGAGGGATCATCTGTCATCAAACACAACAACATCCAAACTTAAAATAAACATGTGAAATTTCAATCAGGCATACCCAAACCAATAAATCAAAACTAAAGTATAATTACTAAAGCATTTTAAATTGATAATTAGCCGATAATTCGAGTGTATATCGCTACAATTTCGTGAACTGCACGTGTTCATAGGCGCAATAACTAGTAAAATAGAAAACAAAAAGGAAAGAAAAAAGAGAGAATATATTGTACTTGTATAAGTTAAATAGCTGTATTAATAATGCAGTTATGCGAGATTCTAACACGAGTGATTTGAAATTTGCTAAAAATCAGGATTTAGTTATTAATTGTAACTGCTAGATTAAATAGATCAAGGGTGTGACTACTACTAGTTCTTTGTTCTCATCCAAATTATTGGTTCAAATAAGAATCTTTATTAAAATTGAGAACGTGAGAACTATTTTCAACTATTTGATCATGAAGATATATGGTGAATACAATACTTTGCATAATGATTCATCACATGGGTTCGATTTCCATGCATAACGAAAATTGCATTTTTTAATATATTAATTTTTACAGTGAATACAATGACTTTATACATTCAGTACAATATTCTCACATGCTAACGAGAACTAACCCCTATATATATATATATATATATATATATATATGCAGTGGATGTTTTATGTACTAAATACATTAATTCTCATATAGATTAATAATTAATTTTGTATAAGTTTCATATATAAACTAGAAGATATAAATCTATCGTATTATAAGTATTTAATCTCATATATTAATAAGTGTTAATAATTCATTTTGTATAAGTTTCAGTACAAACTAGAAGATATAAAAATATTGCACTTACAAAACCAAATCAAAATTATATACATCAACGTTGGAAATGTTGTTATAAATTTCTCTTCGTAGATTATTAATCTAAATTTGAAATAGTTATTGATTATTAATCTTAATTTGAAATAGTTATTATGATAATCAATAATTATATGTAGTAATAATTATTTTGTATAAAATATTAGATAATTATCATATGACATACTTTTTATTAGTATAAGCAACATCATTTTGGATTTTTCCGTGCATGTTTTGGTATGATTTAAGCATGTAACACAATATTTTATATTTTAATTATTTAATATTAGATGTTTTCAAAAAAATTATTTAAGATTAGATATTAGAAATAACATTTAAAACTTACAAATAAAGTGATTTTCCGTATGGATGCATTGTAGATTTCTACGTAACTATTTTAGCTGTACTCTGCCTCCCCAAGCGCATTTGTACTCCATGCACGATTATTTGTACCTCGATTAAACCCCCAAATTCCTAAACCCATCACTTATCCAGAAACCCTGGATCAAGCCTCCATCGAAGCTCTCTCGCCCCCTCCGTCTCTCTTTCTTCTCAACAAAATGCGAGGCCTTCTTCGCGCATTGACGCAGTTCTCCATCAATGCCAACACTAAGACCGCGAAGCTTCACAATCCACGCCCGCTGCTCACTTTCCAGAAGCCCTTTTCCACTCAAGGTGGTGGCGGCGATAAAGAGGCGGATTGGACGCTCCATTTTGGGGCAACCGGGTCTTCTGCCCCGACCCTATGAGCTGGGACGAGGGCTCCTCATCCTGGTCCACTGGTCTGACTAAGGAGCATTTTGACGGTGAAGTAGTTGGGAAGAAGTTGGTTGCTCAGGATCCTACCAGCATCCAGCCCCGCGCTGGCGGCTCGGACCGGACTCGGCGCCCGGCGTATTCGGATGCAAGGTGGACGGATGACGAGCTGGTGAAAATGAGGGAATTGGAGGCTGCGAACCGTTGGGGTAAATCATTTGTTGATAGCTGGGATAATAAAATGCATGAGACGGCCATGTTGATGAAGCAGGTGAGCATTAGGGCTTAACTTATTGTTTTGTTGGGGTTTCTGTAATACTACTGCATCTCTGTGTGGTTGGTAATCATGAAATAGGTTTTGAATGATATGAATTTCTTAGGTTTTCTTAATGCTAGTTCTTAGGTACTTTTTTATTTATCGAGTGACTAACCTATTCAGGTATCAAAAGTTTGGTTAGAAGTTCTGTGCCATGACTTTTGTTGTTATTGACATAGCAGGGCATTAGCATATCCTAATGTATGTATGATCCATTTTTATTCAAATTATTTAGTCTTCAAATTGGGAATGAGTGATGTTAGGGTTTTGAATGACAATTTCGGTGGTTAAACGTCTGAATGAAGGTGCGGGAGCCTGGTGCCAGGGGGTCATACTTGAAGGATTCTGAGAAGGCAGATATGTACAAAAAGCACAAGGAGAATCCAGAGGAGTATACTGTGGAAAGGTTAGCAAAGGAATACAGGATTATGAGGCAGAGGGTGCACGCAATATTGTGGCTGAAGGAACTTGAAGAGGAAGAGGAGAAGAAGCACGGACCATTGGATGACTCTGTTGAGATGTTGCTTGATACTTGTCCCGAGTGAGTGGATTAATTCGCTGAGTAAGAGGATTTGATGCATTTACTTTCTAATTCTATATCATACTTGCAATGTGTGTGCGTGTGTGAGAGAGAAAGAGGGTTGTATATACATAGTATGCATGATGTTGCATTATATTGATCTCTTACATACAGGCGTCAGAAAGCTGCATCTCTTTTATTTAGATTGTATTTCTTGCTGTGGCCGCCATTTCTCGTGGTGATCCATAACGAGGTGGTCGTATGTGCTCTAGGCGTTTTTGATCTCCTAAATTACATATAATTTCGGTTGCCTTTAGAAAGACACTTGACATTGTAATCCATCTTCCTTCTCTCTAGTTGATTATTGGAAAATTACTGGATTGAGTTTTCAATGGTTCATATGTTTAACATTTTGAAACATCATATCTGGATGTGAACTTTTTCTACACTACTGAAAATCTTGTGCTGGACTGGCATTTTATTTTGGTCTGGAAGCTTCTCATTCGTATTCTATTTGATGGTGTGTTTAATGATTGAATTGCCAATTCGATATGCGTGTGTATTTGGAATATCTCATTAAGTTAACCTTTCTTTCTAGATTATCTTGTTAAATTGCTAGTTTTCTGTCGTGGGGTCATGGTTAAATAAGGAGTTTCATCCTTATGTTCTATGCCACTTTACAGTGATGACAGTTAATGTTTAGTTACAGTCCTGATTATGTCGATTTTTTGTTATCTCAAAATTCTCAGGTATTTTTATTTGGTTAACAATTTTAAACTGGAGTACCTTGTGTCTGTGATGTGTTTATGCTTGTAGCTGGCACTTGTGACGAACTACTATACATGGTGATTTGCCTAAATAGATATTTTTTGGCAGGGCTTCTGTTTAATAGTTAATGAATTCATTCTTTTTTTGTCCTTCTCTGATGTTTAAAGGATACATCTTTCACATGCGAGCTTAATATGAACAAACTTTTGAGCACAAAATACCTGACTCATAACCTGTTGAAAAGATAATTTACTTAAAAGAATTGACTTCTTGTTTCACTGGACTACATTGAATAGTTTGGGAGTGCCATCTGTGCAGGCATGTTGTATGTCTACCTTTTTTTTCTTTTGATTTTGGTTGTCTGGGAAATATACTACTGAATCAGAACTCAAGGTTAGAAAATGATCACAACAACTGTGCTTCTAAAAGCTGGAGCACCTTCAGATTGCTTTTCCTTTTTTGTGATTAGTTTGGACTCTCCCTTTGCTAGTAACCTTCAGATTATGTCCAGTCAAAGGTTGAATCTTTTATTCAAACCAAGATTTATATTTGGATGGGCTATTCATCAGTTGGTCTTTTCGTGGTCACATGACTCCAGAAGTTTCAATTTTGTTGCAATTTCAACATTTACTTTTTGATATGTTGAGGGAATGCTATCGCTGAGTATATCCCCTTGCTGTCATGCAGGTTTTTTGTCTCCCATGACAGAGAATTCCATGTTGCTTCCCTGCCATATAAGCCAGATTTCAAGGTCATGCCCGAGGGTTGGGATGGCACCACTCGGGACCCTGATGAGGTCCTTTACGAAATATCAATGAAAGAGGATGAAATGCTGTACCAAGAATTTGTTCAGAAGATGAACTTCAACAAAATGAAGGTAACCATTTAGTTCGTAACAATCATTAGTAATGTTCTGTTATCATATTCAGAATCTCTCCAAGTCTCTGACTTAAATCACTACTTTTGCCCTGTACAATCATCATTGCTTCTTTAGTTGGCAAAGAAGGTGAAAGTCCACAAGTACAGCAGAAGACGTCCATCTGAAGGTTGGAATTTTATGGTGGAGAAACTAGGTCCTCGAAGCAAGCGTGGTAACGGAGGTGGCTGGAAATTCGTCAGTCAAGCTGATGGCTCTAGCAGGCCTCTAAATGATGACGAGAAAATGTTTGTGAAAAGGGAGACTCCTCAGAGGCGTCGCAAGATCCTCCCATGATAGGGAAACAAATAAGTACAATTGACTCGATTTTTTTGGCACGGGCCTCTTGTAGCTCTTATGGCTGTACACTGGATAAAGGCATCCTGCACTTTTTTTTAGGTTTCGTTATAGAAGATGAACACCATCAAACAAGTGCTTAGATAAATTCATACGGATATATGCACTTGCAAACTTGTATCATGCTAGTTTGCTAGCTGCCCTCTAAGTGTCTATTTGTTAATATCTGTGCTGCTTTTCATGGTGCGCTGGAACCTGTTTGCACGTTTTCGCTTTCCTAGATAGCCTGTTTGGATACATGTTCAAATTGAGATTTGGGAGGTTGCTTCATTCTGGTGAGTAATTAAGATTTATTAAAGTTCTTGCTGTAACAGTTCACTTGTGTTACCTGCTAGAGAAATGTGTTAGAAGAAGTTTTTTCATTAGGTTGATATAGTTATGTACAGATTGTAAATTCTACCAGTTACATGTAGAGAGAGAGAAGCCTATCAGCAGACAAGCAGAAACCTGTTGCTGGCCTCATAAAATCTGCTGCTGCACTGCGAGAACAGAAGCCCTGCTGTTGAAATCTGCAGAGGCAACATACTCTCCGATGACTCCAAGCTCGTTGTCGTCGCTCCAATTTGCTAATCCTCTCAAAAGAAGAGGATTTATACCATGCTTCCTCCCCACAATCCACAGATCGTACCGTTATTTATCCATGCCCTATATAGCTGCAATGGTTACCTCCCCATTCCTCACTACCACCTAATCTGCTCCTTCCCCTCGCTATTCAGCCAGAACTGCATCACTAGCTCGTCGTCGAGCTTCTTATCCATGTCGTTATCTTTATCTCCCTCACCCTGAACCTGATGATGGTGAGCGATACATACGGGTTACCCACCATCCAGTCCGTGCATGCCAGCGCCTCCCTGATATCAGTTCCCCAAGTAAGAGCAGATCCAGGTGGCGCATGGGGCTCCTGAGAGCCCATGCACGAGGTTCTGGCACAGGCTTCTGTCAGCGAGGATGGCGACGGAGCAGGGCACGTGGACCAGCACATCTCAGTTGAGGGGCTGGCTGTCGTCGAAGGAGAGGATAACGAGTTGTTGGCGAGCGCCAACTGGCAGATGTCCTGGTACATGCTCCTTCTGGAGTTGATGGTGGTGTAGCAGAATATCTTTAGGCAGTCTTCGCCCCCTGGCCTCCTGGAACATCTTCAGGGCTTTGTGGATGGTGGACTTCTCTGGCGCCTCGTTGAAGTCCTCCACGTTCTGGTGGTCGATGGCTATGAGGATGGGGTTGGAGTCGATCAGCTCCTCGAGGCAGAGGGCGTCGACTCGTCGGAGACTTGGAGCAACCTCATCAATCCAGGTAAATTTTCTTGAGAATGAATACAAGCCAGAATGTGGAGCTGAGCGCTGGGAGGAGGATGTTGGAAGTTCCTTCTCTAGTCGAGTTGGTACGGCCGCGTCAGGTCGTAAGAGGACGCTGATCAGCAGTGTCATCACCGCAGTCACAGTGGCCGCCAACAGCGCCATGTCAGTGAAATGAGGGTGTGTCGAGTATCTTCAAATCATTCAAGTGGACAAATAGAAGAAAATCCACTTGCCCCTTCACTCCTAGTGGAAGACTAAACGGTGAGGCTGTCTCTGACCGTCATGTGATTCAACCGCGACGCTACAAAAGTATACACTATCTTCACCACATAAGCAGACACCGCCATGAGCATGAGCGGCCGGAGGGGACCAGCGGCCGACGAGGGAGGCGAAGTTCAAAACCAAACCAATGTACTTGAAGGAGAAAGGCATGAGAATATCCCTCACAATGGTCTCCATCTTCTCAACTAGCGCCGTCCCGGAGGCCTGAGTGGGGACGGCTAGCCTGCCACATCAGCCCGCTGGCACGGTCAGCCTGAAGATATCCGTTACAAACCTGGCGACCCCGTCCCCCGGCTTCTCCTCCGGCGTGGCCCTCACTATCCACTCCATCGCGTGTCTCGCTCCGGAATTACACGTGGCCGCGACTATAACGAACGAGAGGAGGTACCACAGCGAGAAGATGGGCCGTGGATAAGCATCTCCAACACAACGAGATACTGGACAGCGCCATCCGGCTGATCCGGAGGTTCTCACACCACCGGAAAGCGACGATCGACAAGTTGAGACTAATCCCCAAAGAGCTGAGAAATTGACCAGCGATTCGAATCACAGAACAGATCTCCCGATTCAGGTGTATCGTCGATTCCTATTGTTGACCAAGTCTTTGTCACGTTTTATGCCCTTTATTTTATTTTCAGATGCCTATGTTAGACGAGCTTTGTTTACATAGAACCGTATTCCGCGGTTTTCCCAGAGATTCGGCTGGGTCGATGGCCTTGGGGACCCTCCGACTTCCTTTTCGCCACACCACCAACACGGCGAATCAAAGCAAGATCTTCCCAGAGGTGCTGATCTCCAACGCCAAATGACTGGTTCACTCGCTCCGCCAAAATAGTATACACCGCTTGAGGATCTCATGGATCGGTTTAAGTGGCGTTTATCGAAAATGCCACCCAGCGGCTTTCGTCCGACTGCAACCAATCCGCCAGGCGGGGCAGAGGCGATGTCGAACCGCTTCGAGGTTCACGCCGAGCTCTCAAAATCGATGGAGCAACGATCTGTATATCATCAACGCTGTTCGAGAGCGGGATCCGACCAGCGCCAGAACAAGCGAGATCACCCGAGAGAGCCGGAGGCGGCTAGTCGCGCTGGACCTTGGTTGACAACGTCACAAAGAGACGAATCGCAAAGCCGAGACACAGGGGACGAGCAGAGGGCCCGAAAGAAAGCCGGACCGAGGTGGCGGTACCGGAAGTGCCTTCGAGAGAATCCGGAAGGGCCTCAGAGTCCAGTCGGACCTCGGCCGATCCACAGCGTAAGCACCTCATCTGCTCAAATCGAGAGCGGAGATATTCGAGAGCCACGGAGCTCTTCCCAAGCCCCTGCTTCCATGAAAGCGAGGATCGAAGAGAGGTCCACGAGTGTCATGACTATCAAGGGGTATGGTCACGATCACGAGGATTGCGTAAACACAGGCTCGCAGATTGACGAGCTCGTCGAGGATGAGCCCTCAAAAATACCTCGACCGAGCCGGGGAAGTGAAGAACGCAGGGAAAAAATAACGGTGGCAACAAGCGCGGGCCGACCTTTGATGGCGACCCAACCCGAAGATGACGAGGACGAAGGTCCCAACCTTATGTCTATGCCATCCGGGCTCCTGTAGAAGCAGCGAGGTCGTCGTTAAAAATGGTTTCGGGCTCGGCCCCGAGAGCCAGAAAAACAGCGACTTTCAGGCGGGTGAGGACATCGTGTTCTCCAAAGACGACCGGTGCCCAAAATCATGCCCTACCAAGAGCCATCACGATCTAAGCCGTGGTGGGCAACAAGCGTCGCCCACCGTCCATACACGACATCGGTGCCTCCCACGATATTATCTTCCGGTAGTGTCGGATAAACTTGAGCTCGGAGGAATTAAATACATCCCGCCTCCTCCCGGTTGCGGAGCTTCACTAAGTCGTCTGCACAGGGGCGCCATTACCCTTCCGTCCACTCAGGTAGGGCGTGCTCCAGTCGGTCACCAAGGCCATTCAATTTTTCCTCGTCCAGAGCCTTCTCCGCATAACATCATCTGAGGAGATCGGCGGCTCACATGCCGCTGGCCGTCTCGGTATACCACCTCACCATCAAGATACCCACCCCGGGAGTGCTAAGCATCCAGTGACCAAGCGGCGGCTAAAGAGTGCCTCACGAGTCTCAACCCAAGATGTAGCCGCCCCAAACATAGCAAGATGATGAATCCTCGAGGCCGCCATCTCGGGACGACACGACCGAAGACCTCCAGCTATACGGCGGCGACCCTCCAAAGTTGTCGAGGGAATACGGGGACGTGTTCGCGTGGTCCCCACTCGACGGCCGAGTTGTCACGAGCTCATAACTCATCGCCTCAACATATTCCCGGCCACAAAACCACGGCGGAATAAGAGGTGTTTGCGAGCGCAACAGTCGTAAGAGGCAGTGACTCGACAAGGCGAAGATCTTGTTCGAAGTCAGTACCGGGATGGCTAATCCGATCGTTGTTCGAAGCCAAGGGTGATGGCATCGACTACACCGACCTCAACAAACAACTTGCCCGAAAGATTGCTACCCTCCCGACATCGAGAGAGGTGGAAGCAGTGGGCCATGAGACCTTCGAACTTCCTAGATCTATACAAAGGGTACCACCAAGTCCTAATGAGCCGGGAGGGCCCAAAGACAACATTCATCACCGACTTTGGTGTCTATCTATCAAGATGCCCCCGGCCGAAAGCGGGGCTACCTATCGAAGAATGGTGGGCGCCATATTCAAAGATCACATTAGGCGGATCATCGAGGTCGTCGACGACATCGTGGTCGAGAGTCAAAACGGAGAGTCTGCGGCGACCTCGAGAACTATCCCCTCCCTCGTGTCGGCCAACCTCAAGCTCAACCCCAGAAGTGTACATTCATGGTGAGACGGAAAATTCACGGGATGTGGGTTTCTCGAAGGCCGAGGCAAATCCCACTAAGGTGAAAACAGTCTTGACATGCAAGTGTCAAGACCATCAGGAGATCCATAAACTCATTGGTGTCTACGCCTCTCGGATTCTTATCTCGGCCCAGAAGCGGCTTCCTTAAGCAGACACCGCCATGAGCATGAGCGGCGGAGGGGACCAGCGGCCGACGAGGGAGGCGAAGTCCAAAACCAAGCCAATGTACTTGAAGGAGAAAGGCATGAGAATATCCCTCACAATGGTCTCCATCTTCTCAACTAGCGCCGTCCCCAACGGAGGCCTGAGTGGGGACGGCTAGCCCAAGCCACATCAGCCCGTTGGCACGGTCAGCCTGAAGATATCCGTTACAAACCTGGCGACCCGTCCCCGGCTTCTCCTCCGCGTGGCCCTCACTATCCACTCCATCGCGTGTCTCGCTCCGGAATTACACGTGGCCGCGACTATAACGAACGAGAGGAGGTACCACAGCGAGAAGATGGGCCCTGGATAAGCATCTCCAACACAACGAGATACTGGACAGCGCCATCCGGCTGATCCGGAGGTTCTCACACCACCGGGAAAGCGACGATCGACAAGTTGAGACTAATCCCCCAAAGAGCTGAGAAATTTGCTAGCCCTATGGTCATGGACTTCTCCTACACTCACACTGCAAGAGATGGGGAGAATTATCCCTAACGTCGGGATATACACCGTGCTTCTTTCCCGCTCCGTGATGTCCATTTTGACCGCACATCGAAATGAAGACGAAGTAGATCAGCCCTACTAACCCGACGTTCTTGATCACGAAGGAGGAGGCGAGTGATGAGGATGATAGTGGAGATTTGTAGCTAGGAGGAAAAGGAGAAAGGAGAAATCTAATGGATTTTGGCCGTAGAATAAGCCGAAGAGGTTATCGATGTTGATTTCCCGCATATGACGAGACCTTTGTTGAGGAGTTCCGTTAGGTTAACGTTGAACGTCATTGATGATGCATGAAGATCGTTGAAATAGAAAAAAGATTGGGGTGGCGGCCATGCATGCCATGTTTGCAGAAGGTTTAGATTGGTTTGGACAGCCGAAACTCTAGTTGGGATTAGGTTTGAGGGTTGTTTTCAATCTCGCCTTCGTCTTCTATTCGATTCTTTTCTTGCTAATTTCGTGGTTTGTTTTATTAGTACGTGTCGCGCGCTAATTTAGATACGTACAAAATCATAAGTTTTTATTACGCATAACGCCTTATGCGTAATGAAAGATTAAGTGCATTAAGTTTTTATTTGGTGATTTAATTTGTATCAAAATAGAAGGTCGAATTATCTATTCCCTCTTTAACTATATAGTCTATTTGAAATGAGCTCAAGTTCGTCATTTGGGATCCGCTACCCCTATTTTGGTATCCTGCTCCATAATCACTATCAATTTTTTAAATTATTTTGCTTCACGTCATATACAACCAGAGTTTATAATTGATTTTATATTTAATTTGCATTTTTTAGTTAATTTTTTTTTGGTTTGGATATCCCAAAACAGGACATATAATTTTTTTATAATAAATGTTAATTAGGATTACTATGTAATAATAATATTTTATAATAAATATTTTAAAATACTAGAATGCAGACTATGGAGCATGAGGCAGAAGATCTCATCCAAAATTTTAATTGCTCATAGATTGGGTATGAATAAGCTTACGAGTTTGGATTCACTAATGAAATTTAGATTTCAAACCGAGATCAAGCGATGGGTTCGCCGGTTCGGTTCTGTCATGCCCCACTCCACTTTCCTACATAAGTATATATATGCATAGAATAATGTTAGCATATACTCTGGCACATCAACGAACACCTAATATATTTATTAGGTGTAACGACGAAGCATTATTCAGTTGGTGAGATGATTCCTCTTCAACTAATAATTCGGAGATTCAAGTCACATGTTATATGAAAATATGGGTATATACATAAAGTTTTTATAGAAGATCCATATATATAGGTGTGTATGCTAACGTAACTTAGTAACTTTTTCAATGGAAGTTCATGATGTTTTCTTTTGCTCACATCCCAAATTTGTTTATTATTGAGAATAGCAGCGTAAGATGCACATGTATAGACGATAACTGTGTGGTTTGCGGTATCAGACATGAACGCGGGGTTACCCAAATACTTGGCTAGAGGCTGCGGATTCCCTATGATACAAAAAAAAAAAAAACAGTGTCACATATAAAGTTGTCTTCTTCCGCTGAGTTATGGGTCAAAAAATACTTTGATATATATTAAAACCTATATCTAGATTGTTTGTCTTATTTCAGTTCAGCTTAATTATAAATTTGGATTGGGGAAGTTTGACTTTCAATTGTTCGTAGAAAGAAAGAAAGAAATGGGCTAAGAAGATTGAAGTATTATCTTAATGGTGTAGAGTCAATCACATGCATCGCTGAGTTCACCAATATGCAGGGTGGATCAAGAGGATTGAGGGCCTGATGCGAACAAATAAAAAAATATTATATATTTCTTTCATCCTCAAAATTTATTTTTAGTTTTTTTTGCACGTCTTCAAAATTTATTTCTTTTTCATTTATGAAAACTATCCCATAAAATATTTTTCATTTATCACTCTCAATAATACCATTTATTTACACATTTTACCGTTCATGACCCACCGTTATTTCTCATTCTTATTTTCAACAACACCACTTACTTATATTTTTTACTACTAGCTAAAACTAATTAATTTAATACTACATTAATGTGGGGTCTTACTCTATTCACAAAACACTCCACAGCTTTTATTAAAAGGCCCACCAAAGATTTTTAAGAAAATTTTTTGGAGACGCAGGGATTATAAAATTAATTATCTATTTTTTCTCTTTAATTTTTCATAGCCACTTTCATATTTTCGATTTGACATAATTATGTGAAAGTAATTCAACAAAAATATCTTAAATAAATCACAATAACAGCCACAATACCAACAAAAACTAAAATTTCAAATGAGTACGATTTGGTAACCGGCAGAGTGCGATCGAGTGAATTAAATATAATCAAATAACATCAACAAAAATTAAAACAAAAGATATATATTACCTCAAACTATAAAGTCAAGTTAGACGATAGAACCTAGTCGAAAGACGAAAGTGGAGAGAATTAATCGTTCATGAAGAAAGAAGGGTTCGGTTTATAGATTTTAAGTATGGAATTTATGGACTTCAATATTTTTATTATTACTTTTCGAATGTGAAGCAATTAATTGGAATTATTTTTCTAGTAAAGAAACTATTATAACAAAAAAAGCAAAAGTGGGACTCGAACCTTGAATGTGAATGAAACATGGACTTGAGACTGCTCTGATGACCACTGCCTTTAACTAGCTAAATTGAGATACAAAGTAAATTAATAAGATATATATAATGTATAGATACATAACTACATAAATAAATATTGGGGCCTCGATTATCCCGGGGCCTAAGGCAGTCCTCAAGGGCCAACCGGCCCTGCCACTATGTCTAGCAAGTATTGAATTTTGACTGAAATTGGTGCATGCATGCTGATCCAGAACTGGAATTGGATACGAACATCAGATACGTTATTCGAAGCTGCATGTGTTTAATTTTAGTGGGTGTTACGTGCAATCATATATTCCGTCGTGCCCTAAAATCCATCACAATTTTGATGTAGTCTATACGTTGTCTCCATACAAAGTACTATCAAGCAAATCAAATTAATGTTAACAATGATAAGATTAGTTCCTTCAAATGACATCCAAAAACGGTGAGGCTCCACTTAAAAATGTGAAGTTAAGGATTTAACTCTGGTTGTTCCCTTTTCCTATTCAAAACAAAAAAGAAAAGAAAAGAAAAAAACCAAGGATAAAATTAATGTGACATTTAATAATAATAATAACGTCTCTTTTGTATCAAGAATAAAGAGTTTTTCCTGTAACAAGAAAAGAATTAAGAACTTTTAGATCCATATACTTCTAAGATTTGTTTTTTATTGAGAATCTACATTTTTATTTGTAAACATTGAGTTCCTCTACTTAATTTGGTCTTTGAACTTTCAATTATAAAAAAAGAATGATTCTTAATTGATTCATTTTAAAATTAAGATCTAACTTTTGATGCAAAACAAAGACCAAACTTTAACACAACTAAAAATATAGAAACCCAAAATGCTGGGCCTAATTTGACATAAATAAAAGTATGAATATTTTTAAAATGCGTACCCAATTTGATTTCTACCTACAAGTACAAAAGTTTGCAGCAAATCCAAGAATATATAGCTGCAGATCGCATTGTGGTGTATTACTTTTTTAAAGCATAAGAGGGATGCTTCTCAAATATATATATCTACAAGGAGGAGGTTCAAATGAGAATTCTTATATAAATTGAGAATTTGATAATTATTTTTAATTTTTCAATCGTGATAATCTACAATAAATGCATCACTTTGTTGGATGAATTATAAAATAAGAACAAAATTTCACTCTCAATTCAAACTTAACACACGGATGCACATACGAACACACACAAACTGATCACAGGAGATCAAACTGCAGATCATTTAGATGCATGCACGGAAGACATCACATATTCATATTAGTTGTTTAGTTACGCAAGAAAATTGCTTCAATTTGTTTTGAAGAACATCTTGTTTTAGGATCTTGAACTTAGTTCATTTAATGGAAATTAATTTGGGACTGAAAATTATATTATCCCTTGAAGGATGCTTTGGTCCAATGTCTATAATACATGATAAATGCATATAAATGTTTCCATATACAAAATAAATTAAAGGAAGAAATAAAAGGAGGTAGCTGGCGACTTAGCCAGAAACTTATTGTTTTGCTGGATAACTACTGTTGGGAATATCTCCATGTGGGGGTTTTTTGTTTTTCATGCTGTTTGATTTATAAAAGCAAGCATAAGACATGATGAAAAGCGACACCATTTTGTTGGGCATACCGAAAAGGTTAATCATGTGGAAGGATTTGTTATTATGACGAGAAGAAACTCACAGTCGAAAACAAAAGATGGCGTAACCCGATTTACTTGTGAAAACAGATCCACGTGCAGAGTACTAGCGTAAGCAAGAAGGAGCCGTGAAACTCAGGATGGAGAGCGCTGCAACCTAACTTGAAACCAAAATCATCATATCTCGAGTCGGGTGGGGTCGAGTCAAGTTGAGTAGCGCAGCGGCGCTATCCCTCCTGAGCTTTACAGATCCTTCATATACTATGAAAAATATAAATATACCCGAGCATTAATTGTATAGTGATTGTGCCTTTGTCTGTGTTAGGAATTGAATGTAGAAAAGAGAAAATGGTAGTGTATACATATAGGGGTGGGGTGGGGGCGGGGGGCGTCCTCGACAAGAAAAGGGGCTCGGAGGATATGAAGGACAGAAGGAGTATTTTGTAGTATACGGACATATGGTGGAATAATGTGTCAAAATGTTTAGGTTTTCAGCTATTTAAGGTTTCTTCGCAGATGGTGTTGGCTGCCGACTGTAGCTTTGTCTATGCTTTTGCTTATACATATTCCTACGCTATTCCAACTTACTTATTTAATAACATTTTTTGTCAATATTGTTCAATTCGAACAATTTATCAGGTGGTATTTCATTGCTAGCTGGACTTTTTCAAAAGAAATTGATTTTATTTTGTATACAATAATCATAAACTGTAGCCATTTGTCTACTATGCTGCCTTAATTCTGTATGTGTTCCACATGTCGCATTAGTGCTTCTGTGTACAATTTAAATTTATTCAGGAAGAATTTGAACTAATTTTAAGTAAGTTCAAAAAACTGTCGAAGCTGTGGTTTCTTAGGAACTCAACTTATAATTACCTTTCAATTCTGAAAGTATGTTTTACCTTTTAATTATTATGTATTTAACGAGAATTTTCCAACCTAAATTATTTCTTCTAAATCTGAGTAGTTTAATTTGATTTCCTGGATCCAATTTGTTTAAGTGCCTGAATTTTCTTTTGGTAATAATAACTTCTTCTTTTAATATTCCCAACTTATATATATATATATATATATATATATATATATATATATATATATATATATATATATAGGAGGTTATTTTTTACTACCTGAATTGCTATGTATATTATATCAAATGAATCAGTTGCTCAACGAGAGCCTAAAGGAAATATATAATACTATATCCGTTCATTTAATTTCATTTTTATATCAAATGAATTAATCATGAGAGCCACAAAAATATTCACTTTCATTTATTAAACACCAACTTTACATTTTCACCTTAAACCTATCCACTTTATTTACAAAAAAATCTATAGCCCACCTTTTTACATCTATTATCCATTAATATATTTGTTTATTATCCCTATGACACGCCTTTTAATCTCACTATCTATTAATCTATTATTCTCACTCACTTTACATTCATTATAATTTATTAAAATACATTCCATCAAAATCAATGAACGAAAATGATGTATTGATGGAGTATCTAATTTGAAAATTAGCTAAAATTTTGACTTTTGGGTTGATCAAGTTGAGGGAGTAAATTATTCATAGACAAAGATCATGAATTCGAGTTTCATGCAACACTTTGTAAGTACAATTCGATGCAGATGTGATTGGTGCGGTGCGACTTCACGTTATTTGTGTTATTTATGGACTACCGCACACATGGACGAATCTGAACCAAAACGAGTTTGGAATTTTCCTCTCTATCCAAACATCATATTATATTTTCTACGTCGTTTATGTTAAGTGCGTAATATTTCCAATCAAGAATTTTGAATTATGAAATATCTTGTTAGTTTTGTAATAGTTCAAGTATTTAATCAATATTTATATTAAAAGGTTCATAGCTAATAAATACATTAAATTTTAATTTACCTAAAATTGAATGAGATATATAATAAATTATACATTTCTATTAAATTATATTAGGAGAAAGAAATAGAAACATAAAAGACTTTTATAGTGTGAGCAGATTACAACCGTCAACTTATCATCAAATTTTGTTGTTTTTCAGTAATTGATCTTAGAAAATTCACATATATCAATGTCTTTTTCAAATTAAAATCATTTTTGAGGTTTTTAACTATATATATCACGAATATGTATACAAGAATAAAATAATAAAATGTTGATTTTTAGTTTCTATTTAAGTATTCCAGAAAACTGTAGTTAAAATTTATATTGATTACTTTTCTTAGTCATAATATAATACCCCTTTAATATAAAATAATACTTCTTCCATTTTTATAAATGATCCCAACCATCAAATTACACGTATTAAGAAAATAAAAATATTTATTTTTATAATCTTATTAATTACTATATAAATGTATAAGGAATAATTTTATTCTCAAATTATGAACTAAGAAATATTGATTAAAAACAAAAAAAGGTATATAGGAAAAGATTTACTTTTTATTAGTCGATACGACAAGGAAAATTCTTGATATACGAGTATTAAATAGCATCACAAATACATAAATTCAAATATGTTGTCGTTTTCTTTTTTCTAGAAGGATGCATAGTTGTTATTTTTGATGCAGAAAGAATAAACTAATACAAATAGTAACATGCAAATCACATATAATAGTAACCTAATACAAATGAGATTTTTTTTTGTATAAAATTGAATTGAACAAAAAGGTTTAACTTGCTAGTAACAATAAGTAGCTAAACTATGAAAATTATAAAAACACAAACGCTAATAATCCCCTATTGAAATATGGAAATAATATAAAAAAGAAAAATAACTATTTTGGACGGAACGATCTGTTTTGATTCGTGCCGCGGCAAAAGTAATGGAATAATAGATACAATATCCTTGGTTAGGGGTGACTATTCAGGTATTTGGTCGGGTATGGTAAAAAAAATATCCGAATTAAAATAATCGAAATTTTAGAGATGATATCCGAACCAAACAGAAATAATTTCGGTTACCAAACCAAAATAACCGAAAATTATTTCGGATAATTCAGATAAAACCGAATTTTTGCTTTAATTCTGAATTTTAAACAAAAACATACAAAAAATATTCTAATACTCAACAAATAACTAGTTTGCAATATTCATAAATAACATTGTCAAATACTAAACAACTCATTACCAACAATCTTCATAAGTTCAAAGTTCAAAAAACATTACCAAATACGAACAATTCATAAAAATGCTACAATCTTCTCAAAACACCAAATTTAAAGTTCAATTTAGGGCAACTATTTATTTTAATTATAATATTACTATACTATATATAAATATAAATTTCGAGTATCGGATATTCGGGTAAAAAAACTCATACCCGATCGAAAACTATACTACCAAAATATATTTCGGTTATAACCGAATTGTCCGAAATAACCGATTTACCCGAACCAAATTAGATATTTTGGTTTGATTCGGTTCGGTTATTCGGTTATTGAATATTTTGCTCACCCCTATCCGGGGTGGAGAAAAATAGAAACTCGGTGGCAAAACATATGGATGCTCTCCTTTCCAATAATCACACCTCAAAAACAAAGCAGCATATCCGCAAACGCAAAATTCTCAATTCTATGGAGTTTTGAATGGCTTCCGTCCCGCTCGGCTGTTTCTTGCCTCTGCAGACGCGGCGGCGCAAGCTCGTTCACCCCATACTCTGATGTGCTTCCACAGCTTCAACCCCGATCAGTCTCAGACAAACCAGAACCGCCGCTGGCACCGACCCCACCATCTTGAAACCGATCGTTGTGAATGGTGATCCGCCCACTTTCGTCTCCGCCCCCGGCCGCCGAATAGTCGCTGGTATGGTGGACTACTTTTTGTTTTTGTTGGTTGTTGCATTTTGTCAACCAGTTTGCATGCGTTAGTAACTGCTTGTCTCTGCTGTAGCATGTTTCTTTGTGTTTGTGGTTTTCCGTCGTTTTTTTGAGTTTCTATTGTGATTAGCATCAACCAAATATTCATTTCTGTGTGATCGACAAGTAATGAGCAAGACAAATGTCAGGGCACATTGAATTTTCAATACGAGCTCCCTCTTTGGAACATAAACTGTGCTGGATTATACAGCTTACTAGTATTGTGTGCTAAACAAAAAGTATGCCATTGACCATAAGTGTCTGTTTTTTCCTCAAGCAGTCGGGGACTTGCACGGAGATCTTGATAAAGCTAAGTATGCTCTTCAGTTGGCTGGTGTCTTGAGTTCCGATGGTAAAAACTTATGGGTTGGTGGAGAAACGGTATGCATATATTTGGTACTCCTAAAGCTTATGAAATTCTGTTTTAGGAGGAACTAATAGAGCTATTTTTCAGTATGTATGCAATACTCCAAAATCTGATATTTTTTTCAGGATTATACCTGATATTTTGACCTAAATTGGTATTCATGACCAGGTATTAGTTCAGCTTGGAGATATACTAGACAGGGGTGAAGATGAAATTGCAATTTTGTCCATACTCAAGTCATTAGATATCCAGGCAAAAGCTAACGGGGGTGCAGTTTTCCAGGTATATACTTTGCTATAACTTGTATTCTACCATAACTTTTCCTTCTCCTTTTAGTCCTTTCAAATACTCAAATTAGTGTAAGCATGAGTGCTTATTTTACAAATACAGTGATGCAAATATGTTTCCTTCTTATAGGTTAATGGAAATCATGAAACCATGAACGTGGAATGCGATTTTAGATATGTAGATTCAGGTGGATTCGATGAGTGTTCTGCTTTCCTCGAACATTTGGAAACCTGTGAGCTCAATTGGGAAGAAGCATTTGTTGGATGGTCCAGTGTATCAAAAAGATGGAAAGAAGATCATCAGGTGTCAAAGAATCATTGCAGTCCCTGGAATTTGGTAAAGGTAATTTACGAGTTGCTGTACTGTCAAATGTGTTGAATTCAAGAAATTTTAAGATGCCAAAATGGTTCCAATAACTTGGTTGATGGCTGTAATAATAATGATTGGTATTCGTTTCTAACTCTATCATCTGACTATTAGGACAGCAGCAGAAAGGAGTCATTACGAGATCAATTCTCCTAAGGCCAGGGGGCCCATTGGCATCTGAATTGGCACACCATGCTGTTGTTCTCAAAGTCAATGACTGGGTATTCTGTCACGGCTGCCTTCTTCCTCGTCATGGTAATTTACTATAATCTTAATCTCTGCAACTTGTAAAGTTGCAAGCCTGCTTTATCTTCTGTTTCGTTGCAGTTGAATATGGCATAGAGAGGACGAATAGAGAAGTATCGTACTAGATGAAAGGCTTTAGCATGGATGATCATCCCCCGTTTATTGCCACCAGAGGCTATGATAGTGTAGTGTGGAGTCGTTTATACTCGAGAGACAATCTGGACAATTATCAGATCAGTCAGGTCTGTGATCATGCTGTTTTTCTATTTGATACTGTATTCGGGCCAGTTACAGTATTTTCTGTTGTATACGAATATGGTTGATTTTCTTGTTTTGCAACTTAAGCAGCTAAGACTTTAGTTTTCCTCTTACCAGATCCAATATATTCTTCGTGATACGCTTCAAGCAGTAGATGCCAAGGCAATGGTGGTTGGACACATACTCCACAAACTACAGGAGTAAATTGGTAAAGATACCTGAATTTTATTTTATTTTCTCGTTATTACTAAATATTTAACCCTTTAAAAGTTGATTCAATGAATGTGGTCCACTAGATACACCATTAAGTTAAACTGCCTGGTTCACCCTGAGCTCGAGATGATATCTTACGTAATTTTCTCGAACCAGCATAGGTAACTCTAAAAATATATATCGAGAAACTGTGCGTGTATGTGTAAGGTGAAACATAATGGAAAGAAGTACAGGTGTTCTAACTCTTAAATGTCAATGAAGTTTCCATCTGCCTTAGTCTTCCACAAAATACTCCTGGAAAAGCTCCAAGATTTATTACTAACCTGGGAAATTCAGCTCATGATTATACATTTTACTAGTTGGAAAAGTCAACCTTTTGAGGTATACATGTATAAATATGGAACTAAAATAATTAGGTTAAGAAAAAAGCCTCGTAGTAGGGAAACTGCAAGATATTTTGGCCATGATTTGCATGTCCATCTACCCTGAGAAAACTCAACGAGGATCACTTCCTCGGGTGAGATTGCGGCATGTCGCTGTTAGTGATGCTCTTTATACACTGCTTTTCCATCTTCTCAACCTCGATTCTTTGCTTGTTTCTTATATTAGCTCATCATTGCAATTACTGGAGCTTTATTATGTACTGCCCATACTTATGTACATGCTACAACACTGTCACTTGGAATAATCATATCGATGAAAGAAAAGATTTGATAATCATTACTCTCATAAATTCTGTATGGCTGTTAATTGGCCCCATTATTTTCCTGTAAATTTTTTTCATTGAAGAAAGTTTTAAAATATTGAGTTGTAGGCTTGGACTGCAGCACATCCTAACAATATTCAATAATATAACGAGCCCATGCTGTGCTTTACAACAAAACTAATAATTTTATAAATTTAGAGTGTGCATTGGACAACAATCGTAGATCATAGATGATTCTTGGATATCTTGTTTGGTTGGGTTCTTAATGAACTCTATCAAAAGTTGGATATTGAAAGTCTGAAGAAACTAACCTTCTCGTCGAAAATCTATGCATCCCATGTTTGGCCTTAAAACAATAAGAAGGCATATAGGTCTGCGGAGTTGATCACTAAACAATTTAGTTGGAGGATAAGAATCTATGCAATAGGGATCGGTATGGATTAATGGTATCCGTGAGTGGTGTGCTTGTACTGAGACTGATTATATATGAAGTAAACGAGTTTGGTCATCCTGCAGTGAATTCAACTGTAGCATTTTTCGAGTTGATGTGGGAATGTCCAGTGGGGTTCTTGACTCGAGACCTGAGGTAAATCATACTTTCACTCATTTCCTAGATTTTAATAGCACCATCAATTTTAAATAGCATACAATATTTTCCTGCATATTACAAAATATATATATTCTTGCACTTAAATATGCTAAACAAACCGTCAACCATACAGAGAAATAAAACGTGAATGCATATGTATGTATATGAATATGAAGTGGTTTCTTCAATAAAAGTTTATCTAATCTCAATGCGCTGTGTGGAGGATGTTGTGAATCATATTAAATAACTTAACTGTGGAAGATTGTTTAGCCATGCAACTTTGGACCTATCTTGTGTTTCATTTAATGGCTGATGATATTTTATCCGTTCTGATATCTGATTTATTTTGAGCAGGTTCTAGAAATTTGGGAAGGTAAAGCGAGGGCAATTACGAGCAGAAGAGATAGATATAGTGAGCTCCAAGTAGTTGATTATACATAGAGAGCATGAGAGGTTTTAGGTAAATCCCAATCCCATTGAATGCTCAAAAATTTTATATTAAATCATTTTTTCACTTGAATGCTTCTTTCCCATCTTCATCCTTTACATTCAAAACAATGACCAGACCTCGTATATCTCTAGTTATGATCATAGCTTTAGTTTGGATTTGAATTTAATTTATCCAGTATATCTTATGTGATGTGTCACCTCCATCAAATGTTGTAACGAGCTCTCCCTTTTTCATGCTCCGGCCCAACTGAAGATCTCCATGGCGATGTTAGCAGCAGATGCATCAAACATATATCGGTCAGAGGAACGTTCAAGGCATTGTCCGGTGCACAATCTGTCTCTGAATTGTGGACTGACACCGACGAGAAGAAGACACCTTGCATACACAGACAGCTATATGTACAGTTAGTAAAATTGAGAAACTTCACTGTATCTAAAAAGTGGACTACTTTCTAGTGTTACTACTTCAATGGCTTCCACTATTTGAAGAAATTAATTCTGTTTTACAGGCATGTAGTTTTAATAAATGTAATACATGGTAATCTTCACTGAGATTATATTTCAACGGATTTGTTCCGTTTAGATGCTTAACACAAATGATGCTTTGATGATATTACTTCACTAGGTATGTATGTGAATATGTATGAATATACGATCTGAGCAATTTTTCAATTTTTTTCGTATTTATATTTTATACAAAACAAAAAAGAAGCAGAAATCTAATAGCAAAAGGAAATGCATCAGCCGGGAATCGAACCCGGGTCTGTACCGTGGCAGGGTACTATTCTACCACTAGACCACTGATGCTTTGATGATAAAAGATCTGCAGGCATATTGTTGTAGAATCCTTATTCTGACGTGGACGAATGAGGAACGTGAAGTCCTCCATCTGGGAAGAGAAACTACTGCCAGTTGATTTTGTTAGCAGGTGGAGAGAGAGAGAGAGAGATGGAATTCCAGCAGTGTTGAGGCCTTTCAGCACTATTGCTCCCTCGGCAAACATACCCTTCCAGAAATTCAATTCCACTTCATTCTCCTCTATTCAAAAACCCAAGAGGCTGCTTTGTTGTGCAACTCTCTCCAATCTTGTTGGGTAAACCGTTTCTTCTATTCATCATCATTTTTCCCATTTCAGACTGTCTTTTCTGAACCTGAACCCAATATTTTCACGTCAAAACATTCAAGCAGTTCAGAAGCAGGTGTGTGCTTGAGTGTCGGAACTCACCTCATTCCCCATCCCGACAAGGTACCGTTTTTCTCTCTCCCCTCTTCTCCTTGGCTGCTTTCTGTCTGAGCTGCACAATACAAGCAAGATTGGATTTTTATTGGAAAGGTGGGGTTCTTGCAGGTTGAGAAAGGCGGAGAAGACGCCTTCTTTGTCAGCAGTCACCGCGGCGGAGTCATTGCGGTGGCCGACGGCGTTTCTGGGTACTGGGCTTTGGCTTTTCATTTTCTCATAAAGAATAATGCTTGTGTAGCTTTACAACTTATGCTCATAAATAGTGTGTTCAAATCTTGGCAGTTGGGCTGAAAAAGATGTGAATCCAGCTCTTTTCTCGCGTGAGTTGATGGCTTACGCCTCTACCTTAGTCGAAGATGAAGAGGTCTTGATTTCTCGATCATCTTTTACATATTCTTGTATTGTTCATTTCTAGGTTATTAGTGAAAAAAATAAAATGCTAGTGTAACTAATGTGTAGGTTAACTATGAGCCACGAAGTTTAATAAGGAAAGCACATGCTGCTACCACTTCCATTGGCTCTGCCACCGCGTAGGTTCTCTCACTTCATACTTAGGGTTAATGGTAGTTTGTGATCTCAACTTTAACGATTTCTTTTAGTTCATATTTATGCCTCATTATTGTGCTTTCACATGCTTCTCTTAGAGTTGTTGCAATGCTGGAAAGGAATGGGATATTCAAGATAGCAAATGTAGGGGACTGCGGTGTGAGGATCATACGCAAAGGCAATGCTGTTTTTTTCATGGTTTCACTGTGTTTCTTGGGATGTTTCAGCCCCCATCTTTTCTTGTTTCTCATTTCAGATTTTGCATATTTGATTGATCTATATATGATTATAGGTCAAGTGGTGTTTTCCACTTCTCCACAAGAACATTACTTTGACTGCCCATATCAGCTAAGTTCGGAGGCTGTTGGTCAGACATTCCTAGATGCTACGGTGCCAAATTCGATTCCAGTTGAACTACTCTTCGACATAATTGTATCCAATTTAGATGGTGAAGTCATTTTTTGTGTTGTGATGAAATGCAGGTAATCAGTGTGGAGTTGATGGAAGAGGATATGATCGTGATGGGGTCGGATGGGCTGTTCGACAATGTTTATGACAGAGAAATTCTCTCAGTTGTGGACTCATGTGATAGTGTTGCTGATGCTGGTATGCTCTTTCAACTAAACATGGCTTGTTTTTTGAAGCTTGGTTCTTCTATACTCTTACTGGTGTAGTGGGTGTAGCAAAGGCATTAGCTAATCTTGCTTATAGCCATTCAAAGGATTCGAGTTTCGACTCCCCTTATTCCCAAGAAGCTCGAGCACAGGTGAGTTGTTCGCCCTTGCCTAGTTATTGCAATTTCTACACATGCATATGATTAATAACAAATGTGGTGTTTCTGAGCAGGGTTTTGATGTTCCTTGGTGGAAGAAAATAATGGGGATGAAGCTAACAGGCATGACTTCACTAAGCCCTATATTCTCCATATATTTTGATGCTGACAATTGGCTCTCTCTTTAAATTGGGCAGGTGGGAAGCTTGATGATATCACTGTGATCGTTGGGCAGGTCAAGAGCTCGTTGAGCTCATGATTATACGTATGCCAGTTCGATTGGAAGTTGGCTCGTGAGAGAGAGAGCACCTGCATTAGCCTTGTTTCATTGGAGTGATGCAGGTCTAAGGAAATTCTTGATATCGATTATATAGAATGTAACCAAGAATCACTTGAATACAAATGAACCAACATGAAGTTTTTGGATCACGTGTATGCAAAGCTTCTGGCTCAACCAGACATTATTAAAACTTGGCCATTTTCATGAGATTCCAGATATTATAATCATCAAACATATTCCCAAGATTGGAAGTTTGGAACAGGTTATTCCCCATGTTGGAGAGTGAATATGAAATTACAACTAAAATAAATCAAGAAAAGCAATCTCCAGCTTCAGCATGTGTAGTTAGAAGAACTTAGAAGTAACAATGCCACAAAATCCCTTCTGTGACCATATCAAAATTTTCTGGTGCAATTAGATTCCATAACTTTTAACTCCACAAGGCCCTGTCTGTCAGTACAGGTCCGTGTAACATAAATACGTAATCAACGAAATAATGGGAAAAGGACCCTACTTTGACCAGATTATTGGAACATATAACAATTTCTAAACTAGATATGAATCAAATGCTCCTGTATAAGGTTGTCTCCTAGTATCTGCGTAAACCAAGTCGCCGACATAAGGGCTTACCCAACTAGCTCGCCCATGCCTGTGCCCATGCTCATATCGCTTTGGTATTCTGATACAACAAACTTCACTGCATCTACTTTTTAGGTCACATTGTCAATGTGGCTACTATTATTTAAATCTTGGAAGAAGGATTTTGCTGCTTCGTAAGTAGACCAGCAGATTGCAGCAGCCGGAGCATGGAAGAGCATTCTGGGCATCCATCCTCTCATAAGACCTCTGTATCCATCTTTCTTTACTATTGTTCGAAAAACATCCCCAATTGAACCACTAACAAATCTATCACATCCACAGACACCCTGCAGTAACTCAATTCATCAGCGTTAAGTTGTAGCTTACACAGAAATGAAGAAACATGTCCCAGAAGAGAGACAACTGATTAACACTATCACCGTTCAGTTCTTACAATGATTGAAGCTTTTATGGGTTTTTCATATGAAATTGAACCAGAAAGATCAGGAATAAGAAAACAATGAACGAGTGAGGATATATGAGGAAAGACACGGGTGAGGAGAAAAATAAATAACAAGGGAACTCAACCAAGTAATATATGAAAGAAATATTGTAGGCTAGCAACGTTGATTTAATGAGAAAGATAAGGAAAAACAAACAAAGACACCAACTCCCTCTAGTCATGTACACAACAGATTAGAGAAAAGGCAAATGTCCCCTTCAAACACCATCGGAAAGAGATAATGGACTGCACGATGGTCACAAGCCTAACCAAAATGCTCACTAACACCACCCTCAGTCCCCTTGAAACCATCCTTCACTCACTCACTCACTCACCATCTCTGCATATTCTTCCTACACAAACCTCTTCTAATTATCCATTATATCCCACACTGAGATATACATAGCCCTGCCCCACCCACCCAAGAACCAAACATTTACATTTCTAAGAAAACTCTAATCCTTGGCTGTGATAACAAATAGAGCAACGGCCGACTGTGAGCTAGCCACCATAATAAATCGTAGTCTATACCTCAACGAAGCACACACTGTCTTTTAACTTCTATATAGCTAAATTACACCAAGTGAGCTCATTTACACAAGAAAACAAATATAATTTCAAGTACCTGGCACTGCAATTGAGTCTTGACGACATCAAGGGGAGTGGTCAAGGCGGCAGCCAAGGCCCCAGCTGCTGCCCCAGCCGTAGCATGAACGACCAACGTCTCATCACTGAGGCTCTCAGGCGAATGCGAGACCTCCATCAAACCCCTCTTCGCGGCCTCGTAGGTGGCGAAATGCAGCGCCGTGAAAGGGGCATTCATCAGCACTGTAGTCCTGTAAGAAGCGTAAAACGCCCAAAACCCATCCTGCCTCATCACTCTCGACACGCAATCCCACACCCCCTTGTACGGACTGCTGCCCAATTGCAGCCTCTGCTTCACCATATCCATCGGCGTCAGCACCGCGTCGCTGGCGATAGTAGCGCAAACCCCCGAAGCCGCGTGCGCCACGTGATTGTCGGGATTGCCACCGGAGAAGCTCTTCTTGCAAATCTCGTAAACGGAGAAATAAGCCGCGTGCGCGGGCCCCGCGCCGAGCGCCATCGCGCCGATCCCGCGGTAGAGGCCTCTGGCGCCGTCGGTCTTCAGAATCGACTGCACGGCTTGCTTGACGCTGGCGGACTTGATGGGGCAGGAGCCTAGGGCTTGCATTTGCGTTTTGATGGTGTCGACGGGGAACATGGCCATGTGCTCCACCATGCCGGCGACGGAGCCGGCGATCATGAACTGCCAAAAATGGAGCCCGTCGTGCTCCACGGCGGCGATTCCCGGGCTGTAATCGGGTTGCGGCGGCACGGGAATCAGCTCCGCCTGCTGGAATTTTGGGGAGGCGTCGGTGGCCATGGAGCGATCAGAGAGCGGATTTAGGTTCAGCAATTGTGCAATCTGTGAAAGCTGAAATGCATCGCGGAATTGATAGAGAAAAGTCTTTGAAAACGGAAAGTTCAAAACTAGGGCTACAGCTTCCAATAAATTGGGGGCCCGGTAATTAAATGGTAATTGGTAAAAATTTAAATAACCTAGGTTGTTGATGGATATCAAAATGCAAGCTTTACAGCAATTGGGTGCTGAAAATTCTGCTGCGCTGATTTTGTTCTCTCTTGAACAGATGTGAATGATCTCAGCATACTCATCACTCTCTATCCTTTTTATCGAAAGAGTGAATAATTCATTCTACACACATGTAATTTTATTTGTATTTTAAATGCACAGATAAATCTTTATTTTTTATACTTTAATCAGATAATTTATTTTGGTTTTTCACTATATTGTGATCAAGTTGTTGACAGCATCTTCATGATACAACAATTTCTACAATTTTGGATTACTACACAACAAATTGAAGTTCGACTAACTATTCAAAATGAAAAAAAAAAAAAAAAAGAGAATTACAATTGCTAGTAGGGTGAGCATTCGGATTTCAATTTGTATTTTTCTAATCCGAACCGATCCAAAAATTCTAATTTTGAGAGAAAAAATCGATCCGAACCGAATATCCGAACATCCGGAACCGAAAATCCAAAATTATGAAAAAATCGAAAATTCGAAACCAATTTTTATTAATTCTTATATATATTCATATTAAATTTTAAAATATATAAATAAAATATTATTTATATATATATATATATTATATAATTCAATTTTGGATTTAAAAAATCCTATCTGATCCGAAAATCTGAAATTTTGAAAAATTTCAATCCGATTCGAAAATCCAAAAAATCCGAACCGAATTTTAAATTTCGGTTTGGTTCGGATCGGATATTCGATTTTCGAATTTTTTGCTCACCCCTAATTGCTAGAATGTAAGATGCAAATTGTAGTTGCCATTTATATGAAATGTATAATAATTGAATAGTTGTGGTGTTCATTCATAAGAATGTAACATCATTTAGAATGGGAGAACCATTATATCATGTCTTTTTTCCATAAAAATTCGTTTGTTGTGATTACACTATTTGATGTGGAGCATATCTTCGCTCTCAAAGCACACCTCACCTGCAAATGATTTTGAGAAATCAAATTAATCTACACTAAACATAGTTTCCAAATATGCAATTTATTTAATTTTCGCCAATTGAAACTTCATGAAAATATAGATTGAAGACGGTTGTACATTCTAGTGAGAATTCATCTTTTTTTGAGAAATTAAGAATCATGCACAGATGTATAAAGTCGATTAATAAAATCTATAAAGTTGTGCACAATGAAAATATTCTAAAATTGTTGCACAATAAAACAATTTTAGAAAGTTTTCGTTATGCACAACGTTATACCGTTCTATGCATCATTTTTACACGTCTTATGCATAGTTCGCAGAGTTCGTAAAAACGATGTGTTTCTCGTTTGATCCACTCCCTATATATATATACCTATTTCATTGCTTCTTGGCCTTTCTGTCTTAGATTAAAATTAGAATCTGGATGTGGTTATATGCCCTTTCTGTTTGAGTCACTTGTCTCTTGTTCTGCTACTGCTTACTCCTCATTGAGGAAGCTATTTTTCTGAATCAACAATACCTATTTTGGGAAAATGATGTTATAAACCTGGGTTTCCCCGAATATCAGCATTACGGTTTTAATCATCTGGCGTGTATTACTAGTGGTAATTACATCAGTAATGTTAGGGCAATGATGTGCGGGGGCTATCAACCACTCAGCCATCTCTCCGAAAGACAATTTACGAATTTTAAGTAGATTACATTTTGTAGATTTTATGATTCTTGTCATTCTAAATCTACTTAAAGTAAGCTTGGTTGGCCTTCATGTCTCTGCTTTCTTTTTCATTCTTCATCTCTGTACTTTTCCTCTTCTTTTCGTATGGGTGTGTTTTGGGTTCAAACCCTGTTTCTTCGTAATATGTTCCCAATTTTTTTCGTGGCTAGAAGCCTCTAGCTGAGGTCACTTGTGGATCCTCTTCTACAGTAATTGCTTTCCGTTTGTACTCGAAATAATCTGTAGTTGTAATGAGTTTTTATTTGATTTATTGAACAGGGTATGAATTTTGTGTATGTAGTCCTCATTGTCAGTACGACTATGACATGCAAAGATAGCAAGGTTGTAGGGAATGCAAAATTTAGGGCTCAAGCGACGAATGGTCGACCTCCTCCATCGGGTTGGTTGAAATCTAAAATGGCTTTGAAGTCCTCCTCTGCACAGGAGACATCTCCACTGTGTTCAGGAAGCCACACAAAATTGTGCCACTTAGAAGAGAAAGTTGTACTTTAGTCTGTAAATATGTTAGAAATGTATATTTTACT
Source organism: Salvia rosmarinus (assembly GCA_036937905.1). Lineage (NCBI taxonomy): Eukaryota > Viridiplantae > Streptophyta > Magnoliopsida > Lamiales > Lamiaceae > Salvia > Salvia rosmarinus. The sequence goes on from CM072820.1 coordinate 62,252,972, forward strand.
AGATATTTATTGTCACGGAGAAACCTGCTTGTCTTATAATTCAAAGACTAGCATTATTGATAACAGCATGACGTCGTACTGCATTGTTTGCGTGTCTGGTATCAAGCAGGTTCCCTTTTTTCTCCTAGGTGGCACTAGAATCAGAACTCATTTCAATTGCCTGTTATGAAATAATCGGACCAAATCACATCCTTTTGCAACTCTCTCTTTGAAGTGACCCGAAAAATAAGAAATGGAAAAACGAACACATCTTAGAACCTTTGATCTCACATAAATTGAAGTTGTAAACGAACAAAGAGAAGCAGAGGGAAATGTTTTTTGACTAGAAAAAGAAATTAATGTGAAATAGGATAATCATGCGCCATTTTACAAGTCTAACTCAATTTGTCAAATTCAGCAGTAGTTTCGATGCAAAAAACTTGCTCAAATTTCTCATTCCTATTTTAAGAATTGTAAGGGCTCTCTGCCTAGATTGTATCTGGTGCAAGATTGCAGCACAAGGATGGCGACTCATTAGCAAATGATTCTATCTCAAACTGGCGCAGCGCCAGCTAGAAGCATCTGACTAAAGTTCCAAACACCTGGAAATAATGATCGTAGATACAGTGAGAAAAAAAGAAGATGATATAACAAAGATGGTACCCAAAATATAGACAGCGTAAATAAAACAGGCATCTAATGCCACTCTACCATGGCCTGTGCCAACCCTTCTCAACTGAGCAACGTATTCAGATATCTTCTTGATGGACTCAACCTGAATGTTGCAAGCATTAGCCGTTAAGAAAATGACACTGTAGAATTGCGTAACATGTTGTGGAAATTTTTGATTCACCTGCTCCGCCAGAAACTCACTCTCCACGAAATCTGCAAGCTGAGTGTCGTTGTTCTCATCAGCCACCTACACGTTGTTTAAAAGGCATAAGCTTGCAGTTCCGAGAATAAATAACAGGACAAATATGCGCACTTTGAAAATTACTAAATGCACTTACTAGGCACAAGGAAAATGGGCAGGTGGAATCCGCAGCCAAAATAGAGCAATAAAGAATATGAATTTAAGGCGGGTACATGAGGTGATATACCTTGTGTAAATTCAGAAGCTTTTCATTTGTCAACTTTTCCAGAGATAAAGCGAGTTCCATTGCTGAAAATTTGAAAAATAGAAGCAACTTAGAACCATCATGTATCAAACACACACACGTAGCCATAGAAATGAAAACTAATGTGCACTCGTATCTAGTAAACTAGATGAGCTTTACAGTATGGTATGCCTAGAATTGCCTCGTTCCTTTTAGTATAGATACTGACATGACAAGTATAATATGTGAATTCACATACAAACAGGGAACTCTAGTTTTTTACATCCTTTTGATTTGCACAAGGCTACGTACACGAAGATAGTAAGCTTCAGGTCAGTGACAGCAACCATTTAGGTCTGAGCATTAGCATAAACTACACGTTGATTACTGATGCAAGCAAAGCTCAAATTATTGTCAAACATCGGTAGATACACAAAACTTTGATAGTTAACAACCTTGGTAATAAACTGCTTCAGAAGAACTGTAAGAAATCAGGTCTCAACCTACCATACAATGCATCCCCTTTGTCGAGGTGATCATAGTCAGCTATCGGCATCATCATCCCCTGCAACTTAACTTTTCCACCTCTCTTATTCTGTAAACAATTGGAGGAAGTTAGATACTTGGAATTGGATGAAATCTAAAGTGGAGTAATCAATCTTGTAGATACATAAAAAAGCACCTGATATTCCATAAACATTTCTGCATGCTCCCTTTCTTCCACACTTGCTTCTTTGAAAAACCTAATCATTATCAAGAACTTGTGACAATTGCGTGCAAAGAGTTCATAAAGCAGATGAGAGAAACATGTAGATTTGAGAGAATTACTTGGCAATCCCCTTAAGAGCAACGTTGTCTCTATCGAAGTAGGCATACATTGCGTGATACACGTAAGATACATTATACTCCACACTGCCATTCAACAAACCGATAAAAGAAAAAACGGATTAACTTGGTACTTGGTAATAGTGTCTAATGATCGAATTAATTTTTATAAGAGGATAGCATTGCTCTACTACATCGAAAAACAAAAGGATACAAAAAAAGAGAACAGTATATATAGCCTTAGTCAGTATTAGCTTCACAGATCCATCACAAATTGCACAAAAATAATACTAGTAAATATTTCAAAAAAGCTAAACAAAAACACATATATGCTCGAAAAATGTACTCACATCCCAAGAAAAACCAAATATATAAAATAATGTACAATTATTCTAAACATCTGGATGTACTCGGCGCAGTAACACACACACAAACATAATGTTTATATATATACAGACGTATAAATATATGGAGATACATAAATAAAAGTATAAAAAGGAAGGGAAAGAGAAAAGGAAGAAAAATCAAAATGTACTTGATCTGATCGTTGATGGCGGCTTCACAGGGGTCGGAGTAGACATGGCGAGCAAGGGAGGCGTGTGGAACGGTGGGGACGAGTAGGAGTTCCTTCTTCACTTCTTCGAACGGCTCAAAAACAGCGCTTATAATCGCCGGGTTGTTAGCTTCACCGGAGGCGTTCATGACTAGACAGCTGGCTCTCCGGCAGCGGAGAGGCCGATTTCCGCCGCCGTGGAGGAGGCGAGGAGCGAGAGGCTGAAGCAGTGAATTGGCCGTTGTGAGCGACATGCTTAATTCGTGTACCTAAATCTGGAGGAGAATTAGTAATTCGGCCCACTGTCATTATATAGAGACGCAAATGGGCGGGCGAAGGTGGTGCCGGCCGTTGGATTGGGGACACGCGGACGGCGTGGATTGAGGGAAGATGAAGGGCGTGTGCCCGTCTCGTGGAACGGATATATTCAATTATGGTTGGACGACTGACCGACCCCTTTGGCTCTCGGAAAGAGTATTTTAGAAACCAATTATTCAATCGAACTTCATAAACTTCTAACAAATTTTTTTGGACTATTAGTATATATCAACTTTTAATACTACAGAGAAATATACTTTTCCGTAAGAATTTTCGATATACTCCCTCGGTCCACTAATTTTTTTCGTAAGAATTTTCGATGTATATTTTTAACATAAACCTATCTACTTATTTACAAAAAAATCACATATGACCCACCTTTTTACACTCAATACCCATTAATATATTCATTTATTTTTCTCATGACACACCTTTTTATACTCACTTATTTTACACTCATTACAATTTATTAAAACTCGAGCCACCAAAATCAATGAACGATTTTGGTGGACGGATTGAGTCAATTTTAATAATAAAAAAATTGAGTATATTGTGAATAGATTAAGGGTCCTATATTAATATAATATTAAATTAATTAATGGTGAATCATAAATGATAAAAAGTATAAATAAGTGGTATTGATGATAAGAAGGAGAGATAGTGATGGACATAATGGTAAAAAGTGTAAATAAAAGATATATTTAGAGTAATAAATATAAAATTCTTGTGAGATAATTTCAAAAATAAAAATAAAAAAATTGGAGGATGTATTAAAGAAAAAACTAAAAAAAAATTGAGGGACTAATGAAGTATTTAAAATTAATGTAAAACTAATATCATGATTGTTTATTTAACCGTGGAACTCTAAAATATAATAATAGGCCAAATATTGATATGGATGGAATATAAATTTCACTTTTGACTTAATTATTTCTATGGCCTAATGGCAGGTTTACTTAAGTCTTCTTGGGCAAGAACGTGACGTTTGGCTGACTACTTCGGCCTAGGCTGACGAAATTGGACGTTCGGCTTGAAAAAATACTCTAGATAGTTTCTGGGCTGTACGGGCTTTGGGCCAAAGAGTCCTAGATGTTCATGCCAAACAAGCCAACAATTTTATGATGTTTTATACTTTTTCCGCCACGTTTGGTATGACTTATTTGTTTTGACATGGTGTTTTAGGAGTTAGTATTTTGTGTGTGAAGTAATACGGTTGATTTATGTTTTATGTGTTAAGTAGGAACTAAAAATATAAACAGACAAAGTATAATGAAACAGTAATTCTAAAAGAAATAGGAGTTAAGTTAAATAGAATGGAGGGAGTATTATACTTGAATTATATAGATATTACAATATTTATTATGGTGTAGTGACTATGCCTTTAGTCTATCAATCTAGGAATCGGATGGGCTTAGCCCTTTACCAGTTTTAGTTGGGCCTATAGTAGGTAGACATTTTTTGTCCACCGTAAATTTTTAACATAAGACTTCTTTTTCTGTTTTTATTTGCACAGAATGGCTTCTTTTTCGTATTGATTGCAAGTTAAAGTTTTTCTTGAATCTCTTTCCTTATAAGATAAATTTTTTCTCTGGAAAAAAGATTTCCTCCCTAACCTGTAGTAGGGATGGCAACTGGCCGAATCTAAAGTAGGTCTTGTTGGGTCCAAATCCAAATTCATTTTTTAAAATATTAAAGTAAAGATTCATTAAATCTAAAAACAGAGAGATCAAAATCCAGATTGATAAGACATATTCATCAAAATATCAATGTGGGCTCTCTCTCTGTTTTTATTTTTATTATTTTGATAGAATTAATTAATAATCAGGAAGAAAAAATAGTTAAGATATGTAAGAAATTTTTTACGTGAAATTAATAATTCTGTCACTGGACTTTGCTTAACTAAACGAGAACTTGATTATACAGAAAGACATAATTAATTCATAAGGAAATACATAAATTGATACTTCATTCCATTCTAAAATCATGATTGGACATGAATGCTATTTATACAATATCATCGTTCCATTTGAAACTCATTACATATTTACATTCCTTCCACTCTCATTCCTTGAAAAATTTACCTTATATAATCTTTATATTGAATTTGATCTCTTTTAGATTAAGATTGGCTCATTTATGTTTGCCTCTATCTACTTCTCTGCTACAAATTTACCGTTTCTTAATTGCGCTTCGAATGTCACTAGACTCACTGTCGAAGTGGAGTTAGGGGGGCTTAAGCACCCCCAATCAATTATTTTAACTTTATTGTGCTTTATAGAAAATTTAGGATTTTCGTACTCTTTGTAGTAAAAAACGATTTTAACTCCCAAAAGTTGTATTTTTGGGTTCGCCATTACTCACTACTATTATTTGATTTAAAGTTTTTTAGAGAGAGTGCCCACATTGATATTAAGACTAAAATTCATAAGGCACACGACTTCCCAGGAATAGGAAAATTAATGGAATAGTACGGTGAGAAGGCATTGATTTAATCCCCAGTAGATTTATATCCATGCCAAAGAAACGTGACAATTCATTGGAGAAGTGGTTGGCACATTATTATCATTCATTTGCCATTTACTATGATACATCATATGACTCAACGTTTACACACCACGACTCTCTCTCTCTCTGTCTTTTGGGGAATCAAATTTCATCTATATTTGGATCAAATAATATACTTTTGATACTTGTGGATATCTCTAATAATTGCTGATAACAAAACTTTGACATAAATAATAGTCCTTGTATAAACTAATATTTTATTTTTGAGCTCTATTATTACTATTATTATAGTTAGGACTGTGATATATTCTCAAAATGTTATAAGTGTTAGTAGATGGTTCTTGAAAAATAAATGTATTAAGTAACTTAAGGCTTCCTCGAACATGGAAAATACAATTTATTCACACCTACAGCATGGATAGAAGACATTGAGAATTATGACGTTTTAATTTTGGAGAGTTGGGGATATTTATAATTCAACGGACAACAATTCGAAGAGTTTGTGATGAAATTTAGGTTGGAGCAATTAACTCAAATTTGCCATATGAATAATTAAAACTCTCTATATGTCTAAGTTATGATAAGAAAAAAAAAAGATTGTACTTTCTTTCTTTCTTTTTTTCAGTTGAAAATTAACCTGTACTGACAAAGTAGTAGGCCATACAGATGTATTGGCTAGGTAAACTTACAATTATGGTAATAAATTAGACTTTTGGAAGTACGTTATGACATATATAGGAGTACCTGTCGTGCGACACATGCATTGCACATACCGCACTTGCCAAATTTAAGACAAAAGATTATAAGGGGGTGTTTGAGTAAGCTTATTTCAGAGAACTTATAAGCTCCAAAAATTTATAAGATATTTTAAGAGTTTATAAAAAATAATGTCTCAAATGCTTATAAGTTATTAAAGTGTTTGGATAATTGATCATATAAGCTAGATAAAGAATCGTGAGTTAGATAGAAAAAATCATAGTTAGAGAGATAAAATTGATGAGATGTGAAGTTGATAGTATATATGTAGGAAATAACGAACTATAATAAGGTTATTTTGAGAAATTCATTATTGCTTATAAGTTTATGAAAAAATAAGTTATGGTTTACTAACTCATTATTAAGGGAGCTTATAAGCTATTGGAGCTTATTTTCACAGCTTATAAGCTGTTTAGGAGCTTATTTTGTCAAACACCTTGCAACAACTTATAAGTTCCTAAACAGTTTATAAGTTGTTTTAAAGAGCTTATAAGCTCAGCCAAAAACCCTCTAAGTCGATTTGGTCGACACAATATAGAAAAAAATGTACTAATCTGAATTATATAATTTGATAAACTACTCCACGGAGAGGAGGATTATGGTCATTTCACATATAATTCACACATGAATAAAGGCGAGCTCCGTTATTTTTCTCTTGACGAAGAACAATTTGTTGAGGAGGTCTAATCCAAGTGGAAAAAGCGAGCCACCAAAATTATTGATTCAAAATTTTAAATCCCACTGATGTATAAGTAGGGATGTCAATTGGTGAATTTTATCCGAACCATAACCAATAAATAAGTAATGGTTCTGGTTCTGGAATCGACCCATTATATATTAGATCTGAACCGGATCCAGACCATCAACTATGGGTCTTAAACGGTCCGGATCTAAGCGGGTCTGATAGGATATGGCCCAACCTCTCGTGCCCAACAGTGGGACCTAACCTCATCGTTGCCTACAGTTCTACGCTAAATGACGATCCCTAAACCCTAATTATGGGTAACGGTAATGAGGTAACGGCAGTAATCATGGGTAATAATGGTGGAGATCATGGTCAGTTATGGGAGAGTTATGGCCCGCCTATCAGGGGATTCGTGGGACATGATTTACGTTTGTGTATAAATAGGAGTTAGATTGAAGGTAAAAGGGTTAGCAAATTACTGAATACTAGAGCCCTTTGAGATACTTGCTGTAATCGAATTATAGTAAACATCTTGAGGATCATCTCCTCCGTGGACGTAGATCTTATTCTTGATCGAACCACGTAAAAGTCTCTGGTGTTCTTTACTGTTTTCATAAATCTCTCATACTAGATTTATCATTGGCGCCGTCTGTGGGAAACTCTTGAACAAAAAGCTGTGTTTTCTACAATCTAATGGCGAGGACACGTGCAAATGCTAGTACTGTCGGCGATGTCGGTAACAACCGTGCGGAGGACGATCAGGTGGTCACACAACGCCGGGGAAAGGGAATTGCGGACGCCACCAGCGGTCACACACCTGATGGTCACATGGAAAATGTTTCCATACACCGTGATCGCCGCCCCACGAAGAGGAAGACATCGACCTCGATGCGGTGAGCAGGAGGTTCACCGCTCCCACGAGGTCCTCGGTCGGCGATGTCCGAATTCCTCAACGCGTCAACCTCAATCAATTCGAGTTTCCTCAACGGATGACAAATGGGCGGGCCCTCAAGAGTGCCCGGCGTCGGTAACAGAAATCGAGGTCGCTTACCTCTCCGAAACAATCAACGTTCATCACGACATAACGATCGCCCCGATACTAGGGTTCATTCGTCCTCATACCCTCCGCGGAGTCGTTCTCCACCTCGATATGATACCCATGAAAATGGGCGGGAAAGAAGGGAGGAAAGACGAAGTCGAACTCCCCCACGAAGAGATGACAGACGTCGTTATCGATCTCCCACTCCCCCGGAGAGGGATGGTAACGAACTCCCCGGATTCGACCGACACGGACGAATTATCTCACCTTTTTCAAGGGAGATTCTGGATACACCTTGCCACGCCGATACGGGGCTCGAATATTGCATCGATGGCCTGGAGATCCTTCCCGACTTCCTATTTGCTATACCACCAATATGGCAAACCAATGGATGGAAGATTTCCATGTGTAAGGTCTTTCCCGAGGTGCTAATCTCCAACGCCGGCGTTGGTTCACCTCGCTCGCCGAACAGCATCCATTGCTTCAAAGACCTCATGGATCGCCTCGAATGGCGTTTTACGTAAGATGCCGCCTCGACAACCTTCGTCCGATCCGCTTACAATCCGCCAAGGACGGACGAAACAATGTCGAATTCGTCTCCGATTCATCATGGAATCTCTTAAAATAGATGAGAGTAACGATCTCTACATCATCAACGCATTCAAGAACGGATCCGACACGGAGCTCAATAAAGAGATCACCGTGAATGACCAAAGACGACTAGTCGTCTTTGGACCCCGGTTGACAACTTTGTCAAAGGGGACGAGTCGGACCGGAAGAGAGATCCGGGATGAGCAATGGATCGAGAGAAGAAAGCCGAGGATCGGGGCCGAGGTCTTTGAGCAGCGAAGTGCGTTCGAAAGAATAAAGAAAGGACCGGTGAGAATCAAGGTGGGACCTCGACCAAACCACAGTAATAACGATCGCCTTTATTTAAATCCGGTGAAATATTTGAGCTTCACATCGAGCTCTTTCCAAAACCTCCTCCTATGAAAGGAGGATCCAAAAAAGTCAACGGAAAGTATTGTGACTACCACCAGTGCGGTCACGATACGTAAGATTACAAGTCCTTGGGCTCACAGTTGACGAGCTTGTGAAGGAAGGGCCGAAAGAAGTACACCGACCGACTGGCCGGGTAATAAAAAGCGCGAGAGGAAAAATGGAGGTGGTAACAATCGTGGACCGACCTCAACGGCAACCCGACACGAAGATGGCGAGGACGAAGGTCCCAATGCAATTGAGCGGTTTTACGCTATAACCGGTTGCCGGTTAGTGTACGACGAGGTCGTCGCTTAGAAATGAAGCTCGAGGCCGACCCAAGAAGAGCGAAAAACAAGCGGCTCGAGATGGAGAAAATATTGTGTTCTCAAAAGACGACCCAAGACTAAGATCATGCCCACCAGATGCCATTACAATACAAGCCGTGGTGGGTAATAAAATGTACATCGGGTCTACATTGACATCGGAGCCTCCGTTAGCATCATATTCCGAGTGCTGGATAAACTTGATATCGGAGGAATTCAGATACACTCTGCACCTTCCCGCCACGGAGCTTTACTCGAGGCGGTTCAACCCGAATGTGTCATTACCCTTCCGGTCACCGTAGGCGCGCTCCCAGTCGGTCACCAAAGCCATTCAATTTTCCCCGTCCGAGCTCCTCTCCATACAATATTATCCTGGGAAGAGATTGGTCAGATGCAACAGAGCTGCCTCGCTCCGTGTACCACCTCACCATTAAGATACTCACCCCGTGGAGTGTTAAGCATTCGGGGTGACCAAACGGCTAAAGAATGCCTACGAGTCTCAACCAAGATGCGGCCTTACCACGGGCCTAGCAATTATGAGAACCTCCGAAGTTGCCACCTCGGGATGATCGTGAGAATCTTCACTATATGACGACGACCTTCCAAAGTTGTCAAGGTTGGTACCAAGTTCACCGATATTCGTCAACAGTCATGCGACTTCTAAGGGAATATAGGGATGTATTTGCATGGTCTCCATTGGATATGACCTGGGTCTCGCCGAGCTCATAACTCATCGTCTTAACATTGATCCGCCACTAAACCGGTTCGCGAAGAAAAGAAGTTTTGCCGCGAATGGCTTGGTCATAAGAGATGAGGTAACCCAACTCCAGGAGGCTAAAATCCTGTACGAGGTTAAATACCCAACTTGGATGGCTAATCCCGTTGTAGTTCGAAAGCCAGGAGACGGATGGCGTATGTGTGTCGACTATACCGACCTCAATAAACAACATCCAAAGGATCATACCCTCCCGACATTGACAAGAAGGTGGAAGCATTGGTCGGGCATGAGGTATTCGGTTTCTGGATTTATCTGAGGATACCACCAAGTCTTGATGAGCCGGAAGACGCCCAAAAGCAGCGTTCATTCTCGACTTGGTGTCTTTGCCACCGAAGATGCCTTCGGTCTAAAAACGCTGGAGCTACCTACCAAAGAATGGTGGATCGATCTTCAAAGATCACATAGGAGAAATTGTTGAGGTCTATGTCGATGATATAGTAGTCAAAAGCAAAAGTCGAGAGTGCGCCATTGACCTCGAAACTATTCTTCACCCTCGGTCGGCCAACCTCAAGCTCAATCCCAGTGCACATTTGTGGTGAGGACGGGTAAATTTCTGGGTCTTGGGTTTCTCAAGAAGGACCGAAAGCCAATCCTACCAAGGTGAAAGCGGTGCTCGACATGCGGATCCCAAAACCATCCGTGAAATACACAAACTCACCGGATGCCCGCCGCCTCGGATTCCTATCTCGGGCCGCCGAAGCGACTTCCTTCTTCAAGATCCCGAGGAGAGCTCCAGTTTCACTGGCAAGAAGAACACCAGTCGCTTTCACACAAGGAATATCTTACCGACCGCCGACACTATCCGCCCCAAGCAAGGTGAAACTCTATCGTTATATCCGCCACCCGACGAGGCAATTAGTCTCAGATTGGTGCGAGAAGAGATGGGACGGCGACTTCCCATCTACTTCATTAGCCGTGCTCTCAAAGGACCGAGACGAGGTACACCAACCTCGAGAAGGTAGCTCGCCTTAGTGAGCGCCAAACGACGCCTCGGCCTTACTTTCAAGCTCATTCGCCTCGGTACTAACGGATTTACCTTTAAGGCAAGTCTTATCAAAACCGAGTCATCTCGACGTATAGCTAAGTGGGCACCGAGCTAGGCGAACACGATATCTCATACTCCCCAGTAGCCATAAAAGGACAAGCCTGCAGATTTCCCGGTGGAGGTCAAATTCACCGAGGTCGCCTACCAATGAGGTCACTCCCACCCCACTGCGGAGGAACTGTTTTACATCACCCACATCACCCGTGATTGTTGGCGAGATGTATGTGGATGGTGCCTCATGTAAGACGGGCAATGGAGGCGCATCCTCCTCCTCGGCCCAGATAAGCAAGAAGTGACATACGCCCTGCGGTTTACCTTCCCAACCACCAACAACGAAGTGGAATATGAAGCATTGATCTCTGGACTCCGCCTAGCAAAAGAATTGAAAGTGGACAAAGTCCAGATATTTGGAGATTCCCAGGTTGTGGTAAACCAGGTTTTAGGCACATACGAGGCTAAGGAGGATCGAATGAAGCAATACCTTGAGAAGGCAAAAGAGATGCTGACTTCATTCAGATACTTCAGTATTAATCAAATTCCACGAGGGGAAAACAGCCGAGCTGACATCCTTAGTAAATTGGCTTCGTCATCGGCAAATCCGCCAGTAGAGGAAGTTCATTCCAGAAGCATTGAAGCGCCTCATATCAGCGTTATCTCAGAGGCTGAACCGAACTGGATGACGCCCCTAAAAGCATATCTGGAAGTGGGCACACTACCTCAGGATCGACTGGAGGCCAAAAGATGATGGCGAAATCCAGTATCTTATGCATGAGGCGCTATACCTGAAGTCTTACCTTCAACCCTCCCGAGGTGCCTCGAGCCGGAAGAAGCCAACCACGTGCTCAATGAAATTCACCGAGGGTCTTGTGGAAGCCACATCGGGTCGTGAGCTCTCTCAAAGAAGACGCTGAGGTCGGGATACTACTGGCCCACCCTCGTACAAGATTCGGCCGAACTCGTCAAAAGTGTCCGGTGCGATTCGTTCCACGGTCAAAAGCGCCTCGGGCGATCTAAGCGATGCAGAGTCCATGGCCTTTCATGCGGTGGGAATTGACATTGTTGGTCCGTTCGACCGAGCACCGGTCGGCCGATGCTTAGTCGTAGCCATAGACTACTTCACAAAGTGGGTCGAGGCCGAACCACTATCGAGCCTCACGAAAGGTGAGAATTCGCACCTTCGTGTGGAAAATATAGTCCGCCGCCGGCATACCACACGCTCGGTCTCGGACAGCGGCACCCAATTCGTGACAAAACTTCAAGGTGGTGCGAAGAACTTGGATCGATCAACGTTTCACCTCGGTCGCACACCCACAAGCGAATGGCGGCACCGAGGTCACCAACCGCACGATCGTACAAGGATTAAAGAAGAGGTTGGACCGAGCTAAAGCGATCGGGCTGAAAATCTCCTCAAGTCCTTTGGTCCTCGGACCACACCTCGGACGTCGCGACGGAAACCCTTTCGGCTGGTCTGATGCCGAGGCTGTCATACCGGCCGAGATCGGCGGCAAGCCCGCGCGCTCTACACTTCGATCGGGCCGGAAGCGAGGAAGACTTGCGAGCAAACCTCGACGCCTCTCGAGAAGCGCGAGCTAGCCTTCATAAACGAAGCCAAGTATAAAGCCCAGGTTGCACGGTACTACAACAAAAGGGTCAAAACTTCCGCGTTCCAAGTAGGCGACCTCGTCCTACGCAATAATGAAGCCAGTAGAGCTGAGCGTCTTAACAAGCTGGATCCAACATGAGAAGGCCCATACCGTGTTCACGAGAACCTTGGTAAGGGGGCTTACAAGCTATCTCACTTATCCGGTGCGCTTATCCCTCGAACCTGGCATATTTCTCATTTAAGGAGGTACTTTACATAGTTTTGATTTCAGATCAGCTTTATGTTAGTCTCCTTACTTGCCTTGTCGAGTCGAGGTCATATATTTGTTGAATAAAATATTTATTTTCCAATGAATATTTCATTTCACTTCGTTTATTCATATGCGAACATCTATTTGGATATATCGCATTTAACCTTCACGAGGGCGCCTCACGAAGATAAAAACCCACTAAGTAGGGTACTCACTAAGCTAGCCGCACTCGTAGATTACTCATTGAATTGAGCGTCTCGGTGCAACGACATGGACTACTCACTAGTTTGAAAGTCTACATGCATACATACAGATTACTCATTAAGTTGAAAAAATCTACATGTATAAGACATCCAAAATTGGATCTCACCAAATCATGGCAAAGTATACAGTATAAATACATTTATGACCAAACGAAGTCCTAAGCTATGTTTATACCTCTCAAAAGGAAAAACGTACACTTCGAAACGAGTCTAAATACATTTATACTTACATACAAAGTCCTACACTATGTACGCTCATTCGGGTTTCCGGGCTCCGCCTCGCCGAGACTCACCGAAGCTGAGATAATTTTGAACGAAGTCCCCAGGTCGGCGATGGATACCCGGAATAAACTCTGTGCCTTCCACCCAATCTACGAGGGTAGCCCCACCTAGGCCTGTTCCGGGAGTAGTTTGACTCGGCGCGGGCGGATTCGACACAGGAGTTCAATCCTGCACCCGAGGCCGCATCTGGACCCCGTGAACCTGACGTCGGACCAGGACTATGCCCTTGTCCCCGAGCTCTAGCCCTTCCACGTCGATTGGCGATCCGCGCCCTCTCCTCCGAGCGCGCCGAGCGTCCTCTATACGCTCCATTGTCGGATGGACCCATTTGACGGAGCACTCGGCGTGATCGCCGTGGCCGCCTCTTCTTCGAGCTCTTCAATTATGGGCTCGGCATTGCCACTCGTAGATCTGTGGCGGGGGTGGGGGCATCGTCGTTTATGGACGATCTCGTACATCTGCATGTATTTCGTGATGAGTCGAGGCGCTTTTAAAATTCTTGCTATTTGGACCTCCTCATCCTCAATACCATGCCTTCGCCAACAAGCTCGAACTCGATCGTCGGCTTGATATAGTCGTTCCCGATCCGGCGGATGACCTTTTCGTACTCTTCATGCTCTTCCGAGATCCGAGCCGAACTTCTCCGTCATCGGCTCAAGTTGTTCCTCGCGATGCATCGATCGTCCGTGGATCACATCTGCAGATAAATCAGCCCGACTTGAGATGTGTAATCCTTAACTTTAACGCCTCATTTTCGACAAGGAGGCGAGCCACCTCAGATCGACTTCATGCAATTTTGTTTCGATTCGGTGGCGATGCCGAGGTGACATCCATCTTGCGATACCGAGTCATTTCGGCAGACCGACTCTCCAATGTGTCACCTCTTCATCCTTCTCGAGCGAGCACCTCGGACTTCTTTCGGTTTCGTTAGCGATTCATGATCCATCAAGCACCGAGGTGAAGAACGCTAGAAATAAGACAACAGACAAGGCATTTTAACAAGATATGTCTATTATTATTCAAAATGGAAGTTTGTACAACACCGGGTCCTATCGATCCCGGCAAATCATCCTATTACATTGGGTCCACTGACCTCAGGCTCATTAGGCTGATTGCCGACCCCTCCGACCTCCTGCTGCTGCTCTTCCGCTGGTTGACGATCTGCGGAAGGGACGTCCGAGCTTGGACCTGCCGCCCCGGTTTCGGTCCTCAACTCAGCAAGGAAGGCTTGAAGCTCCACGTCTTCATCTTCCTTGCACTGAGTTACGGCCTCCGCCGTCAGGAGCGAGGCAGAAGACGCCAAGGCATCCACCACGGGAAAGGAGGTCGCCCCAGCGATTATGCGAGCGTAATTCTTGCATACCTCCAGGTGGTCGACCTCAACCCAACCGTGTTGGGCCTTATCAAAATCTGGTCTCTCGGCCGCCAACTTCTCTAGGTGGCCACAAATCACCTCCGGCCTCATCACAGCAGCCAGGTCGGAGATGAAAGAGGAAAAACTCTCCGACTCGATAAGCTTGCTGGCGAAGGCCCTCAGCATAGGTCCTTGCCCGCTGCCAAGCGCGCTTTGTTTGCTGCCCGCCTTCTCTCGACCTCGGCGACCTCCTCTTGGCGCTCTCTCTTCAAGACGGGCCACTGCAAGGCCCGGTCCTTCTTCTTGAGGCACTCTCGGCCATCTTCGCCACTTGGCTCGCCTTTCGCCTTAGCAGTTCAAGCGTCCACCCCAGAGGCAACCAACATGCGGATTCACCGCGGCCCTCGATCCGTCATGATGGCTAGCCTTTTCTCCATGGCCTCATATTGCGGGCGCCTCAACGATAAGCCCGGCCATGCGGTGCATCTCACCGACCATCGAGGCCGCATCCCGAATATGGAACAATAAGCAACAAGTAACAACAAACTTACAAGGAGAAGGGTAGCGACTTATACCTTTGGGAAGGATAAGGAAGCTCGGAAGCCGCACCTCGGCCGATGCCGACCATGGACCTCGATCTCCAACGTCGGGCCGAGGTCGTCGAGGATCGGTCACTGGTCTTCAGTATGCCCACCACCACGGGCATTGGGTGGACTCGCCGTCTCGCCTTCTTCCTCGGGCTCCCTTCGATCGGAGGAAGCGGGCGGCGAGATCGGCACATTGACTTCTCCGGTGGGTCAACCTTCACAAATTCAACATGAGAATTTCATTAGCACAAAGAAAATCAAACGAGGAAATAAAGATAAGAAGGTTGCCTCACCCAAATCGCACCACGACACCGGAGCTTCGACCCATAGACACTCACCAAAGATCGTTCAAGTCATCCTCAAGATAGTTGATCGATAGGATCTCACCCATATCGTTCAACGACTTCTCTATAGGCCCGGAGATTAATTTTCACGTCCTTTATCGACCCGAGGCCCACTCATACCTCGGATACCCTCACCGCAAAAAGAAGTATCTATTTTGCCGTGGGATACCTTCGACGGGAAGCAATTTTAAACTTGAGGCGGTGATGGGTAATATACTCCCTATAGACTTGATGCTAAAAACGCATCAAGACTTGAAGAGAACCCTCGCCTATGCCATAACAGCCAACCCTAGCCCCATCACCGACCTAATAGAATTGGAGGTCGGTTGGCATATAGGGATCCGAAAATACTCCGAAAGCTAAGGAAAATGGGGCAAAAGAAAATCTAAGCCCACTATTAAGCTATCTACAAAATGGTGATAAATCCTCAGGAGGGCCATCGCCCTATCGTTGGGTTTAGGCAAGCACCACCATGCATCCTCACGGGATGTGGTATTTCAACGACCACCGAAGCTCCTCCATCGTCAAGGTTGATTTCGCCCACCAATCTCGAGGCCATCCCATACCAAGACATCGGTGAAACCACAGAACTAAGTCCTATGGATTTACCTAGGCGGTTATGGCATATATAATCCCTTATATTGGGGTCTTGACGACTGTAACCCAAGTCGAACCGAGTTATCGAGGCGAGAAGAGGGTGAGAAGGTGAAGAATACATACTTACTTTTTCCGAGCGGGATTTCGATTTCTTCAACAAAGTGTGAAAGAGGAATTGGGGATATCTAAGGTTGTATTCTCGGATTCAAACGTCGAAGGAGAAAATGAGCGATTGCCTCTTTTAGACCTATTTATAGGATAAATGGCGCCAAAAATCTGCCGCTTCGTTTATTACACGTGCTATTTACGCTTGGTTGTGTGAAAGACGCGCACGCTTTTGAAGTGCCCAACCACACCGGCGTATGACGTACCTACGGAAAAGCAGACCGCCCGATCGATCACGTGATGATTACTACGAGTTCGGACATCGGACTACGCCCATGTCAATATACCGGAAGTAGTTCAGGTCGGACCTCGACCTCCTCCTAACGTCGGATCTCGACTTCAGCTAATGATTTGAGTTCGTGCATCGGGCTGTGCCCCCATGTCCACCTCGGATCAGCAAAAGTATTCCAGGTCGGATAGGTGCACCTCGGACCAGCAGAAATATTTTCAGGTAGGACATGTCCACTTCGGACAGCATAAGTATTTCAGGTCGGATATGACCACCTCGGACAAACAGAAGTGTTTTAGATCATACAGCGAATGACAAACCTTCAACGAAAACTTCAACCAAGCAATATTCCGCCTCGGCAACGCACATTCTCCGCTTCACCTCGGCAAGGCTATTCCTTGACTTTTCGGGGGGGGCTATGATAGGATATGGCCCAACCTCTCAGGCCCAGCCTCTCAGGCCCAACAGAGCTGGACCTAACCTACTGTTGCCCTACACGGTTACGCCTAAATGACGACCCCTAAACCCTAATTATGGGTAACGGTAATGAGGTAACGACAGTAATCATGGGTAATAATGGTGGAGATCATGGTCAGTTATGGGAGAGTTATGGCCCGCCTATCAGGGGATTCGTGGGACATGATTTACGTTTGTGTATAAATAGGAGTTAGATTGAAGGTAAAGGGTTAGCAAATTCTTGAATACTAGAGCCCTTTGAGATCTTGTCATAATCGAATTATAGTAAACATCTTGAGGATCATCTCCCGTGGACGTAGATCTTATTCTTGATCGAACCACGTAAAAGTCTCGGTGTTCTTTCTTGTTTTCATAAATCTCTCATACTAGATTTATCGAGTGCGGAACCGAATCGGACCGGCTCAAATCAAAACCGTTGCTTTATAATTTAATGGGTTATGAATGATTTGAATCGATATGGATAAAACTAGCTCATTGACAAGCCTATTTAAACTTAGGCTTGTCAATAGACGAGTTTTACTTGGGCCAGAACCAATAAATAAGTATTGATTTTGGAACCAGAACCAGATCCAGACGGACCATCAAACTATGGATCTAAACGGTCCGGGTCTAAAGCGGGTCTGGAACCAGAATCGAAACCAGAATCGCTGCTTTAAAATTTAATAGATTTTGAACGGTTCTGAACCGGTTCGGGTAAAACCCCCCATTGACATCCCTATGTATAAGTTGTACTTTCATTTGTTTGTATATTTGATATAATCTAGCTTGATTATCTTATATCTCAATTGTTGTTTAAGTTGGCAATAAGCTTGACATTATGCAATTATAGCTAGAGAAGAGCATTTGGGTGGTTCCTTTCAAACCCAACGAATTAAAAGAATCGAAGTATTTATTTCGACCAAACCGAACTAATAATACAGACAAACCCATGACCAAATGTTCGGTTCGATTATTCAAATTGAATTATTAAATGTTTGAAAATCATCGTATAAGCATTTCAAACTTCAATTCGATCACCGGAAAACATATTCAATATGAACACTAATATTAATATATAAAATTTAAAAATATCAATATTAGTTATTATAATACTAGTAATATTAAATTTCTTAAAAACAATGTATAATTTGATCTATTTGGTTTTAAATTAATTTTCAGGGTGAAATCAAACCAGATCATAAATTTAACACGACTTGAGCATCTAAATCAATTCGAAATTTTAGAAACCGAAAAATTGAGCGAAATTAACAACTTGATTCGATTTTAGATTTATGTTCGATTTTGTTCACCTATAATTAAAGGAAAATACTAAATATACATAATATGTACATACATAATTGGATATTTTTGTCAAATCCAACATTTCCAAAAATTAAGGGATTAATTTATTTTAATTGCATTTTATATTTTACATCATTATCCTTGATAGTAATTATGGAATAGATTAATGATTATGATGTGATCTTTTCTTCACAGTAATTAATAGATTGATGATAGTATAGTAGATTAGTAGGGGACCATTATGATGTGATCTTTCCTTCACGTTAATTAATGGATTAATTCATTACACCATTTTACATTTTACACCATTATCCAAAAATTAAGGGATTAATTTATTTTAATTGCATTTTACATCATACATGGAATTCAATTGTGTGGTTGCTAATAGTATAGTAGATTAGTAGGGGACCTTGGTGTAGCCTGTGACGAAGATCTTTATTTTTTTTTTATTTTTTGAAGGGAAAAATTATTCTGTTAATCGTCTCTTATAATTCTATAGCATGATTGGTATAGAATTATTGCTAAGTAAGAAATCTAAAAATTTAATTGAGGCAAAGAAAGTTTTATGAAATCTGATTACAAAAAGAGCAAATTGGTACGCCCAAACCCTATAATAACTCAAGTTTTGAATCAAGAATAGATTTCACCCGCACCTATAATACAATAGCATAGAAAATTTGTGCACTTGGGATAATGGTTGTAGACATTTATTGACTTAGTAAAATACTTTTTAAGTAAGAAAAATCAGTCTTGTAATTAAATAACTTCTTTACGAGAAAATGTATGAACCCGTTCAGAGAAAACAAAAGCTTTTTTAGAAATAACTTATCTCAAAATAATATAAATCTACATTGGAATAATATCTTAGATTCAAAATTAACACATTATAATATACATAAAAATATAAATGTTTTCAAATTAAAATACATTAAAATAAAGAGAAATGCTATTCGTACATAATATGTATACACATAATAGGATAGATTAGTAATTTTGCATGATTAGTAATTAAGACATAATCAATGCAGATTCAATAAAGTATGATTTCACTTTAATACCCTTAACTTGAAATTAGGAATAGCTAAGACATAATCAATGCAGATCCAATTCTATATCTTTCCATAATAACTAAGAATTTTTTCCCATAAATATATTGAATTAATTTCGTTAGTTTATTTTTATTCTATAATTTAGTGGAAAGCAACATATAAGATCTTATTAGTTCAATATTTAATATTGTGTTAATATTACATAGATTCAACATTTAATACAATGTTAATATTTCTACATTGTCAAATGATGATTAATACTAGTATATGTTAACACTAGGGATAATGAGTTCATTTTAGAATAATAGTAATTCCAATCAAGGAAGGGATAATTATTTTATTTATTGATTAAATAATATATTTCATTTCATATTCTTTTCTTCACACATTCACATCATCCAAAAATTTATGGAATTTGATTTCATCGTGTTCTTCGTCACTTGATACACAATTAGTATCATAACAAGTAAAATACATAAACTTGATATTATTTATCTTACACTACAAAATAAAAATTCGAAATATATTAAAAATGACCAATGAAAATAAAAATTATGATATAAACCTACATTGAAATAATATCTTAAATTCAAAATTAACACATTATAATATACATAAAAATATAAATGTTTTCAAATTAAAATACATTAAAATTAATAAGTATCCATATCTGTATAAAAATCTATATGATGGTATAATTGATACATATTTATATTTCCGTAGTGGTGATTTTTTAAGATACAAATTAATCATTTTGTTTCCAAAATTATTTGAGTAAAAAAGGAAAATAAAAACATCTCAATTTCATGATATGACTACCAAAAATGGATTAGGGTTAACTTGGGAATGCTATTTATACTATAATTATCAAGGATATTATGTATATACATATTATGTGCATTTAGCACTACTCTAAAATAAATAAGTATCCATATATGTATAAAAGTCTATATAATGATATAATTGATACATATTTATATTTCCATAGTGGCGATTTTTTAAGATACAAATTAATCATTTTATTTCCAAACTTATTTGAGTAAAAAAAGAAAATAAAAACATCCCAATTTCATGATATTACTACCAAAAATGGATTATGGATAATTTGAAAGTGGTCTTTATACTATAATTATCAAGGTATTATGTATATTTAGCACTACCCATAATTAAATAGTAGTAAAACCAAACGCAATTCGTTTCAAGAGAATTAATAGATCTTGCAAGTGTTGAAAATTTGTCGCTAACAAACAAAATTATTTATGGGAAATGTATTGGATGGACAAATACATTTTGTACAATGTGATAGTGACTAATCGTACACCTTTGGTTGCGTTTATAAATGTGCTGATTATAGAATAAATTTTATTCTTACTTTTGATAGCTAAGTAATTGGACAAACGTGTTACGTTCCTTCGGCTGTTGGTTATGTCAATATTTTTCCGTCACATTGTCATATTTTCCCAGTCATCATTTAATACAATTAAAGATTATGGTTTTTGGAGTTTCTTCAAACTATTTTAGATCTTATTCTATATTTGTCATTAGATTTGCATATTCTGAAAACAATAAAACTATACGGCCACATTACTGGTCATACATCATTTTTTCACTTATTCTGAAAAATATTAAATTATTAAATTTAAATTTAAAATTTTCATTAGATAGGTGCAAAATTATAATTCCATAAGATATTTTAAAGTAAAATCATTTTTTTAATAGATCAAAAATTAAATAAATAATTTTTTCATTTAATAAAGTTGATTATAGTCGGTCATATTATGATCGAATAGCATCACTTTTCTGAAAAATATAAATTTTGGCATAAAAAAATGTAGATTTGAAGCAATCGTTATTCTATTTGAAATTTAGAGGCTACGTTTTGCTTTCAATTCATCCCACTTTTTTACTATCTCAAAATCCGTCTATTTTTGCTCATTTAAATATTTTTACTTATACAATTTTTTATATTACATGAATAATCACATATCATTATTACAGTGAGGGCCCACTTCTTAAATATCCGCCTCTTCCTACAAACCACAAAAATATTCATTTTTCATATCAACCACAAATTTAAAGTGAAAAAATCATCAAAACAGTCATAACGTCAATTTTCAAAACTATAACTCTAAAATTACCAAATCATATCATTCATCACATCAAAATCATAATTTCTTTACAAAAACCACTATACTTAGTAAACGGCATCGAAAGATTCAAAACTACTACATATTGGAATCGAAAACTGAAAATAAAACCCAACATCCCCAAAACAACTAACTTACATATAGCCATCCTTGACATCTACTAGTCACATCGACACGCATATACGTCTTCCATATCTCATATACTAATACCCTACAATTCTAGTATGTAATACATATAAATCATGAAATCTAAATCCATCGGGGTCAGTTTTTCATTAATTAATAATTGTTTATTTATAAATAAACTATTGATCAATAAATTATCCCAACAACAAGAATAAACAGAAGGGATCATAGCTGGCCCAATGGTATAGTATGTTCTTGTGGTAAAAAAGATCACAGGTACGAAACTCACTAACATTTCAATGAGTCTGTCACACTTGATTTTCAAGTGTGTTTTACCCGTCTTGTGTTGTTTGTAGATTTTTGCACGAAACATGAGTTTACCCAATTAATGTATCTAGAAGATAGCATTGCGAATTCGTGAACTCGGGGGGTGAGAGCAGTCCTACAAGATTAATTAGTTAAGATTCTCGAAAGATTTGATTAGGAAGCAATAAATTTATGAGAATTCCACTGATCACTGAATGTCCCGTTTGTAATAATTATATATGCTATTGATGTTATTAATTATACGTGTGTTACGCTACATAAGATTTCAAATTTCAAGAATTATATGAAAAAGAAAAGGAATAGAACACATAATGTAAATGTATAATGCTACTTAAGAATTGAGTAGAGTACATTTTGCAGTGTATATATATATATATATATATA
Organism: Salvia rosmarinus; assembly: GCA_036937905.1. Taxonomy (NCBI): domain Eukaryota; kingdom Viridiplantae; phylum Streptophyta; class Magnoliopsida; order Lamiales; family Lamiaceae; genus Salvia; species Salvia rosmarinus. The sequence continues at coordinate 62,275,321 of CM072820.1, forward strand.
TATATATTTAATTACCATGCATGGGTACTTATAGGTCAGTGCTATATAGCTCAAGTTTTAGGGTAGTTAAGAAGTATGTCGTCCGGTATCGGACATATGACCTTTCTATGTATATTTATGAAGAAAATTGATTGTATATGCTTGGACGAATTTTGTGTTTTTTTTTTCAATCTATCCATATTTATTTTTCTTGAATCCAACCGTAAACCATGCACTTCGATAGACCTATTAATACCCATGATACCTTCAAAAAATAAGTAAATAAACTTATTTGGTTGACAACTCTTTAATTACAATGATTTCTGAGTAAAAGTACACATAGGGTTGGAAATTGATACGAAATTGGTACGGGTTCGATCGATTGAACCGAATTTTTTTGATCAAAATTATAATTGAATTATTTACAGAGTTAGGTTAACTGAACATCGAATCATTTAATGAGGCCTGACAACCGATTTAGTGTTATGTTAACAAAAAAAAACTTGAAAAATAATTAAAAACAGTGAATATCTTATTGCGAAGTGAATATACAATGTTCGATTGATGAACATGGTACGAACATGGTACGGATTCGGTTTAATTCGGCATTAACCGAAATTGATAACCTATTCCCAGCTAATAACATTTCTTTTAACAGTCAAATTAAAGCTAATAACATTTTTGTCATTCGAATTTCCGTTGAATTTCAATATTAAGTTAATATGATTAATTATATACATTTATTGCGATGCAGAAGCCTGCTCTAATCCAATAAAATTATATTGTAAACATGTGTAATAATAATTAATAGTATGTCTAGATACACGGATACAATATTTTAATAGTTAGTATAAAGAATATGAATCATTAGAGAAGTGAAGATAATAAAATATATTAGTTGTTAATAGAGACATTGTAATAATATATCTATAACTCAAGAACATAATATAATATAAATTGCTGATACAATATACGTGACAATATATTAATAATTAGTGAAGATAATATGATATACCATTACTCTATAAATATCATTTATAAGTGCATTTACATGATAAAGTTGTAAATTTTATTTTATGTTGCCACAACGTTTTATTATTAAAGGACCGATAGGTTCGACCTACAGAATACATAGCAATTTTAGTTAATTATTTAAAAATAGTCTTTTACGATGACATCTTTATGAAAAAATACATGAAAATTATACTTCAAATAACAATTAAAAAAAGATAATTGTAGGTTGAATCTGAATTAAAATGTGGTTCTCATATATTCTAATACGGAGTCTTCGTACAAAATTTTGGAGATTATTCAATTGACAGACGAGAGAGGAAGAATACACCTTTTTCGGTTTGCCACCTGTATTTCAGTTTCTGTACACTTGCCTTCTGTAAATTTCTTCTTCTTCTTCTTGGTTTTCCTTTTTCTTTTAACCATGTAGCATTTTTGCTCATAATACTTCTATTTTTTTTATCAATTCTGGCACAAATACAGATTTTTAAGAAATGGGAACAAATAAAAAACAAAGATAAAAGTTATAAGGCAGAGATTCTTATTTTTTTCCCCAAAAAGGGAATGTAATACAAACTATTATAATATTATATGTATATGTAATGTGTGTATAATAAAGTGCATCAACACACACATACAAGAGGAAGATCAAATAGAAAACATTTTCCTAGTAAGAACTGTAAATTAACCTCATTAATTTTTACATAATCTAAAAATAATAAAAAATATTATTATAATATATAAAAAATTAATATCATAAAAAACATTATTATTGCACAAATGAAAAGTCAAGCATTCTTAGGGTTATCCATGTATATATGTGATCGATCTTAAATTCGTAAGGGAAATAAATACGAGACGAACACCAAGGATTTACGTGGTTCGATCTGTGAATAAGATCTACGTCCACGGGGCAAGAGAGAGAGTATGTGTATTGAAAGTATAAGAAGTGATTACAAAGAGAGTGAATGAATTCTGTCGTCCATTCTAGCCTCTATTTATACACAATGTATTGACCTAGATCTCGAATCCGAAGTCTTCTCTAACTAGGATTCGAGATCCTATCCCTTCTTGAATTAGGATTCTTTTAGATATGGCTGAGCTTTCTGCGTTCCCATTGGCTTCAGGAGACTTCATGGGCCGAACTTGTCCAGGCCGAGCTTGATGTCAGGTCTACTTGTATTGGGCCTGATGCTTGGGCCTGGTAGTTGGGCCGTATCCTATCACAACCCCCCCCAAAAAGACGCAGAAAACGAGGTCATGCTGGATTGGGGGTTGTTGTGACGAAGCGGGTTTTGGACGATCTTACACATTCTCTTCATTGTCTGACTTTGTGTGCGTCAATGCTTTTGACGTCGTATATCGAATGCTGTGCGCGCAGATGTGTCTGCCGAGGTCTTCGTGGCAACCGCTAAGGAGGCGTTCACCGAGGTCTTATGATCCGGCTTCACCGACGGGCGTTAAGCGAGGTCTTATATTGGCTTTACCTAACGAGGCGTTAAGCGAGGTCTCTGAGCGGCTTCACCGACGTTGGCAGCGAGGTCTTGGACCGCTTCACCGACGGGCGTTAGGCGAGGTCTTCGACCGCTTCACCGACGAGGTGTTAGGCCGAGGTCTTGGACCGCTTCACCGACGAGGCGTTAGGCGAGGTCTTCGACCGCTTCACCGACGGGCGTTATGCCGAGGTCAAGACGGATTTACTTCCGTTGCTAAATCTTGGGACGCGGATACGCATTTAATCGCATTTAATTAGCAACGGTTGGATTCCCGATAAAGTGCATATTAGGGAATGTCTTCCTCGATACGCAATATCTCTTATCACTTTGCCTTTTACATTTCTTTGATTTAAAAACGCCTTGTCTTCGAGAAACGATTATTGTGCGCCATCGACAACTCAAGCTTGTCTTGTCTTCTTCACCGATAACAAAAGTAAGTAATGGCTACCTCTTCTCATAACGAGTCGCCCGAAAGCGCCGCATCGTGTACTGCTTCCCGTCTAGGTCGTTAGTGTCTCTGCTGCTTTTACTCGTATTCACATGCCTCTCGGTGTGATGTAGTCTTCCCTCGGTGGGGATTGTGGCAAATGTCTTCCTTTTCTTCAATCCTAGGTATTCACGATATTAGGGATATATGTTTTCAATATAATATTCCCCTAGTATCGAGTTCGTTGCCCGTCCGGAGGACAGGGCTTGTGCCTCCGGATGGTTTTATCACCGTGTCGAGGACAATTTCAAAGCTGGTCTTCGCCTTCCTTTCCTTACGTATACGTCGAGTTCGAAGAGATGTTTGGTCTATCTCTTGCCCAACTCTCGCGAACTCATTCCGGCATATGACCGCCTAGGTGTCTATGCCTATAGCATAATTTTCCTTTGACCTTAGCGCTTGTCCTTCGCTTTTGCAATTGAAGGCGGTTCGGGTGGTATTATCTATCACCCGTAGGAAATTCAAAGCCAAAATTAAGTCGAAGATCTCAACCGGCGAAAGTTCTTCTTCAGCCGGTTTCGAGACAATTGGAGTTCGCATGGCGATCGACAAGATCGCCGATGTATGTCGACAAGGGCTTGGTGACTTGGAGGCGGCGCTGGACAAATTGGCCTTGTTGACGAGGTCTTCTCGAGGCCGAGCTTGCGGGCGGGCTTAGCTTTATGATCCTACCTCCGGGGTGGAGTCGGTGAAGGGTGAGGCCTCTTCTTCTTCTTCTTTCTTTATTTCATGAGTTATGTATTGATCTTGACCCACGTGTTTCCTTGTAGTGAACTTTCTTTGAAGGAAAGGAAGAAGAAAGGAAGGAGCCGATCTCAGTGGCGAACCGATCTCGGTGGCCGAGCCGAGGTCTCCGACCAAGGATTTCGAGGATCTTTCGAAATGAATGTGGGCCTTGAGATCCCCTCCGCCGCACCCACCAAGCGCTTGAAGAGGCGGAAGGATGAAGTCCCCGAGTCCCGGTTCTTCTTGCCGAGGTCGAGTCTGAGATCGTCGGTTCCAAACCAAACCTCGTCTTTCACGAGGTTTTATACATCCCTTATACTCTAGTTGTAGTATATTGACCGTGCTCTTGACTGATGTATATTTTGTATAGGGGTCGAGGACGTGGCGGTAGAGGTGTCAAGAGTATCCGATCTTATATCGGATTACTTGAAGGGCGCCGTGTCGCGGTTTAACGGGTGGCCGGTATGCTCGGGAGGTGGAGGAGTCGAATACCTCCTTGCTCAAGAAATGTCCGAGGCCGAGGCTAAGATCCGGACCTCGTCAAACTAAGAGCGGCGGATCGACGGCCATTGAGGCGGCGGCGGCGAGGCGGTCGGCGAGGCGGCGGTGGGAGGCGGCGGCGGGCGGGCGGCGGGGCGAGGTTGCCTCGATGAAGGCGAGGTGGAACAGATTGCGCCGTCGGGAGGCGGACATGGCGAGCTCGGGAGAACGCTTGCGCCGCGCGGAGAGGCATTCTGTCGGTGGGCTTCTGGGATGGTCTCGGGCGCGCCGATGTGCTTAACAAGCGCCGTATCGAACGCAATCGAAGAGGTCGCCGAGACTACCGGATCTGGACAAAGCAGTATGGGTGCGAGGAGACCGAGGATCTTGTCCCGAGACGGCCTACTTTGATGTGCTCGTCCGCGGCTGAAGGAGCTTCACGTGCTTTGCGAGCTCGCCTCCTCCTCCGTTCTTTTGTCCGCGAGTCATGCGCGCTTGTCCGTGGATCGGGATCCCCGACCGAGGCTTTATTGGGCCGATGCTTGAAGGGCATCGAGACTCGGTTGTTCCCAAGAGGCCGAGGTGGGGCTATCCGAGCTTGGAGGCGAACGTGGACATGGCGAAGCTTCCGGGAGGGTCGATTGATCCTGCATTTTTTTTTTTTTTTTTTTTGTAAATGTACAACAATTTTTTGCTAAGGCATGTTAATAAAATCACAAGTTTATGTCAAGAAACTTATCTCTTTTTTTTTTTTTATTCATTGTCTCTCGAAATGTTTGATGCTTCTCCTGGTTGAATCAAATCAAAGACCGTCATGAGCTCTTGAGTTGAAAGAGGTCGAACTCCTCCATATAAAGGCGGCTTGGTCACGTCTGGTGGTCGATGTCAAGTAGAGCCGCTCGGGAGCCGTGACGAGCTCCGTGCTCGCCTTTTGGAATTGGAGGAGGCGTTCGAGGTCGCCAGGAGAGGCAGGTGATAGCCGAGAGCATGCCGAGTACGAGGAGGTTATCCACGAAATGGTGGGATGACGATCCCCAAGTAGAAGCGAGGTTGTCGAGGCTGCGCCGTTGTTCGAGGTATAAGCGCGAATATGGCGGACCTCTTGGCAATTTACTGAGCGATGACGAATTGAAAAGGCTCGGAGCATATACAAAACCGTGATCACTCGACAACCACAACTCGACGACATACTTGACGGGATGCCGAGGCCTCTTCTTCTCACGGAGCTTCGCCTAGAATAAATGAACCACATTATGACGATCCGGGTGGCGCGCAAGAGAGGCGTGCTATTGCTCTTGAACGTCGTGGACCCTCCATGCGTCGAGACCGGGCGTCATCAAGTGGTCGAGGCCGAGCTCGCAGAGCCGCATCGCCAGTGTCCGAGGTCGCCTGCCGGGCCCGTAATATAGACCGAGGGGCGAGGTAGAGGTAGGATTAGCATAGATGAGTCAATTCGATTTTTCTGGGATTGGCTCGACTTTTCCCGATCCGCTCCGTCCTCGTAAAATGTAAAATGTAACCTGTACATCTTCTATTTAATAAGAATGGTTTTTGTTGACTTTGTATTTGAACAAGAGTAATATGCCAAAGTAGTTCGTCCTCGTAGAGAATTCCGCTTCGAAAGAAATCGTTCTCGTACGTAGGGATGGTTCCTTTTTTGCCGAGGTCGTCGGGAGGGTGGTCCCCGCTCACATAGAGAGAACGCTCAAATATAATGAAGGTAGTCCGATCTCGCACGTAGGGATGGTTCCTGTTTTTTGCGAGGTCGTCGGGAGGGTGGTCCCTTCGCTCACATAGAGAGAACGCTTGAAATAAACGAAGGTAGTCGATCTCGCACGTGGGAATGGTTCTGTTTTTGCCGAGGTCGTCGGGAGGGTGGTCCCTTCGCTCACATAGAGAGAACGCTTGAATGAGCGAAGGTAGTCGATCTCGTATGTAGGAATGGTTCCCGCTTGCCGAGGTCATCGGGAGGGTGGTCCCTTCGCTACATAGAGAACGCCTTGAATGAGCGGGTAGTCCGATCTCGTATGTAGGAATGGTTCTGTTTTTTGCCGAGGTCATCGGGAGGGTGGTCCCTTCATCTACATAGAGAACGCTCAAATAAGCGAAGGTAGTCGATCTCGTATGTAGCATGCGCTTTAGATTTACATTCGTATAATCGACCTCCGTCGAGGAATTTGTCCTCAAGAGGTAAATAATGTGAAGATTAATTATGCATTAGTGACAAGTAGAACTCGTAAAAATAAAGATTTTATTGATAAAAGATGACGCGACCACCAAATAAGATGACTCTAAACAGACTTTTAAAAAAGACCGAACAAGACCCGACCCTCGACACTTATGCATAATATTTCTTGGATGGATGATGTGCCATGCGTTGGGTAATTGCTCACCGACAATTGAGCGAGCTTATAGGCCCTTTGCCGAGGACTTCGTCGACCCGTAAGGTCCTTCCCATGTGGCTTCCAACTTGCCGAGCTGCGTGGCTTTGCCGACTTCATTATGCCGAGTACAAGGTCGCCCACTTGAATTGTCGGTTTTAACGCTACCGGTTGTAATACCGAGCTACTTGTTGCTTGTGCCGAGCTTCCTGATGTGGCGAGGTCTCTTTCTTCGAGTAGTCAGATCACCGTAGATTTTCCCCATTTGCTTGGCGGAGAAGTCAATGGTGCGAGGACTCGATACTCCGATCTGCGCAGGATCATCGCTTTGGTTCCATACACCAAACGTATGGTGTTTCTCCGCTCGAGTCCGAGGCGTTGTTCGGCACGACCATAGGACTGCGGTAAATTTTCCACCCGAGGCCTTTAGCTCGGTCGAGACGAAGTTTTAGACCACTACGATGGTCTGCTGGTAACCGGTCGACCATTTGCTTGAGGATGGGCCACCGAGGTGAACTTTGTTGGATCCAAGCTCTTGACACCAATCTTTGAATGTCTTATCCGTGAATTGTGTTCCGTTATCCGAAAGGAGGATATGGGGATGCCGCGACACACTATGCTTTTCCATACGAAGTTGAGGCGTTCTTGCTTGTGATTTTCGCCAGGGCTCGCCTTCTACCCACTTCGTGAAGTAGTCGATCGCAACAATTAAGAATTGGGCGTCCGGTGCTTTACAAAGGGCCCACAATGTCAATCCCCATTGCATAAACGGCCAAGGGCTGCATGCGGAGGTGAGGTCGGTGCAGGGTAGCCTTGCGTTCCCATGGATTTGACACTTCGGACACTTTTTACGAGGTCCGTTGAGTCTTGGAACATTGTTGTGATAGTATCCCCATCGCATGACTTTCTTTGACAAGGCTCGGGGTCCGATGTGGCTTCCGCACGAACCTTGTATTTCTCGTGAGAACGTAATTGGCTCGGTTCGGACCCAAGCACCTTAAGAGAGTTGGAGATATGACTTCAGACAGGACTTCCTCTCAATTGTATATCGCAGATTTGTTCAGATCCTCCTAGCCTCCAAACTTGTCGTGGGGCGATTCGCCTTCTCCGTGTACTCGAATGGGAGTCGTCCAATTGGGTTCTTCATCCGAGACTATGTTGACCTCGGCTCCGTCTTGACATCGTTTATACTCCCGCTTGGACTTCTCTCTTGGCGGGCTCGTTGATGTCGAGGCCAATTTATTAAGATGTCACCGGCTATTTTGCTCCTCGGGATGCGAACTATCCGGAAGTGTGAGAAAGTCCGTTCTGTGCTTTTTGCTTTTCGAGATACTTCTTCATTCGCCTTTTGCCTCGTATTTTCCCAACATTTGGCTTCTGACGACTTGAGAGTCGCCGTGAACTTCTGCGGCTCGTATCTCGAGACTTTGAGCGGGCGAAGTCCCACGATCGCCCTCATACTCTACTGTTATTCGTATTTTTGAATGTGAACCGAAGTGGTGGCGATCTCTTGGTCGTCCGGGCTGGAGTAAGATACCTGCTCCGCTACCTTTGTTTCCGGCCCGTCAACGTGAGTTGCAAGACTTTCCTCGGTGTTTCAACCATGGGTTCGGCTTGGCATCGTCGTCTGGACGGACTGGGCTTGGTTTTCGGCGGTTAGACTCGGCAAGGAAATCCGCTAGGGCTTGACCTTTGATGGCTGGCGGGGCGAAGGTTATATCGTGCTCGCCCGATTCGATTGCCCATTTCGCGATTCTCCCGATGCTTGAACCGTCAATACTTGCCAAGTGGGTAGTCGGTGAGGACTTGTATGCGATGTGCATGGAAGCGGACGTAGCCTCCTCGCGGCATTTACCAATGCTAAGGCAAGCTTCTCCGGTGATACCTAGTTTCCGGCCTTTAGTGCTCGGTGATGAAATACACCGAGGGTGACGTCCTCTTCTCGCACTCAGACCGCACTTATGGATTCGTCCGAGGCGGCGAGGTAGAGAAAAGGACATCTCCTCTTTTGGGACGGATAGAGTGGGGAGCTTGGCAAGGTAGCTCTTGAGGTCTTCGACGGACTGTGCACCTCATCCCATGAGAATTTGGGGCTTTTCGAGTATCTTGAAGAAGGGTAGTCGCTTATCCGCGACTTTTGAAAGAAAGCGGCTTAGTGCGGCTATGCACCGTCGACTTATATACGTCATGGATGGTCTTCGCATCTTCATTTCCAAAATGGTTTGGACCTTGGTCGGGTTTGCTTTTAGCCTTCTTGAAACCCAACACCCTAAGAACTTTCCGGACCGGACCGCAAATGTGCATTTACGGGATTGACTTTAGGTTGATTTTCCGAAGAAGCCGAGGACGATCCTGAGGTCGGCCACACATGCGCTTCTTCCTTGCTTTTGACGATGTCGTCTCACGTATACCTCCACATTCCGACCTATGTAGGGCTGAAATATTTTGTCCACCATCCTTTGATAGGTAGCCCTGCATTTTAAGGCCGAATGGCATCTTTTATATCGAAGACCCGAAGTCGGTAATGAAGGTGTCTTGGCCGCGTCTTCGTCATCCATCGGGACTTGGTGATACCCTGTATAAGTCCAAGAAATCGAAGACTTCGTGACCGACCAGCGTCGACCTTCTTGTCGATGTTGGGAAGGGATAGCAATCCTTTGGGCAATGCTTGTTGAGGTCGGTGTAGTCGATACACATTCGCCATCCCTCCTCCTTTCTTCACCATCACCGGGTTGGCTATCCGGTGGGATATTTGACCTCGAGCAGTGTGCGTGCTTTTAATAGTGGTTCACCTCGTCATGAATGACTTGGTTCCGTTAAATTGCGAAGATTCTTTGCTTCGCCGAACGGCTTTGTGTTCGGTCGATATTGAGCCGTGAGTGATGATACTCGGCGAGACTCCGGTCATGTCGAGGAGACCAACAAACACGTCTCGAATTCCCTTAGGAGTTGGATGATCGATCCTTCACTTCGGTGTCGTGGTGAAACCAACATGGACGACCTTCAATGGCTCGTCTTTGTACAATCGACCTCTTCCACCGATTGTCGTGAGTGGCGATGTCTTCGGACACCAACTCTTCGGGTTTCTTTAATTGCTATGCTTGTGGGTGTTGGACCGAGGTCCGGCACCTCGTAAGGCAACTTGCATACACTCGCTCGCTTGCTTACGATCGCCTCGGATCACGGCCGTTCCCCGTGGTGGGTATTTTTATCGTCGGTGGTACGTTGAGCATACCGCCCTTACGTGCTCACCAATCTCGCCCTAGTATGATGTTATACGGCGAGTTGGCCTTCACTGAACCGCACCACCTTGGTCGAGGTCGTCGGTGCTTTCCCACCGTGACGGGTAGCTCGATTATTCCTTCGGGCGCGTCTCTTCCGGACGAAGCTTGAGTGGCGCGGGGCTTGTCGAGGCGCGCGCTTCCACTCCTAGCTTGTCAAAGCATTCCTTAAAAGGATGCTCACCGATGCGCCATTGTCGATGTAAACGCGTTTCACCAACTTATTTGCGACCACTACCGGATCACCAATGCATCACGGTGGGTCTTGTCATGAGCGGGTCGTCTTCGGAGAAGGTGATCGCCTCGTCCTTTCTGAACCTCTTATTGGTGGGTTCACCGGTTCTGGACTTGAGCATCGGCCTTGGGGAGGACTTCGTGGCTCACGGGCCCCGTAATAGTGGAGACCACCCGTCATATTGGGGCTCATCATCTCCTTCCTCGCTCGGTCTTGCGCTTTGTTTTTTGTAGGGGCACAATTTCCCTCTTCCTCTTTTCTTCTTTTCGACTTTGGTCGGCTTGGCGACTGTCCCTCGTATTTCTTCGTGGATCCGTCACGAACTAGCATCTCTATTTCACCCATGAGCTCGTTGCACTCTTCGATGTCGTGCCGTAATCATTATGGAATGAGCAATATTTATCGAGAGGTCGGCACCTCTTCCCTCCCCGCCATCGGTCGAGGCTTCTCGAGCGAGTTCGTATGGAGTGCGTGAATTTACGCTCTCGGCCGTCAGCGGGGTGTCTTGGGGTCGTTCCGAGGCGTCGTGACCGAGCTCGACTTTATCGGACGATGTAATCATCGGCGCTTCGCCGACCTTGGTTCGATCTTCCTTCCTTCGCCTCTTCTTCCTCTTTCGAAGGTCTGCCTTATGCGCTTGCGCGCTTTCTTTTATCGGCCTCGTCCGCTTTGGCGAACCGGTTGGCTATCGCCACAGCTACATTGCGACGAGGTTCGTGCCAGCGATCTCTCGGTATAAGGCCCCCGCAATATGCCGTTTTGGAAGGCCGAGATGACTAACAGTCGTTCACGTCTTGACCTTCGTGCACTCCTTGTTAAACCTTGTCATGAAGTCGCCGATGGACTCATTACGGCTTTGCCTTATGGTGAGAGGTGTGCGATGGCGTTTTGATTACGCCTTTTGGAAGAACCTTGGTGGAAGGCGACCATCGGTCGCGATAGGGCCGATGCTTCCGTGAGGTAAACCGTCGAACCACTGCGGGCGTTGTCGACGAGTAACTCGGGAAGAGTTTACACATGTGAACCGAGTGAGCTTTTGGTTGATCATGTTGTATTGGGCTGCGAGAGGAAGTTCGTGGGTCCTCGGCCGTCGTAGGGGCGATGCTTGGAACCCGGTATTTATCCGGGAGAGAAGTGTTTAGTATCCTATTTGAGAACGGGGTGACTATCTTCCCGTATCCATCGAAGCCGTCCTCTGGAGACTGGGACGGAGTTCGACGATCGAACTCATTTAGGTGACTCGGACCGGCCTCGCGGCGGCCCTGATGCCTTTTCCTGCGTTGCTCGTCCCCTGGAGATCGGGGCGGAGTTCGCTGGATGGATTTATTCTGGCGATCGGGGCCGGCTTCGCGGCGATCACGACGTCCTCTCGCGTTCTTTGGTTCGCTGCGCGGTCGGTTTGGGCCCCGACACATCGTTGTGATGCCTCGTATCTAGATGAGGCTTGATGTTCGCTCTTCAGACGTGGCCGACCACGTGCTTCACCGAGGAACCGGAGAAAGCTCTCCTTGTTTTCTCGAGAAATCCTCGACGGCGTCGTCGAGGTTTACTATGAGCCGGAGTTTCCACGGATTGTTGCTACGATTGTCTTCGCTATGGTAACCTGCCTCCTGCAGGGCGGGGTGTCCGTGCTCGTCGAGACTTTGGACATGCCCCTCGGGGGTTCCTTCTCCGATTGGGCTCTTCCCGAGTTGAGCTCGGCGTTCCTTCGCCGTCGGCGTTGTTGTTGCCGGACGGTCCCGGAGGGCGTGGCTTCGGTGTACACAGGTCATGATTACTTCCCTGTAAACAAAGGTTGATCGAAAACACAAAATTTCGGTTCCCACAGACGGCGCCAGTGATCGATCTTAAATTCGTAAGGGAAATAAATGCGAGACGAACACCAAGGATTTACGTGGTTCGATCGTGAATAAGATCTACGTCCCAGGCGAGAGAGAGTATGTGTATTGAAAGTATAAAGTGATTACAAAGAGTGAATGAATTACGTCGTCCAATCTAGCCTCTATTTATACACAATGTATTGACTGATCTCGAATCCAAGTCTTCTAAACTAGGATTCGAGATCATATCCCTCTTGAATTAGGATTCTTTTAGATATGGTGAGCTTCTGCGTTCCCATTGGCTTTAGGAGACTTCATGGGCGAACTTGTCCAGCCGAGCTTGATGTCGGTCTACTTGTATTGGGCGCGATCTTTGCCCCCAGTAGTTGGTAGTATCCTATCAATATGAATGAGATCATTTTGAAACTTCGTCACTATAAATTGAAACCATGCTTCTTTATAGATATAATAAGGCTTCTATGTGACAATTTTTTTATGTATTACAATAAGAGATAATTGCTGTCCAATTTTTGTTTTACATATGAACTAAAAAATGTGTCTACATAAACACAAACTTTTAGTTATACTGATTCTTCAGACGACGAACATTTCAGGCAACCTTGGACCATATTTTTTCACCATTCAAGGCCTTCAACCCAAATTGATATACAATTGGGTGTATTCTAACTACATAATAATTATGTACATATATAGCTGAATTTCTATTAAGAAATTGCATGCAGACATAGATTCGAGATCGTCAGAAATGTTCTCCATATGAAAAATCAGAATAATTAAAAATTCTTGTATTTGGATATAAAATATTCAATTCATGTGCAAAACCTGAATTGAATAAAAAATTCATATATTTAGACACAATTACCCCTTGCAATAATGCTTCGAACTCATTACAATCATAAATTTAATTAATTAATTGATACTCTTATATATAGATACGTGGACAAGTACCTAGAACTAAAGTATAGAGCGTAAGCAGGCGGTTGGCTGCTTGTCACTTTCTTTGCGAGGTGATAAACTGATAATATATTCTTCAATAAAATAATTAAGAGGGGTTTCATTTAAATAATATTCATAAAATGCTCATGCCACTTGCATTATATCTTTTGTTTGTGGATGCTAATTGGCGAAGACTTTCTATGATGAAAAAAATATATTCTTTTAGACCCATCAGAGTGGGGGTTGCAATTATTAGTTTCATATCTGATATTATTAAATTCCAAATATTCCTATAGGGGCATTAACAATTTTATTCTTTTTAATTTTAGCTTGTTTGTACTAGTAAGTGATGAGTATGCAACACTTGTGTAACCCAATTATTTCTTGTGATATACTAAAATAATATATACAGTAATGGAACGTATGATCTGATGTTTTGGCTGGTGTTTGAAATTATTGTTTTTTTGGAAATCATTAAAAGTTCCATTTAAATTTTACTTGAAGCTCGTTAATTGAAAGATTTGTTTGGTGATTAAAGCTTTCGAAAATAACAGCTGTTTATTAGTAAGTTTCCTTTATGTATTACTAAATTCTGATAAATTAGTATCTAAAAAAAATCTGATGAATTAGGCAAGATTAACTAAGCTGTCCCATAACATAATAAGTTGTTGAAAATATTTAAAAAATATAAACTTCGATATATAGGTCTCTAATTAATAAGTACCAAACCATATGAAAATTCCTCTACGGATTTTAGTACTTACAAAAGGAAAAGTAGCTTATTAATTAACCTGTGAAGCTAATTGTGACAAAACCTTCCCTTCTGGAAATTAAGATAGAAGTCAGCTAGTGTGAATCTTAATGAATTTATATTAATAAAATATATCATGTGAGATAGTATATACTATACCTACATATTCTATAGAATTTCTCCTGAATATATTCGCTTATGAATATCAAAATTTAATTAGTTCAAATTGGACATTCCTCAGGAATATTAAGGGTCTGCTAAACCGATTGAAACTTATGAGGATTTTTGTAACGATTTGACTTTCGGATTGACGGCTAACCCCACATACCAACACGACTCTTTTCAGTATGCTTTGTCCTTATTCACACACTCTCTGAGAAATTTCCCAGAGAGTTACCCATCCCACAATTGCTCCAAGCCAAGCACGTTTAACTTTAGAAATTTTATGAGATGGACTCCCGAAAAGAAGATGCATCATGTTGGTATGAATAGCACATATATAATCCTTTAAGCTCTCACCAAATATACAGTATCATACCTGCATATTCTTGAAATCTCTCTCATTTCAGTGTGTTTCGGTTCATTCATGTACCTTTCCGCTTTGAAGTCTTAATCTGCGCCATTCCTTGTCCATGCCTCCGCACTGACGATTACCCCGTACTTTTGCCCGATCTTTACATGTCCACCAGCTTCCGCTTGGTTCGTCCCCGAACCACACCGTACTGGGAGAGGTTCGACTTTGATACCATTTGTAACGAACTGGTTTTCAGATTGATGACTGACCCCATAAACCAACATGAGTCTTTTTAGTGTGTTTTGTCCTCACTCACACACTCCTTGATAAACTTCCCAGAGGGTCACCCATCCCGCAATTGCTCCAAGCCAAACACACTTATCTTTAGAATTTTTATGAGATAGACTCCCGAAAAGAAGATGCATCTTATTGGTATGAGTAACACATATCCAATCCTTTAAGCTCTCATCAAATATGTAGTTTCATACTTGCATATTCTCGAAATCTCTCTAATTTCGGTGTGTTTCGATTCATTTATGTACCCTTCCGCTTTGAAGCTTTAATTGAACCGTTCTTTGTCCATGCCTCCGCACCGACGATCACTCCGTACTTCTGCCCCGGACGTCACAATTTTATATTATGCTATACATATCTTAATTAATTATTCTCTGCATATTTTTTAATTTGTTTTGACTTTGCGTTCTTTTTGAATAAATTTACATAGAGGAGTCATTAAAGCTAAAACTCACAGTCCCTAGTAGGGGTGAGATTCGGTTCAGTTTCGGTTAATCGAAATCGAAATCGACAAAAAATAGTTGATCGAAACCGACACCGATCGGTTAACCGATTAACCGATTCGGTTAGTCGGTTCGGTTAGCGGTTAACCGAAATTAATATTAAATTTTTCAAAAAAACTATATGCAAAATACAAAAATTAATCGAAAATAACCGAGATTATTTCAAATATAGCCGAAATTATAATATTAAATCAACTATTTTTCACTTAATAATTAATTAATTATATATTAATTAATTTCGGTTAATCGGATATAACCGTCGGTTAATCGGTTATACCCGATAACCGAAATTCACTTGAAGTGGTTAACTGATACCCGAACCGAAATCAAAAAAATCGGTTATCGGTTAACCGATAACCTACTTTTTCGGTTTCGATTCTCGTCGGTTTAGGTTCTCGGTTAAATGAAAACCGATACCCGTTTAAGCACCCCTAGTCCCTAGCAGAGAGAGATGCATGAGTTACAAAAGCTGAAATTTAGAAGTGTATTTGCAAATAACTAATTCCATATAGTAGATAATGTCACACACAATAAAGAGACTACAAACTCTAGTTGCCACATCAAGAACCTATTTAGTGGTATTCTCACGTATGAACTGTTTTTTTTTTTTGGAAATTCTTCAATGATACAGATAAAATTAGGAATTTATGGTGCAATTAGAAACTAGCCCAATATCCATAACTTCTTAAGTAGTTAGCCCACAGATAAATTCTTTTGTCCAAATAATGGTCAAAATTATATTATAAGCTGCACTTGTTTAATCAAGCGATCATATACATGTTCAGAAATAGTATCAAACATAACACAGAGCCACGATATATTAATAATTCCTTAATTTAAAATATTATTTCATCCCCATTTCTAACTTTAATAAACGACCATCACAATATATAAATATATATGTAATTGCAATTATGAACCACTTATTATGTATATGTGGACGCTCTAATGGGGTTAATTCCATGGTGAGGGGGGTGCAGTGCATTCCCCCTCAGGCACTTTTTTTTCTTTCAAAAGTTCCGTAAAGGGTATAATTGTAAAATGAATACCTCACGATCCACATGGCTTATGCAAGATGTTGTTTTATTATATACGGGATATTGTTTTAATATATACAGGATGTTGTTCAAATATATAAATATAAAATATAATTGCCGATGCATATATCTTTATTAGGTTTCTGTTTTACCGTATGCATATGTTTATAAATACATTTTTTTATGAATAGTAGGACATACAAGGACCAATGGTACATATTTATTTCTAATTAACTCAAGAATTTTTTTATTTGATTCTTCCCCTTATATATGGTTTCAATGGAAACTTTTCCCCAATCTATGGATTATGCTTCTTAATTATATATACATTTCTTTTTGAAATGTCAGATGGGGGAGGGGGCTATGAATCCCGCTTCTTAATTTATATATACATTTTCTTTTTATTGTTAGATGGAGGGATTAGGATTTGACCCTGGTCTTTCACTCTAGCAGAAGGGAAGAATACAATAAGGTATAAAATTTCTTTATGAATCATGTATCTTAATTTTATATGTTCTTTATGTAATATACGATAATGATTCTTTTATATAAATGCTTATATTAGTGCTTATTTTTATTATAACGTTGATATTACAAAAATCAGTGATCCAAACCTAAAACAAGGCGAAAATTGGATCATCTCCCATGTATATAATGCCAGATGAATCTTAATCTATTAGATAGTATGACACAAGGCTCTTCCTCGTTCAAATCTTCAAGGTATATATAAAAAAATTAGAGAGAAAAATAATACCCAGGGTATTTATAATAAGGGAAGCAACAATTGTAAGTATTAGTGTATTACCAGAAAAAGGCAATGTTGAACTGAGTTAACACGTGCTAAAATAGAAGCAGTAGTGTCTGGATTGTATGGCTCAGAGGGGGTAAAAAGGCCCAAGATTCAGAGAGCGGGACCAGAGATCCACACTTCCCTTCAAAACCTACCACTTTTAGTCTATTCCACATTCATCCAATCCCCCAAACACTCTCTAAATCTAACAATGCACAATTATGTACTCCCCCAATTGAACTTTTATATAACACAAAAAAATTTGTATATCAGTTCGCACTGTACGGACGAATAAAAATATCATTTATATTAAAAAAAATATCATTTGTTTTTTTATCTTGTAAATAGAAAGTATCATTTATATTGAAAAAAAATATCATTTGTACTGAGAAAAGAGTCAATGTCTGCATATGAGACCACTTATTTACATAATTATGTAGGTGGTTGTGATATAAAATGATTCAAAATGTTATATCTCAAACATCAATTATAGTAGACATAGTACATGTATCAACTGTATGTTTATATCAATTATAGTAGATATAGTACATGTATTAACTGTATGTTTATCATGTCATTAGATTCACATGATATGTGCAAATGATAAGAGATAAAATATGAGTTCGAATATCTTTTTCAAAAATGTAATATTTATATAGAATAAAATGCAAAACAAGATTAATGAAATTTGTGACAGAGTATAATTATATAGTATAATACCAAATACAATGAATTAAATCATCTTCCCAACTAGGGGTGCTACTTCCCATCTTCCGAATCCGCACGATACAATGGGGAAAGACATCCTACATGAATAGAGGAAGAAAAGAACTTTTTTTTAATTAATCTGTTAAATGAAAGGGTAGATATACCAAAGATGATGGTCTGAAGGCCCGTATACCCAATTAAATTTTAATAATATATATAATGCATTTATTTATGTCTACGTTTATCTTTATTCATTTATTGATCTTGAATATTTATGGGTAAATGTAGATTTTTGTTTATTAATTAGAATAAGAGTGTGAGGTTAACAATGTACCTTTCATTCGTAATATTATATACCTACATACTTATTTTTCATTGGTAAGAATGAGAAGGTGTAGGTACTAATAAGATATGTGTAGAGTATGAATACACCATCCGTCCGTTGATACGGAAACAAAGTACTCCCTTCGTCCCATTATTCATGCTCTTTTCTTTTTTACACGTAGATTAAAGAGAATTGTATTTTGTGTGTAAATTAGTAGATGTCACAAAATTCGAGGTACTTTTTAGTGTAAAAAATGTTTCCTTTTTTTGGAAACGTGTCAACTTAATGGGACAGTCTAATAAGGAAAACGTGCCATGAATATTGGAACGGAGGGAGTATAAAGTAAAAATCCAATGAAGATAGAGATGGAAATAAAAAGAAAGATTTACGTTTTTAAAAACAAGAAGAAAGATAATAAACCAAAATGAAGATGGTAACTATAAAATCATACCTAAATTCAACTCATTGTCATCCGTACTCCAAACACTCTTCCCCACTTATACAATGTTTGTCAAACTATTTGCAACCAAAAAGGAGATCGTATAAATTAAAGTATATATAGACGTCTCAACTTAATAATTAATTGCCACTAACTCGAAACATTATGAAATATTGTACCAAACCGTTGTCGGTATTAACTCCACCCACAAGATTATATATAACAAAACCAATGTCGGTCGAGGAAGAATTGTTGAGAATGCATGTGGTGCCTGATGTAAAAAAAATACTATAGGAAATCATTTAGAAAAGAAGAAGTTAGGATTAATTACTTAATTAGCTCATCATATATAATATATTGAAGTATTTAAACATTAATAATATCGAGGGCTCGGCCTACTTAAGGGATGCCTAATTCAAAATGTGCACAACCCTAATTCATCTAAAAAGCACCCCATTTCCAGCCGTTTATATTTATATATAAACATATGAGTAATCCATAACTTACAATTAAGAGAACACAATGTAAGAAAAAAAGGTTTTAAAAATATTAAAAAGAATTGGTAGTAACTACTAAAGCCTATAAACTAGCATGGTTTTACTTGTTGAGTAACTATAGAAGAATCTCACCTATGAATCATCAAGGGTCAACTCCCGCTGCCGCCGCCAAGATCCGGCGTTGCGGTTGCTGTTGCGGTTGCGGGCGAGGGTCTCTTGCGCTTCTTCTTCTCGTACGGAATCCCACGCGCTTTGGCTTGACTCTGTCTGACTTCTCTGAGATAAATCCTGACGGCCTTGGCGCCGAAGGGGTTGGAGTCGGGTTTGCCGCCGTGCTCCTCGTAGGCGGCGCGGAGGCGGCCGATGAGGGCGTCGAGGCTGCCCCAGGCCTGCTTGGAGGGGCAGGGGCACGGGGCGGGGGGGCTGGGCTGCCCGAAGTGGGGACACTCGGTCACGTGCACCTTCGTCTTCCCGAACTGATCGAGGTACTTGAGGAACTCGATCACGTGCGCGCCGCTGCATCGCGCCAGCGTCAGCGGCGGCTTGTGGTTCTTCAGGTACTGCAGGAACGTGTTCCAGTCGCGCCGCTTCTGCGACTCATACCGGCTCGGAGGAGGCGCTGGGGCAGCCTCGGCCTCCGTTGACCGGCCGGCAACGGAGGAGGGGCCCGCGTCAGCCGGGTCGGGTCCGGATGTGGAGTCCATACGATGAGCAGAAGGTGTTTGGTGATACGATGGATGTTTTGATTGTTGATTGGGATGAGAGAGAGAGAGAGAGAGATGGAATGGGGAAAGAGGATTGGGATTGAGAGGGGAGGTGATGGGACGTAAAAGAGAAAACGTAATTGGAAGAGTGAATGGGACTTGTGTGTTTAACTGTAGTAGTATGGAGAAAGAAAGTTGAGGGGGGCGGAGGAGGAGCGAACGGTGGAGGAGGGAGATTGGTGGTCTAATCACGTGGTGGCCCCACAGGGTGTACGACAAGTTTACTATTCAGCACCACGGCGGCCCCTCCATATTTTTTTTTTTGCCTTCTCTAATTATTGAATCCTAATGTAATTCTCGGAGAATTTGAGGAAAAATCTTCTCTAATCACCCACATAAATTATTTACCAAAGTTATCATAATTCATAATTTACTGTAAAATTACCCATTTTTTAATAAAATGACAAAAAGTCCTTCAGTTTCACAAATTTACATAAAAATAAGTGCAATTCAAGTCTAAATGTTGACCGATAGCTACCCTGGTCGAACGGCTACTGAAATCTACACACAAATGAAAATAACCAAATTAGCCGCGGAGAGAGCCGCTAGTGGATTCCAGTAGCCACCCATTCCTCCTCACCACTCTCCCCAACTCCTATTAGCCGCTGGCTGGCACCCCCTCCCCCAAAACAAACAAACAAACACCTATTACCCTTATCAAATAATTTATCAAACATTTTAGTAAAATCTCATATCGTCCATCAAGTGATACATTATTGATAGACGGAGAAATAATATATATTTGCAAGATTATATGTGTGTCGTGTACATTTATTGTAGTTGTTTATTCATGCTAGAACAAAGTTCAATATTATTGTCAGCTGGCTCCAACATAATAAAATTAAATATTTTTATAGTTTTGTTCTAATATGCTAATACTTAACTAAATGATCTGGAAGCAAAATATTTTTATAGTTAAAGCATTGGGAAACTGAAGAGTTGTTAGAGAATTGTGATAACAGTAGAGAAGCTAAATAATGGTTTCAAATCTGTTAACTCTTAACCAACTAAGTTAAACAGTTACTCCAAATTTTTGAATTATAAATAAAATATATTTTTGTATGATAGTAAGTAATTTTGGTGGGAAAAATAATGCGTTAGAGGAAATTTTTATACAACTAAGAGGGTGTTCTTATACAACTTATAAGTTTGTTGAAAATTATTTGACAGAACAAGCTTTTAAACAACTTATAAGCTCTTCAAAAAATAAGTTCATCAACCACAACTTTTGTTTTATGATCTTATAAGGAATAATTAATTTACAAAATAATTATACTATAGTTTGTTATTTCCCACATATACCTTTCTAATTTCATATTTTTTTCAATTTTATCTCTCTCTAACTATGATTTTTCTCCCCAACTCATAATTACCTCTCTAGTTTATAAGTTTAAGTATCCAAATAATTAGATAACTTATAAGCTAATAGATAGCTTATCAATTTAGCTAGGGTATCTAAATAGGGAAAACGTTTAGGTGATTTGAACATAAACTCGTATAATTAAAAAAAAATTTATGACAATGAGTAAATATATTCTTACAAATTTCTTACGGATATTTTATTAATTATCCACGAATATTGTTAATTTAAATAAATATATTTCTTAAATTATGAGGGGGTAATTAACGGTTAATATGGGAAACTAAATAACGCACACACACATGCATATAAAATCTAAACCAAATAGTATTAATAAAATCATTTTAATAGTTACCGTATTTGCACTCTAAACCTTCAATTTATTAGGCATTCACAAATCACAAAGAAGAATCATCTATATACATGTTTGTAAGATTCAAGTTCGTGCATACAAAATTTTATATTCCATCTGTGTGTGTGCACAAGCGCGTGCAGATACTCCCTTGGAATAACAACAAATTAACATCCTATTTTTTTTTTTTTTTTGTATAATGGAAACCCACGATCGTTCTTTTAGGTCGCGTTGGGTAACCCGCGTTAACTTGTCTGATAGCCTACAAACCACACAGCAGACAGTGAAACCACACTTGAAAACCAAGGTGTGTGACTCAAACCCATAGAGATATTTGGTGGGATTCGAGACATTGGGCTGTCCCTAGGGGACCCTATTTTCTTTTCTTAAATTACGTTTCATGTGTCTCCCTCCAATATTATCGTACCAAATAATGCAATGCATGTAGTATGTTATATAATAAACTTTATTAACCCCTTTACATGGGCTCCCAAAGTCTAATCTTCATTGTACAGTATATAATTATCATACAAATCCTTTCATGTTCAGCTTAATTAATTTAAGAATTACATTTATTATATTATCCATTATAACTAACATAAAAGTCTTGTCATGTTTAGATTAATTAATTTGTGAATTGTACTTCTTAATAATATCGATTTTGGATTGTTGTTTTCCCGTAACAAATCTGGATTGCAATTAGAGTTCGAGTTTCGAATCTATTAGTTTGATACCAAATGTAACGGTCTCCTGAAATGGACAGCTTAAAATAATTATCTCGTGCTAGAATCAAATTAACCATAAATCTCATCGAGTATGTTTATAACTAATCCACGCTATCCAATCAATTATAGGATTGGGCTGGATAAATGGCAATAACACTTTATAACAGCCCAAACCCACTTTTGGAGTTTTTCAAATTAAAATCAGATTTCATCTAAATAATGCCAAAAACTAGACACAGGAAAATACCAACTTTCACTTAATTGTGACTGGACAAGTTTAACCCCATATATAACCAATTGATTGATAAAAATCAGTGGGGCATTTTAAGATTTAAGAAAAATCAGTAACATCTCAAATTAAATTAATCACAAAAAGTCCTCCCTTAGCAAACACAAGAAATAAAAAGGGAGCCCAACTTATATACCCAACTTTCAAAATATATGTACCACTCATATCCAACCTAAAAATTAACTACACCCCATACCCAAATCTATTAAAAAACTATATTTTGATTCAAAATTCTGCAAATTGCAGACGACGTGATGTGAGATGAGAGAGAATTGATTCTTTTTTTTTTCTTTTTCTGTGCAACGTTTAATATGTATATATTGGAAAATTTTATGTAATTTAAGATTTAATTTTATGTTTCCCCGGTCAAGATTTAATTCATATTAAATTTTATGTTTCCTATCAAGATTTAATTTTATGTTTCCAAAAATTTTATGATTAGGTCAAGATTTAATTTTATGTTTCGGTCAAGATTTAATTCATATTAAATTTTATGTTTCGGAAATTTAATATATCAACATAATACTAATTTAATATGAATGGATGGAATTAATATGTTTCCGGAGTTTAATTAACATAATATGTTTCCGGAAATTTAAAGAATTAATATGTTTCCGAAAATTTAATTATATGTTTCCGGAAATTTAATTAATTACTAAAGAATTAATATGTTTCCGGAAATTTAATATATCAACATAATACTAATTTAATATGACCGGAAACAACAAATTAATTCAATTTCTTGAATTAATTTGTTGTTTCCTATTGAATAAACCAACTTTCACCCTTCTCTCCGGTCATATTAATATATCAACATAATACTAATTTAATATGAATGGATGGAATTAATATGTTTCCGGAGTTTAATTAACATAATATGTTTTCGAAAATTTAAAGAATTAATATGTTTCCGGAAATTTAATTATATGTTTTCGGAAATTTAATTAATTATTAAAGAATTAATATGTTTCCGGAAATTTAATATATCAACATAATACTAATTTAATATGTTTCGGAGTTTAATACTAAGTTAATATGTTTCCGAGTTAAATATGTTTCGGAGTTTAATTAATTTTCGGTCAAACATAAATGAATGGATGGAATTAATATGTTTCCGAGTTGTACCATTCATTTCGCAATCATTTCTTGATTTCTTGTTTTGTCAATGTCACAATTGACATCGAAACTAACGAACTCGTAGATATATATTAAAAAAGCGAATGGGTATCTGATGTATCAATTTTTCAAAATGGTTATGTCTCATACACACTTTTACAAAAGTGTGTACTTGTATATATTTCGCCAAATAAAAATATATTTTTGAGATATCACAAGGAGAATAGTGTCTTACTAAACAAATTAGTAATAATGTTAATGAATTGTATTAACTAGCAAAAGGGGATCTAAACTTAAACCAAATGACCATGATTGAGTAGGCCTGCAATGTTACCGCTCTTGTCAGCGCCTTCGTCAAAATCACCCGTTCCATCAACTCGAAAATCAAGTTGCTTTTGATGCTTTAATCTCCGACGCTCGTCTAAACTCTCCCATCCTTCAAACTGTCAAACAAGACAAGGTACACGATGACCAGTAAACACAGGGAGCAGTTACATACAGCATTCATTTCCATCATTCCTACTTGTAATATAAGTTGAAAATGGTCTCATCGTTCTGGCAAATAAGAAAAAAATGATTTTGGATGTTTCAAGACTATTTCTTCCCAACACAAATTACAAGACTAAAATCTGCATTCCCCTTAAGGGAGAATTTTAATAAAAGTAAGTGCATCCCTGTGTCTTCGTGGCTATGCAGGGGATAGAGGGAGATAGTTCTGGATGCTGCACCCCATCAACTCGAAACTGGAAAGGCAGTAACAAAAATGTAGTTCGTAAAAAATACAAGTGCAAACTTAAATCCTAGAGTTGAAAATTCACAAAGAAATGCTTACGTAAATACTAATTGAAGACAATAATTTTCCATTAAACCTTGAACTTTATCTAGCAATTACAGTGAAGCTGGATCCTAGTATCTCTTGCCTGATGCCACAACATATAGTAGCAATACCAGTCTTACTCTCAAGGTATATTAATGTAATTTGATTGCTAAAATTGAAGCATTTTTTACATATATTGCCAACGCTATGAGATGCATGTCATTGTTAAGCTAGATGTCTACTGGAAAGAAAGGATGTTATGTACCTGGCGCAGAAGATCTATCGTTATTTCCGTTCCATGAAGATCCAGTATGGAAAGCTGTAAGCACAGACGAAATAATGTTTTCGGCAGGGTTTTCAGCCCGATATTACTGAGGTATAGTGCCTGCATAGGTTTCAAAAGAAATAAATATGGGATCATAAAGGAGAATTATCTGCTTGAAGGGCATTGGAAGCTTGGTCCAAGTGAAGGTCAGCCCATTGAAAGGAAAACAAATGCTAAGGTATATCACCAGAGGAAGGTGATTAACCTTCAATTTTTTTAAATTGCCCTTCAATTTTTTTAAATTGCCGAATGTCTCCGGCAACTCAGCAAATTACAGGATAAGTCAACCTGCACGTACTAAACATAGTAAATAGGGGTAAATCATAAATGATGAGGTTAGGAGCAGAAAACTATCTATGCTGATAGTTACAATTCTATATATAAGTGACCATTACTCCAAATAACTTACAAAGTACTTTCATTATTAGAAAAGCCATAAAAAGATATATAGAATAGGAAAGGAGGCAATATAGGTCATACTTCAACAAGAGAAACACAATCCCCAGTGCTTGTAGGAATAGTTTTTAACCTGGAATCAGCAGAAGTATCAGCTTGAAAGTCAAACTAATTTACAGTTTACCAAGGCGGATAAGAAAGGATGGATAGAAGGCGTCTATACACCTAGCATAATTCAACAACTAATGTTTGCCAAACAAAACAGAATAATATTAAGGAAACTCATAAAAATTATTCACCGCATGCCATCTACATAATTTGTTATTTTAGTATTGAAAAAAAAAACCATAAAAGGGAAAACAGCAATGCCTCAGTCCAACTTTGAGAAGCAAAAGAATGCTGGGAAGGTCATTAGATATTTGATTTGTTGGCCAGTTTACCTGTTATTCTGGGCTTTTAACATCTCATGATCTGTCAGAAGACCTATTTCAATACGGATACACATCAACTTGTTGTTTGCGATGTGAAGTTGCTTCAGGCTTGTCAATGCACCAAGTGCCGAAGGAACTGCTGTCACACTGTTAGCAACAAGAAAGAGAAAGCATTAAAACAATGGATTAGATCTTCCCAATAAGCAAAATCTAAAATTATTGGGGAATTAAATTTGGAGAGTGAACACATTAGAAATTGAATTAAAAAACAAAATGAGGATAACCTATCAAGTAAGCATTTACAGGATAGAAAAGAGAAATAGATAAAATTATGTTTACTTGAACATAGGAATGCATTAATTAATATATATACAATGCAACCAAACTGCAACAGTACTATGAACATAAGGCTCTAGAGGTTTAGGTTGATCTAAGAATGGTCAAATTGCTATATTTTAATCCAGAACTGAACAAACCACTAAAAACTGCTATGAACTATTAGCATGACTATAAGATAATGATGTAGATCTGTAAAGAGAATGGCTTTAAAACATCCTAGCTAGAATACATTTTGAATGCATGTGCAAATTGATTGCTAGATTGAACAGTAGCCTATAACAATTCCTGGCCTGTTTTATGATGACAATACCAGACCACATTTCCAATCAAGCAAGAAAAATTCTGATAACTGCAGTGGTAATTAGATAAATCAAAATCCCTGTGATAATCAAACAAATTTAAGAAGAGTAAAATAGCTTCAACGGCAAGAATGGCTGCAAAAAAAACTGCATAACCCATCCAATCTTACAAGCAACTTTCCAAGATTACTCTACAACATGAGTTTATTAATTTGAAGTATACTAAGCTAGTAAAGCTCACTAAGTTTCACTGCTGACTTCTTTTATTTACCCATCCTAATTTCCTCTGACTATCATGAAATCTAACAAGCAACCTTCAAGAATACTTTCAGCTTGAGCTAATGAACTCAGTTTAGTAAAGCCTGTAAAACTCTACAAGTAGCTCTTTGGGTACATAATACCTGCTTCATTTTACTCGACTGCTGTTAACCTTCCAGAAATAGAGGCAAACACAAGGAAGTAACAAGGCAAGGATAGGAAAGGAAAAGGAAAGAATAAGAAATAAACACAGCAACAACAATAACCAGGAAGCCAGAAACAGATACAAGGACATATATAACTCAATAACCATTAAATTTCAGTAGCTCTAGTTTTAGTAGGTTACTTATAAGTAGATCTAGTCATTCAAGCTACAATAAATGTAATAATGAAGTATACAATATACATGTGAAGAGACTAATCCAATGAAATTACTGGAGTATGAATGAACATCCTTATTTTGGTTGAGTGATATAGCAATGAGATGCTTCAAAGATGTTAATTCATCCCAGGCAATGGATGTATCCGACAAAAGATTCCCATTAAGAAACAGCTTCTACAGAAGCAGAAAAATTACAAAAGAGGATAAGACAACATACATAAAGAAGCTTTACACATTTAAAAATATTTTGGAGCTAAAGCATTGAGCGAGCGGCCAATTTCAGGTGGCACCTCAAGTAAAGAGTTGTGGCTTGCATCAAGCACTCTAGCCAAAGATCCACAAGTCCAAGCTTCGTTGGGTATAGTTTTGTATATACAACGTAGAAGTGTAAGCATTTGCAAGGGTACACCAGAATGATTTAACAGAACCACACCAACTTCAGATAGACAGAAATTCTCCAAGAGAAATTCCATACCCAAATATCAATGATGTTGTCCAAAATGAAAATCAGAAATCTAAAAAGCATATACAATTTTCTCCAGAATTATCATCTAAGCTAAAGCTTGAGTTTCTTATGGCTGATGACATGAAAAACAGATATCTGCTGCCTCATTTAAATGTGCAGAAGGGTAGAGGTTACTAACATATTATTAGATAGAAGTTGGATGTTTACATCAATATGGACAAGACATTCCCTTCAAGAATTTCACCACACACAGGTACACTTTAAAGTACTTGATCAATTACACTATCATTTATGTTTTTATATCCATATACGATCTGTTTTGTAGTTCTATGCTCATTAATAATTTCAAATGCAACATAATAGTAGGTTCATAACTCAAACTCTAACAACAGTGATATCTTTCTGTTCCATGTATAACCGATTAGGTTCTGCATATCGTGACAGTATATGTCCCGTAACAAATCTGGATTGCAATTAGAGTTCGAGTTTCGAATCTATTAGTTTGATACCAAATGTAACGGTCTCCTGAAATGGACAGCTTAAAATAATTATCTCGTGCTAGAATCAAATTAACCTTAAATCTCATCGAGTATGTTTATAACTAATCCACGCTATCAACTCAATTATAGGATTGGGCTGGATAAATGGCAATAACACTTTATAACAGCCCAAACCCACTTTTGGAGTTTTCAAATTAAATTAGATTTCATCTAAATAATGCCAAAAACTAGACACAAAGGAAAAATACCAACTTTCACTTAATTGTGACTGGACAAGTTTAACCCCATATGTAACCAATTGATTGATAAAAATCAGTGGGACATTTTAAGATTTAAGAAAAAAACAGTAACATCTCAAATTAAATTAATCACAAAAAGTCCTCCCTTAGCAAACACAAGAAATAAAAATATACTTTTGAGAATAGTGTCTTACTAAACAAATTAGTAATAATGTTAATGAATTGTATTAACTAGCAAAAGGGGATCTAAACTTAAACCAAATGACCATGATTGAGTAGGCCTGTAATGTTACCGTTCTTGTCAGCGCCTTCGTCAAAATCACCCGTTCCATCAACTCGAAAATCAAGTTGCTTTTGATGCTTTAATCTCCGACGCTCGTCTAAACTCTCCCATCCTTCAAACTGTCAAACAAGAAAAGGTACATGATGACCAGTAAACACAGGGAGCAGTTACATACAGCATTCATTTCCATCATTCCTACTTGTAATATAAGTTGAAAATGGTCTCATCGTTCTGGCAAATAGGAAAAAAATGATTTTGGATGTTTCAAGACTATTTCTTCCCAACACAAATTACAAGACTAAAATCTGCATTCCCCTTAAGGGAGAATTTTAATAAAAGTAAGTGCATCCCTGTGTCTTCGTGGCTATGCAGGGGATAGAGGGAGATAGTTCTGGATGCTGCACCCCATCAACTCGAAACTGGAAAGGCTTTAAGTAACAAAAAGAGGAAACTTTATATATAACCAAAAGAAATAGTGGGATAAGTTTTATATCCACACTCATAAAAACATGAGTTTTATAGCCATTTTGGCTTAAAAAGACATAAATATAATTGGATCCACCATTTAAAATAATAACTCTCTTCTCTCTCTCTCTCCTTCTCCTCTCTCTCTCTCTCTCTATCTCGACTCTGTCTCTCTGAATAGTGAATAAATTGAATGGAATTAAATTTGAAGTGCCTAAAAACAGTCGAAAATAGCCGAAAACAGCCGAAAATTCTCTCTCTCTCTCTGCCGAAATTGAATGCTCTTCTCTGCCAAAAATTGAATGGAATTAAATTAAAGTTGGTAAACATTAATTGTAAAAAGAGGTTGGTAAACATTTAATTTGAAAAATCGGTAGACATTGAATTCAAATCACAAATGAATTCATTTGTAACATTACAGTTTCAAAGAGAGGAAGAGAGGCGAAAAAATAATTAATAGACCTGCGTTTTTTTTCAATCAAACACTGGAAATCGAGCATTGCTAGTTGGATTAAGGTAAATTAATATCCGTATAGAATTTTTTTTACACGTTCTTGAGTACACGGTTGATGATTTACAGTCTAAATATGTTTTTTTTAATAATTTTATGTTATTGGAATGATAAATTTCATGTTTTGAAAAAAAAAAATACGTTCTTGAGTACACGGTTGTACACGGTAGAAGTATTATGCGTCACATATGTTATTTGTGTTGATTTTATGTTAGGTTCATTTAATTAGTTAAATTTAAAAATATGAGTTGCTAACACTAAACCGTGTACAATACACGACTATACCGTGTACTTATGAACGCATAAACTGTGCATAGAACTCATCAGTGCGTTTATAAGTGCACGATCGTGCACGGTACACGACCGTGCATGGTCGTGCACTACACGACAGTGCACGATCGTGCACATTACACAACCATGCAGGGTCCGTGCACCGTGCACGACCGTGCACAGCAGTGGTACAAGCCTGTGCACGACCAATGTCGGTCATTATCTACACACAACGCATTCCGTGCATCCTATGTTACTGACTGTTATCTTTTATATCTTATTTTGCAACAGATGTCTTGGCAACGTCTTATTATACGTCATGGTGGTAATTGGGATAGAGCAGAGTACATAGGCGGTGACGAGGTTCTCGTATACATGGCTGTAGAACAGATTTCACGTGCTAATTTGCTAAGAGAGATTAATGAGCAAGTAGGCAACGATGGTGGATCAGATTATATGCTTTTCTATACGACGAGCGCTAGTGATGGAAGAAGAATAAAAGTATCGTTGAAAATTGACACTGATTTGTTCCGATTGATTGTGGAACAAAAGGATGATCCAGTTGTGTATGTGATTGAAAAAGGCAAGCAATCTGCAGCCACGGTACACACAGAGACACCGGTATTATATGGTTCTAGCGATCTACGATCTTGCCGAGTCTAATGCAAGATGTCTTGGTTCAACTATACACGAAGATGAGCCGTTGTCTTGAATGAGGAGGAAGGCGAGCTGGTGTATTCGGATGAAGAGGAAGATACGAACCGGCGTAGAGATAAATTTGATTCATTGGCTCTTGAATTTGATGCTTGGATTCGACAACCGGACATCTTGATAAGGTTATCGGACAACGCAACTTCACTTCCGAACAAAGATGATGGTGAGGCTCATGCTACAACTTCACGAACCGAGAGAGGATGATACGGTAGCATGAGTTACACAACCGGGTTATTCCACTACTTGATTGTGACAGTGCATTGCCATTAGATTGAGTCGAACCTTGTGGAGCCCATACCGACCAATTATCGTTGATTCGATATTTAAGGCGAAAGATGACTTGGCGATAGCCGTAGGATTGTACCACTTGGAGAATCATGTAGAGTACGTGGTCGATCGGTAAAGTAAAACACGTTTTGAGTATGTTTGCAAGTATGACAACGGTTGTTCTTTTAAGCTACGAGCCGTCCAGAGAGCAACGATGTGGAGAGTAATTAAGTTGAACAACAGTCATACTTGTCACTTGGATTTGAATCGCACTGCTCCACGACAGGTGCCTGCTAAGATTGTTGGCAAGTATTTTGCATGAAAATTGGTCGATGAAGGTGTGGTACTAAAGCCAAAAGAGATGATTGGAGAGATGCATCGACAATTTGGCATTGAGATAGATTACAGCTTTGCTCTCAGAGCAAGAAACGTCACTATAGAGATGACATATTGCGATTTCGAACGGTCCTATCAATTGATTCCATCATATTTGCATCTGTTGAGAGAATCAAACCGGGACACTATATGATATTGAGGCGGCTCATGATGGCGAATTTCGATATTTGTTTCTTGCTCTTGAGCGAGTTTGCATGCTTTCAAGCATTACCTACGGCCGGTTGTCGTTGTAGACGGACTCGTCTTAAGGGAAAGAACAAAGGAATTTGTTTTGTCGTCATACGAAGGATGAAAATGAAGAAATCTTTCGCTTGCTATTGGGTTAGGTCCGATTGAGGATGAGAAGTCATGGACTTGGCTTTTATCTCGCCGCGTTAGTGCATTGGTCATCTGATGATCTCTTAGTTGTGTCGATCAACATAAGAGCATTGAAAAATTCGTGAGTCCGTGTATCCGAGCGTCGGCGCATGTGTTGTGCTTTTACCATTTGCGAGAAGAATATGGCGCGATTTGGGTCGCATGTTTATCTGATTATCAAGTTAGCGCATATGCTGTCGATCGGAGGATTTCGAGAGATATTTTCTATTGTGAATGTTCTAAACCGACAAGACACCATCATCTACTCTTCATTGGGGTGCATAGGTGGTCTAGGTTGAAGTGTCCCGTCGACGCTATAGTTTCATGACTTGAATCGCGCGAGAGTTTCAATAGTCGGTTGTTGTTGGCTCGACATCTACCGTTTGCTCGTTGCTTGAGACTTTTCGATCTATTACGGAGAAATGGTTTGACGTCTGACGAGCTAGTCTGGCAAAGAATGTCCGATGAGTTGGTCAAGTAGCCGCGTCGAGCTACATACCTCTGTCGAAAAGGCGTCGCCGCTTGGTTGTTCGCTCAGCGACCACACACATGTTTAAAGTCGAAGAGAAAAACACATCATATGTGATTGATTTGCAGAATGGTACATGTGAATGTCGACGAGATCTCTTGTTGTCACGCTTGAGCTGCTATTAGGTACAGTGATTTATCTAAGCGTAAAGTGCAACTCATACGTTGTGGTTAATTTCTTTTGTGATTAATTTTTTTTTTTTTTAGGCATCTTTGGTTTACAAGTCACCGACTTTGTGGCTCGATATTATAAACGATGCATTTTTGCGACGACTTATTCTTATCGAATTGTATCCGTATCACATCCGGTGCATGGATTGTACCGGACTACAGATCGACTTACATTATTCGACCTCCAATCATCACACGTCGCCGGGCGTCCTAGATTGAGTAGGATGCAATCGGTTGTTGAGGGTTCGTCAAGATCGCGTCGTCAAAATGCACACGCTTGCGGGTCGAGGCGGTGGCCGAGCCACGACTTGTGATGGAGGGCAATTGTCCCGTCTCAAAATTTGCTATTAATACCTTAGTATTAGAAAATATTATAATTTTATCAAAGTTGCCTACTAAATTTTTTTTAAAAATAGGGCAAAATAAATTTTCTTTGTTTCTTCAACCCGTTTTAAAACGTAAAGCTCAGCGTTACCAATTTATACTACTACCGTGTAAGTGTCTTGTATGAAGGGTTGGATATGCAATTTCAAGAGCTCAATGATCGATTCACAGAAGTAAACAATGATTTACTTCTTTGCATGGAATGTCTTTCTCCAAATGACAATTTTTCTGGTTTTGATAAAGTGAAAATATTGCATTTTGCAAAGTTTTATCCATTTGATTTTCTTCACCGAGATAATGACTTTAGATAACCAAATCAAGAATTATTTCACGAATGTGCATTTTTGTGAAGACTTTATCAATTTGAAAGGGATAGGAAGTCTTGCAAGAGAACTGGTGACGACAAAACGAGATATTGTATATCCGTTGGTGTATAAGCTCATTAAGCTTGCACTTGTTTTACCTGTGGCAACTGCAACAGTGGAAAGAGCTTTTTCCACCATGAAGATTGTGAAAAATCGGCTTCAAATAGGATGAGAGATCGTTGGATAAATGATTGTTTGTTACTTACATCGAGAAGGAAATTTTTGATGCGATGGATAATAAGTTGATATTACAACGCTTTCGGAATATGTGTAATCGTAGGAATTCTTGTAAAAATATTTTATGATATAACTATTGTCTAATATATTTTGAGTTCTTAAATATTTTGCCCCCATATCCGGGGCTCGCTCCGCCATCGGTCGAGGCCACAACAAACATTCATGCACAACATTTATTGCCATTAGTGATGAAACATGTGTGAAAATGACACGGCGTAGGAAAAATGTAGTATTTATCGAAGTGAAGAGCATCTGAGGAATTTGTGTCCTCAACGGCTGAGTAAGGATATTTGTTATATAAAGTGATATTCGTTGTTTTTGGATTGATTATTTTGGATTTTTATGAATATTATTCGTTTAGGGTGTTGAATTATGTTGGATTTTGTTGAATTGTTGGATTATGTTGGATTGTTATTGGATTTTGTTGAATTTTGTTGAATTATGTTGGATTTTGTTGAATTATGTTGGATTGTTATTGGTTTTATGTTGTTTTTTATTTTGGATTTTGTTGAATTATGTTGGATTATGTTGAATTGTTGGTTTATATTGGATTGTTGACTTATGTTGGATTTTTGTTGAATTATGTTGGATTGTTGTTGGTTTTATGTTGGACGTGCACGAGGGTACACGCTCGTGTACTGTGCACGATCGTGCACGGCCACGGTCGTGTACTACACACGATCGTACCCTCGTTCAAAAACCGACATAATCCAACATAATCCAACATAATTCGACATAATCCAACATAATTCAACAAAAACCAACAACAATCCAACATAATCCAACATAATTCGACATAATCCAACATAATTCAACAAAAACCAACATAATCCACCAATCCAATATAAACCAACAATTCAACATAATTCAACATAATCCAACATAATTCAACAAAAACCAACATAATCATCGAATCCAATATAAACCAACAAAATCCAACGTAAATCACAAACATATCACTACTATCGATAAAAATACTACAATATCCGCCATAAATACAAACAAGTCAAGAAACTACCTCACACGACTCAAAGATCCATATCCTACGAGCTATCTTC
The DNA here is from genome assembly GCA_036937905.1 of Salvia rosmarinus. Classification (NCBI taxonomy): domain Eukaryota; kingdom Viridiplantae; phylum Streptophyta; class Magnoliopsida; order Lamiales; family Lamiaceae; genus Salvia; species Salvia rosmarinus. The sequence goes on from CM072820.1 coordinate 62,309,096, forward strand.
ATACGAGATAGTATGAGCGGCGGACCGACGTAACCTCTCGGGCATACACGGCGGGCGATACATATAGCAACATGCAAAGACACCGCAACTCACGCCGTCATTCTGCCTAAACTGCTCATCATCGGGTACCTCCGTCAATGTCAGATGCTCAGAATGTACCGTCCTCAAATGATTATTGGTCCAATATCCAGCTACCTTCATCAGTCGAGGAAAAAGCCGAATAATGGGCAACATCTGTAAACGCCTCAACGCCCGAGAGTCGGGGTTGTGCGCCAGCGAGTCGTACACATCAAGAGTCCACGTAACAGTAGATATGCGAACTGTGACCCAGTGATTTCCCCTGACGTTACAGATGGCTAGTATCTGCAAGCAACATTGATAATTTTAAAGTTTACATTCAATTGATAGAAAAATAATCTAAATGAGGAAATAAACTTACCATATCGACGCACAACAACGGTCTGCTATGCTCTGCATCGCTCCCTTGCACCATCGCTAACAAGTCATCGGGTACTTACCATGGTGGATATGTGGTCTTTGATACCACACGATAGCCCATAGGATCATTAGGATGAAGCCGGGCGAACTCACGCACAAGCGCTTGCTGCATAAATGAATAAATTTAGTCGGGAATAATTTAAATAAATTTAGGGACATTTCAAACTTACATAAAATGCAATCGGTGCTATAACGCATCGAGCTTCATTGACCCCGGACAATAATAATGCATTGACAGGATGATGTGGGGTGATTATTTTCCAATGTATATACAAGGAGTACAACTCCATAACCTAACACACAAATAAAAAAAAACATCATTAATTGAATTATAAATATATAAACAAAATTTAAAAAAATGTGATAATAAAGTACCTCGCCTGTGAACTCAGCTTCTGAGTCGGTGATCTGATCGAACAGTGCCTGAGTCATAATATGTTGATTCAAGAGAGTCACGACATAAGGATCTGGGCCTGACTGCCTAAAGATCTCAAAACACCTTAGTCGCCCCTGAGGGGTCCTCATATCTGGGGGACCTGGATATGGGGTCTCCAATGTAGAGGTCTCCGATGCAGCATCCCCACTATCAGATGATACATCACCCTCAGGCGTGACTGGCTCTCGAGCTGTCGATCTCCGCTGGCTGGCGTGACTAGACTCTCGACGACCCGATCGTCGGTGGCCAGTGCCGGGCCCCTCATCTGGATTGACCTGCCGTGAAGCAGATCGTCGGTGGCTAGTGTCGGGCCCCTGATCTGGATCGACCTGCCGTGAAGCAGATCGTCGGTGGCTAGTGCGGACCTCCTCCTCTGGATCGACCTGCCGTGAAGCAGATCGTCGGTGGCTAGTGTGGGGCCCCTGATCTGGATCGACCTGCCGTGAAACAGATCGTCGGTGGCTAATATGGGGCACTCCTGCGGATCGACCGCGTGTAGCGGATCGTCGGTGGCTCTTGTGAGGTGCCTCCCTCATTTGGGACACCGGCGCCTCGATTGACATGCTCGAATAGCCGGCGTGGCTCCCGTGCGAGAGATATGAGTGCGTGATCTCGTCTCGAAGATCTGCGCTCAAGAAATCCGTCATTGCTCGAACACAAGTCGAGCTACGAGGCCCTCTCGAATCGTCGTCCATAATGACATCACGGACGGTCTCCATCAAGAAACAATGGAGACCTCGTCTGGTCGAACACTCTGGCGTGTTCGCGACACGTGATCTGGCGCTCACCGTGCTGCGATGAGTGTATCGACCGCCATTGCGATCGAGACACGCCAGTCGATTGGGCTCAACAACCCGAGATATATCTCGACGCTTGACTTTCGGCCGCCCGACCTTCATTGCGTAGCGGGGACATGCTCGCCGCCTCTCTGCGGCACTTCTCACGCACGAGCAACTATTGTGGCTCGGTAGCGGGCTCGTCATGTCTTTCTCGGTATGCCGCCCGCAGCACAAACCGAATAGCGAGGATCGTCCTCAAATAGGCTCAGTAGTATGTCTCTGTCGACTCGACCTCGGCGGCTCAAGCCTGGGATGACATAAACGCCAAAAAAACATACACATTATTGATTATAATGTATTTAATAAATATATAGCAAATACTAAACATGAGATTAAAATTATCTACTCTCAAAAAATCCGACATCTTGGGTCGGGGACTTCCATGTAGTCCACATCAAACATCTGAGCAACGTATCTCGTTGTCTCGGCACCCACACGTCGTCTAAGTGGGGATGGCCTCATACGATCAAATCGTAAGGCTAAGCAGGACCATAGAAATGGTCGTCTTCGAATCGCCACCACGCTCGGGTGTCTCTTGAGCACATCAATCCCACGACGGAGGACACGGAGCGAGGCCCCAAGAAAAACTACATCACATATCCAGTCCTCGGCCACGCCCAAACCCAGGCTCGATGGCTTTCTATCGCGACAAGGGCGATGAGATATGCTACTAATATAAAGCGCCTTCAAGTAGTCTGCGGCATCGTCACTCGGCCGTTGTTTGATAAATCGGTGCGGAGATCCGAAATAGTAGTCCTCAGGCCGAAACAACCTATGGAACATGTTGGTGCGGGAATATCGTGCCTCAGTTCGGATCGAAGACGGTCCAGCGCAATCAGGAGATTAGGGCAAACTCGAGCATCCCAATGTATATCGGTTCCACAAGCGTGAAACCAAATCTCGAACTCGAAAACTAGGATCCACACAGCCGGGCCATCGAGTTGTGCGGCGCGTTATTTGCGCTTTCCCTTTCTGAGGCGAAGAAGATGTCAAAGCAACTCTCTAAATCGTCAATACATCCAGCTGCTTTGTAGACATGTCCTCACCTCGGCTAACACATCAATTCGGATGTATTGGTTGATCGTCGGCATAGCGCGCATATCGGTCGTAACCACCTATAACGAGGTAAATGCACAAGATTAATCGGTATACACTAAATGAAGTTCTAACCGTGTCTTGAAGTTGTACACGATTCAAACCGCATCTTGAAAATCAGTACACCAGTTAGCACCGTGTCTCGACGACCGTGTCTTGAAGAGCAGGTGCGGTTTGTCGAAGACACGGTGCTACCAGATTGATCTTGATCACGATTGCTAACCGTGTCTTGAAGATCGACACTGTAGAGCACCTTGTCTTGATGAACCATTCTAATTTTCACAGAATTTCAACAACATAGCAATCTGAATTCAATTTCTAAGTTTCTAAACACACAAACTATCGAAATTTCATCACTATCGTATCATACATGAAAACTATCGTGTCACACATGAAAACTATCGTGTATCATATTAAAATTCTATTTTAAATGCACGATTACTCACCGAAAATTTGTGGCTAAATAAATCGGTGCTGAAGTTGAAGCTCGTCGACCAAGCGGAAGGTCGACGGCGTTAGCTGCGTCTTGTGGCGATCGCCCCGTGAGGAAGCTTCTTCCGTCGTGGAGCTCTCTTCTTCAGCCGCCGCTTGCTCGACCACGTCCGGGGAGTACCGTGGATCTGTATCCGTATCACTCATGTTGTGGGTTTTGCGTGAGTCGTGAGTGAGAGACAATGAGTCGTGAGGAAGCGAGCTTTTTTTTTTTTTGCGTTGCGAGATAGACAGTGGGTCGAGAGAGGGAGAGTGAGTCGTGAGTGAGTCGTGCGTGGTTTGAGAGAGAGATGCAGTCGTGAGAGAGAGAGAGATGCAGTCGTGAGAGAGAGAGAGACGCAGTCGTGAGAGAGAAGAGAGCCGTTTTTGTTTTTTTCAGGAACAATTTTGTTTTTAAGTCGAAATGGTTATAAAACTCATGTTTTATGGAATTGGTTATAAAATCTTATTCCTATTTTTTTTTGACGAGTTTTATAACCAACTCCATAAAAACATGAGTTTTATGGCCATTTTGGCTTAAAAATACAAAATTATCCCTGAAAAAAACAAAAAACGACTTATTCTCTCTCACGATCTAACGTCTCTCTCTCATTCAAACCACGCACAACTCACTCACTCACTCACGACTCACTCACTCTCTCTCTCTCACGATCCACGATCTCTCAGCGCAAAAAAAAAAAATGCTTCCTCACGACTCACCGCCTCTCACCACGACTCACGCAAAACCCACAACACGAGTGATACGGATGCATGATCTACCAGACTCCCGGGCGTGGCGAGCAAGCGGTGAAGAAGAGAGTCCACGACGAAAGAAGCTCGCCACGGCGAGCGCCCAAGCACAAGCACGCCATCGACCTTCCGCCTTGGATCGACGAGCTTCAACTTCAGCACCGATTCTGGCGCCACCTCCTCCTATGAGTAATCGTGCATTTAAAATAGAATTTTAATATGATACGATAGTTTTCATGTGTGACACGACGATGATGAAATTTCGATGGTTTGTGTTTAGAAACTTAGAAATTGAATTGATTGCTATGTTGTTGAAATTCGTGAAAATTAGAGTGGTTCGTCAACGTGATGCTACCGCAGTCTCAAGATCGATACGATAGCATCGTGTCTCGACGAACCGTGTTCGGCTCTTCAAGATGCTGGTCCCAACCGCAGTGTCGATCTTCAAGATACCTGTTAGCACCGTGTCTTGAAGAACCATACACGGTTCGTCGAGACACGATGCTAACCGTATGCTGATCTTGATGACATCTTAGCACCGTATACACGGTTTGAATCGTGTACAACTTCAAGATACCAAGAACTTCATTTAGTGTATACCGATTAATCTTGTACATTTACACCTGGTTATAGGTGGTTACGACCGCATATGCAAGGCTATGCCGGACGCATCAACCAATACATCCGAATTGATGTGTTAGCCGAGGTGAGGACATGTCTACAACAGCGCGGATGTATTGACGTATTTAGAGAGAGTTGCTTTGGGCATCTTCTTCGTCTTAGGAGAGGGGAAAGCGCAAATAATGCGCGGCACAATCTAATGGCCCGGCTGTGTTGTGGATCCTAGTTTTCCGAGTTCGAGATTTGGTTTCACGCTTGTGGAACCGATATCGATTTGATGATTGAGTTTGCCTAGTCTTCGGTTGCGTTTTGGACCGTCTTCTTTTGATCCGAATTTGAGGCACGATATTCCCCAGACCAGCATGTTCCATAGGTTGTTTCGGGGTCGGAGGATTACTATTTCAGAGCACCGCAACCGATTCATCAAATAACGGTTGAGTGACGATGTCGCAGACTACTGAACGCGGCTTTATATTAGTAGATATCTCATCGCCCTTGCGCGATAGGAAAGCCATCGAGCCTCGGGTTCGCGTGGTGAGGACTCGATACGTGATGAGTTTTCGCGGGGCTCGCTTTCGCCCGTGTCCTCCGTCATGGGATTGATGTGCTCAAGAGACACCCGAGCGAGGTGGCGTTCGGGAAGACGTACCATTTCTATGGTCCCGTTTAAGCGCTGATTTGATCGTATGAGGCCATCCCCGACTTACGACGATGGTCTTGGCGCCGAGACAATGAGATACAATTGCCGTATGTTTGATGTGGACTACATGGAAGTCTCCGACCCAAGATATCGGATTTTCACGGCGTAGGTAATTTTAATCTCATATTCAATATTTGTTATATATTTATTAAATACATTATAATCAATAATGTGTGTGTTTTTTTGTAGCGTTATGTCATCCTCGGCCGGAGCCGCCGAGACCGAGTTGATGAGACATACTACTGAACCTATTCGAGGACGATCCTTCGCTATTCGGTTTGTGCTCGCTGAGGCGGCGTGCCGAAAGACATGACGAGCTGCGCTGAGCCACGCAGCTGCTGTGCGTGAAGAGTGCCGTGGAGGCGGCGGCATGTCCTCGTATGCGGCGAGTGACGGCGGCCGAAGTCAAGTGTCGAGATACATCTGGGTTGTTGAGCTTAGTCGACTGGCGTGTCTCGATCGCGATCGGCGTCGCAGACACTCATCGCGACATGAGCGCCGAGCCGAGCTCCGTGTCTTTGCGAACACGCCAGAGTGTTCGACTGGACGAGGCCTCCATTGCTGCCGCGATCGAGACGGTCGTCGTGCCATGTGGACGGCGATTTATCTGAAGGGCCTAGTAGCTCGAGTGGCTCGGCGTGTGTTCAAGGTTGGCGGTTTCTTGGACACGATCTTCGAGGCGTAGATCACGCACCTATATCTGCGCACGAGCTACGCACCACGGCTATCGCCAAGTCATCTTCGTCTTAAATATCGAATCAACGCATAATTGGTCGGTATGAGGTACACAAGATTCGACCCAATCTAATGACAATGCACTGTCACAATCAAGTAGTGGAATAACCCAGTTGCGTAACTCATGCGTTGTATCATCCTCTCTGGTTCGTGAAGTTGTAGCATGAGCCTCACCATCATGCTACTATTCGGAAGTGAAGTTGCGCTGTCCGATAACCTTATCAAGATGTCCTGGTTGTCGAATCCAAACACCAAATTCAATAGCCAATGAATCAAATATATCTCTACGTCGGTTCGTGTCTTCCTCTTCATCTGAATACACCAGCTCGTCTTCCTCCTCATTCGAAGACAACGGCTCATCTTCGTGTATAGCTGAACCAGTACATCTTGCATTAGACTCGGGAAAGATCAGATCGTTGTGAACCATATAATCTTGGTGTCTCGTGTTGTACCGTAGTCGCAGATTGCTTGCTTTTTCAATCACATACACAATTGGATCATCTTTTTGTTCCACAATCAATCGGAACAAATCAGTGTCAGTTTTCAACGATACTTTTATTCTTCTTCCATCACTAGCACTCGTCGTATAGAAAAGCATATAATCCGATCCACCATCGTTGCCTACTTGCTCATTAATCTATCTTAACAAATTAGCACGTGAAATCTGTTCTACAACCATGTATACGAGAACCTCGTCGTCGCCTCTGTCCCAATTACCACCATGACGTATAATAAGACGTTGCCAAGACATCTGTTGCAAAATAAGATATACAAGATAACAGTCAGTAACATAGGATGCAAGGGATCGCGTTGTGTGTAGATAATGACCGGCATTGGTGGTGCACGAGCTTGTACTGGCGTACGCCATGCACGCCATGCGGACCATGCGCGTGGTGCGCGGTGCACGGACCACCGCACGGTCGTGTAATGTGAACAATCGTGCACGGTGGTGTAGTGCGCGACCATACCTGCATGTCGTGTACCGTGCACGATCGTGCACTTATAAACGCATCGATGAGTTACGTGCACGGTTTATCGTTCATAAGTACACATATAGCCGTGTATTGTACCTGCAGTTGATGTTAGCAACTCATATTTTAAATTTAACTAATTAAATGATCCTAAATATTAAATTAATCACTTTATTAACATAAAATCAACACAAATAACATGTGACGCATAATACTTCAACCGTGTACAACCGTGTACTCAAGAACGCATTTTTTTTTCTTCAAAACATGAAATTTATCATTTCAGTAACATAAAATTATTAAAAAAAAAACATATTTAGGCTGTAAATCATCAACCGTGTACAACCGTGTACTCAAGAACGTGTAAAAAAAATTCTATACGGATATTAATTTACCTTAATTCAGCTAGCAATGCTCGATTTCCAGTGTTTGATTGGAAAAAAACGCAGGTTTATTAATTATTTTTTCGCCTCTCTTCCTCTCTTTGAAACTGTAATGTTACAAATGAATTCGTTTGTGATTTGAATTCAATGTCTACCGATTTTTCAAATTAAATGTTTACCAACCTCTTTTTATAATTAATGTTTACCAACTTTAATTTAATTCCATTCAATTTTTTGCAGAGAAGAGCATTCAATTTCGAGAGAGAGAGAGAATTTTCATTGTTTTCGGCTATTTTCTATTTGTTTTAGCACTATTCAATTTAATTCCATTCAATTTATTCACTATTCGATTGAGAGAGAGTCGGTGAGAGAGAGAGAGGAGAGTTATTATTTTAAATGGTGGACCCAATGATATTTATGTCTTTTAAACCAAAATGGTTATAAAACTCATGTTTTTATGAGTGTGGATATAAAACTTATCCCATTATTTCTTTTAGTTATATATAAGTTCCCCAACTTAAATCTAGAGTTGAAAATTCACAAAGAAATGCTTACGTAAATACTAATTGAAGACAATAATTTTCCATTAAACCTCGAACTTTATCTAGCAATTACGGTGAAGTTGGATCCTAGTATCTCTTGCTCGATGCCACAACATATAGTAGCAATACCGGTCTTACTCTCAAGGTATATTAATGTAATTTGATTGCTAAAATTGAAGCATTTTTACATATATTGCCAACGCTATGAGATGCATGTCATTGTTAAGCTAGATGTCTCTTGGAAAGAAAGGATGTTATGTACACAGCGCAAAAGATCTATCGTTATTTCCGTTCCATGAAGATCCAAGTATGGAAAATCGTAACACGACGAAATAATGTTTTCGGCGGGGTTTTCACCGATATTCTTGAGGTATAGTGCACATAGGTTTGAAAAGAAATAAATATGGGATCATAAAGGAGAATTATACGCTTGAAGGGCATTGGAAGCTTGTTCCAAGTGAAGGTCACCCGTTGAAAGGAAAACAAATGCTAAGGTATATCACGGAGGAAGGTGATTAACCTTCAATTTTTAAAATTGCCGAATGTCTCCGACAACTCACTCAGCAAATTAAAGGATAAGTCAACTTGCACATACAACATAGTAAATAGGGATAAATGATGAGGTGGGAGCATAAAACTATCTATCTTGATTAGGGGTGTGTAGAACCAACCGAACCGATCGGTTTTGATCGGTTCGGTTCGGTTTTTAAGGTGAACGGTTGTCGGTTAGGTTTTTTTTCCATAAAAATCGGTTTTTCGGTTCCGTTACGGTTTTTGGGTTTAGTGTCGGTTCAGGTACCGAACCGAACCGAACCGAACTCAACTTATTATTTATATATTATTTTATATTTTATAATTAATAAAAACTGGAAGTCTGGAATGAAAAGTGAAGTAGTGAACTGTGAACCCATTAACCCTAATTCATCTCATTCTATGCTATGCGGCGCCTCTTTTCTCACTCTGTCACTCACGAAAATCACACTCCTTTCCCGTAAAATTTGACGGGTTCTCCGGTGAGCCGAGCCGTGAAGTGGTGAGCCATGTGAAGTCTGTGTTTGCGATGGTGCAAAGAATCGCAGACAAGCATCTCCTGCTCCTCCGACGAAAGCGACGTTCCTCCGATGAGTATTCTTCCTTTATTCTCGTTGCAGCGCCTCACATCTCTCTCTTTCCCGTTAGCCCTCACGTTGTTCTCGTCGGAAAGGCCGCCTCTGCTACTAACATCTTCCATTTACACCGTTACGCCATTAGGTTTCGGAGTTAGATTCTCTATTCAGCACGCCGTCTTCTCAAAACTCGAGAGAAGCTACCGAAGGTGAAGCGCATCGAGTCGCAAAGCTCGGCGTGACCCTTTTCATCGGTGAGATCCCTTATCCTAGATCGTCTACATTCATTTATTTATTTTATTTTGAATCTTGATCATCTACATTCGTGTATTCTACATTTGTTATAAATCGACAAAATCTATCATAAGGAAAGGAAAATCTTCTTGTTGGGCCATTCCTCACAAACCACGTTCAAATACTAATAGAAATTCAATAAATAAATAAATAAATAAAAACCATTGATTACAAGGAGCATTGCTCTTCCTTGTTGCACTTTGCCTTAGATCTAAAATGAATGCTTAGACAAATACATAAATTGTATACTTGTATTGTTTTGAATCACCCAAATGTTGTATGCGTTGATGCGATGGGATTGCAAATGAAAGAAGATAATCTACATCTCACTCTTGAGGCACAGGTTCAATTGGGCTATAGGTTGCCCAATCTTTCCTCACCAATTATTTTGAATGAGAAGTCAAAACATCCATATCAAATTGGGCTATTGAACTATTTTGGAATGTCTTTCGCCACTACCATCGCTTAAGATCTTGTTATTTTTATGGTGTGGCATATGTTTTAATTTTAAAGACTTTCGAGGATTGAATTTTATTATGTATTGTGTAATTAATTTGATTTCATTTTGGTTTAGGTCTTTGAGTGTTTAAAACATGGCTGAAAATACAAAAGAAGATGAAATGCCACCGCCTCCCACAAAAGAACCTACTCAGGCTAGTAAGACCACTTCGACTCAAGCAACCTCAAAAGCTAAAGGTAAAAGGGTTAAATCTGGTGTGTGGGATCATTTCACAAAGTTTGAAGATGAAGATGGAAGGGCTAAAGCAAAATGCAATTACTGTGCTAACACTTACTTCTGTGACCCCAAAAAAAATGGTACGACTGCACTCAATACACATTTATCTAAATGCAAGAAACATCCTTGTAGTTCGGATTTAAGACAATCACAATTGTCTTTGCAACCGATACTTCAGGAAGGGGGTGATGAGTCCATCGTAATTGGTAGTTTAAATAGTTGGAGATTTGATCAAGAATTTTGTAGGGTGAAATTGGTTGAAATGATAATCAAGGATGAACTACCTTTTAGAATTGTAGAAGGTGAAGGATTTAGAGAATTTGTTGTTGCATTACAACCTAAGTTCAAAATTCCTTCACGATGGACTATATCACGTGATATTTATAAGTTGTTTGAGGATGAAAAGGTGAAGTTGAGGAATTTTTTAAAATTCTAGTCAAAGTGTCTGTATTACTACAGACACTTGGACATCTTTGCAAAGGATTAATTATATGTGCATTACTGCCCATTGGATTGATGAGGAGTGGAAATTGAATAAGAAAATTATCAACTTTTGCACTATTGAGAGTCATAAGGGTGAGAATGTTGGTAGGCAAATTGATAGTTGTTTGCGCGAGTGGGGAATTAAGAGAGTATTTTCAGTCACAGTTGATAATGCTTCTTCGAATGATACATGTCTTGTTGCTTTGAAAAATAAATTATTTTCGTAATTGTTGCTTGGTGGGAGGAAATTTCTTCATATGAGATGTGTAGCTCATATTGTTAATTTGGTTGTGCAAGATGGGTTGAAAGAATTGGATTGCTCGGTTAAAAAGATTAGGGATCTTTGTTAGATTTGTTAAGCAATCACCGCTAGACTTGCAAGATTGAAGAATGTTGTAAAGAAGAAAATATTGATTGCGAGAGTCTCTTATGTTTGGATGTGCCTACTAGATGGAATTGAACTTACTTAATGTTGAATGTTGCTTGCAAGTTTGAAAAAGCTTTTGAACTCTTTGAGTTGAGAGATCCTTTTATAAGTGATCTTGAATGACATACGACTTTTTGGATTGGGAGAATCTGAAGAAAGTTGAGTTTAGTCTTGAAAACTTTCTATGATTTGACTATTGGGATTTACGGATCATTGTATGTCACTTGAATGTATTCTTGCATGAGATTACCAATATGTATTGCTTGTTGAAAGAATGGGTGAAAAATTCGCAGATTGATGTGAGAGAAATAGGGGTGAAGATGAAGGAAAAATTTGATAAGTATTGGGGTGAACCAAAAAATGAACAAGATCATTTTTTTAGCGTTGTTGTTGATCTGACACAAGTTTGTAGTCCTTGAATTCATACTTATTGAAGTGTATGGAAAAGATATTGGTGAAGCAATTGCAAAAGTGTGAAAGAAGAACTTTATCAATTGTATGAGGAATACAAATGCTTGTATCGATCTCAAGTTATGCAACAACACTGAGAAGAAGGTGAAGCTTCCCATGATTTAGAATCTTTGTCAACTACTTATCTTTTGGTTGACAAGTACAAAAACAAAAACTTCATGAAAGGGATGAGTTGCTAATGATTTGGATGTGTACCTACAGGAAAGAAAGAGGATTGATAATGTTAAGAATTTGATATACTAGCTTGGTGGAAGATTAACCAACCTAGGTTGTCATTCTTGCCCATCTTGCTCAAGATGTACTATCGCACCTATTTCTCTGTAGCATCCGAATCGCCTTTAGCTTTAGGAAGAGTCCTTGATCCTTTTAGGAGTTCGTTGACTCTAGAATTGTTGAGAGCCTTGTTTGCACTCAAGATTGGTTAAGGAAGTCAAAGCAATCCATTACAATTGAAGAAGATTTGGAGGGCATTCAAAAGCATGAAGAAGGTTTTTTAACTTATGAATTATTTCTTTTCTTCTTTTTATCTCTTTGTTTAATTTGTAGTTATTTAATCATTTATTCATTTTTATTGTGTAGCTTTGATAAGTCTTGGCATTGGTGGTGATGTGAATGATGCTACCATGGAGACTTGAAAGCCAAATGATTGGAAGACAAAAGTGTAGCATGATCATGACTACATATTTATGTTATTTGTTTTGAAATATTTAGATTCTTTGTTTATTTGTGATTGAATATTTATGTGTTGGATGTTGCTTTAAGTACTTTTGATGTTTTTATGTTATCTGTGATATTATGAATTTGTTGCTTTGTTTTAAAATTAAGATTAAGATAAAACAGGTTATTTGAAAAATATATATTAAAAAAATATAGTCGGTCGGTTTTTCGGTCCGACCGAAACCGATCGGTTTTTTCGGTTCGGTTTTCGGTCGGTCCGAAAATTCTATTCGGTCGGTTCGGTTCTAAAATACAAAATTCGGTTCGGTTATCGGTTCGATAAATTTCGGTCGGTCGAACCGACCGACCGATGCACAGCCCTAAGCTGATAGTTACAATTCTATATATATGTGACCATTACTCCAAATAACTTACAAAGTACTTTCATTATTAGAAAAGCCATAAAAAGATATATAGAATAGGAAAGGAGGCAAGAATGGGTCGTACTTCAACAAGAGAAACACAATCCCTGATGCTTGTACGAATATTTTTTAACCTGGAATCCGCAGAAGTATCAGCTTGAAAGTCAAACTAAGTTACAGCTTACCAAGGCGGAAAAGAAAGGATGGATAGAAGGCATCTATACACCTAGCATAATTCAACAACTGATGTTTGCCAAACAAAACAGAATCATATTAAGGAAACTTATTAAACATCATTCACCGCATGCCTCCACATGATTTGTTATTTCATTATTGAAAAAAAAACCATGATAGGAAAAACAGCAATGCCTCAGTCCAACTTTGAGAAGCAAAAGAATGCTGGGAAGGTCATTAGATATTTGATTTGTTGGCCAGTTTACCTGTTATTCTGGGCTTTTAACACTTCAAGATCTGTCAGAAGACCTATTTCAGTACGGACACACACCAACTTGTTGTTTGCGATGTGAAGTTGCTTCAGGCTTGTCAATGCACCAAGTGCCGAAGGAACTGCTGTCACACTGTTAGGAACAAGAAAGAGAAAAGCATTAAAACAATGGATTAGATCTTCCCAATAAGCAAAATCCAAAATTATTGGGGAATTAAATTTGGAGAGTGAACACATTAGAAATTGAATAAAAAAACAAAATGAGGATAACCTATCAAGTAAGCATTTACAGGATAGAAAAGAGAAATAGACAAAATTATTTTTACTCGAACATAGGAACGCATTAATTTATATATATACAACGCAACCTAACTGCAACAGTACTATGAAAATAAGGCTCTAGAGGTTTAGGTTGATCTAAGAATGGTCAAGTTGCTATATTTTCATCCAGAACTGAACAAATCACTAAAACTGCTATGAACTATTAGCATGAGTATAAGATAATGATGTAGATCTGTACAGAGAATGGCTTTAAAACACCCTAGAATACATTTTGAATGCATGTGCAAATTGCTTGCTAGATTGAACTGTAACCTATAACAATTCCTGGCATGTTTTATGATGACAATACCAGACCACATTTCCAATCAAGCAAGAAAATTTCTGATCACTGCAGTCGTAATTCGATAAATCAAAATCCCCGTGATAATCAAACAAATTTAAGACTAGTATAATAGCTTCAACAGCAAGAATGGCTGGAAAAAACTGCATAACCTATCCAATCTTACAAGCAACTTTCCAAGATTACTCTACAACTTGAGTTTATTAATTTAAAGTATACTAAGCTAGTAAAGCTCACTAAGCATCACTGCTGACTTACCCATCCTAATTTTCTCTTACTATCATGAAATCTAACAAGCAACCTTCAAGAATAATTTCAGCTTGAGCTAATGAACTCAGTTTAGTAAAGCCTGTAAAACTCTACAAGTAGCTCTTTGGGTACATAAAACCTGCTTCATTTTACTCTACTGTTATTAACCTTCCAGAAATAGAGGCAAACACAAGGAAGCAACAAGGCAAGGATTGGGAAGGAAAAAGAAAGAAGAAGGAAAAAAACACAGCAACAACAATAACCAGGAAGCTAGAAACAAATGCAAGGACACATATAACTCAATAACCATTAAACTTCAGTAGCTCTATCTTTGTAAGTTACTTATAAGTAGATCTAGTCATTCAATAAGCTACAATAAATGTAATAATGAAGTATACATGTGAAGAGACTAATCCAGTGAAACTACTGGAGTATGAATGGACATACTTATTATGGTTGAGTGATAAAGCAATGAGATGCTTCAAAGATGTTAATTCATCCCAGGCAATGGAAGTATCCAACAAAAGATTCCCATTAGGAAGCAGCTTCTAAAGAAGCAGAAAAATTACAAAAGAGGATAAGACAACATACGTAAAGAAGCTTTACTCATTTAAAAATATTTTGGAGCTAAAGCATTGAGTTCTGTAGACCTGAAAGCGGCCAATTTCAGCTGGCACCTCAAGTAAAGAGTTGTGGCTTACATCCAGCACTCTAGCCAAAGATCCACAAGTCCAAGCTTCCTTGGGTATAGTCTTGTATATACAATGTAGAAGTGTAAGCATTCGCAAGGGTGCACCAGAATGATTTAACAGAATCACACCAATTTCAGATAGACAGAAATTCTCCAAGAGAAAGTCCATACCCAAATATCAATGATGCTGTCCAAAATGAAAATCAGAAATCTAAAAAGCATATAAAATTTTCTCCAGAATGATCATCTAAGCTAAAGCTTGAGTTTCTTATGGCTGATGACATGAAAAACAGATATCTGCTGCCTCATTTAAATGTGCAGAAGGGTAGAGGTTACTAACATATTATTAGATATAAGTTGGATGTTTACATCACTATGGACAAGACATTTCCTTCAAGAATTTCACCACACACAGGTACACTTTAAAGTACTTGAACAATTACACCAACATTTTATGTTTTTATATCCATTTATGATCTGTTTTGTAGTTCTAGACTCATTAATAATTTCAAATGCAACATAATAGTAGGTGCATAACTCAAACTCTAACAACAGTGATATCTTTCTGTTCCATACATAACCAATTAGATTCTGCATATCGTGACAGTATATGTCCCGTGTCTAATATTCGTGTCCATGTTTAAACCTCTAATGCAAGGGGTTCAAAGTATTATTTAGTGCCCATTCATCACAGATCATGAAAAAAATTACGCAACAATGGGCAGCACTTCCTGCAATATCTTTGCATTCTAGATGAAAAATGGGCAGTTCTTTATACTTCTCTTATAATCCACCTTCTTTTCGGGGTAATCTGAAGTGCCAGACCTCAGACCAACAGTACTTAGCACCACATTTATTTGCATACTTAAGTAATCCTGCTACCATTGAATTGAAAAAGAGAGAATGACTAAAGTGCACTTGACTATAAACTAGGACATAAACACTTCAGTCACAACACAGGACAGACTCATCATTTACCATACTAGCATTAGAGCTGATCGTTACTCTCTTGCATCTAAAGGCATAGCGATTAAGTTCAAGTACACATTCACAGAATATATTGGAATAGCAAATAGTATTAGATCAAACCTGTCATTCAATTCTAAGTTAGGTTAAGAGGTTTCATTCTCATGCTAGATTAGTTGATTAAATGTCGCCTAGTATCTATATCCGGAAGAAAATAATAATAATAATAATAATAATAATAAATTGTTTGGTCGAAACTATTCCGATTAATCTTAACCAATCAATAGAAATCAATAACCAAATTTTCTGGTTTCATCCGGGTTCTTTCGAAGTTCCTTTTTAAAGTTTTCACATGGCTTCCAAAATAAATTTGACTTAGGAACCAAATGATAAGAGATGTGTCCTAAACTTGAATCTCAAGCTGATACAAGTCAAAAGCTGACGACAAAGACACTATCCACAAGACATTATGTAGTAGCTTAATAATGGATAGCAGCCAAACAAGTCTACTACCTAGAGTCCTTTCAACAGCTTTATGTGCTCTTTTCATTATTCTATCAGAGACACAAAAGGACCACATGTCTTTGTGTAGTAATATGAGTGTTTTTATCCTAGTGACCATTCCTTACCTAATCATTTATCTACTCTATGTTATTATGCCACAAAACAACATGTAGGTCGTCCTATTACTATGGCTATAAGTCCTTGACCACATGGATAGCCTATCGCGAGTGAGGTACTGGGTTAACAAGCTAGGAGAAAATCAGCAATTCTGAACCACAGATGCTTGAATAGATGATAAACTCCAAACGGTACTGCAAGTAATCCCAACTAGATACCATTGTTTATTATTTCAGCTTTATAATTTGGTTGCTCAGCCCAAAAAGTTAAGAACTGATGTGGCTTTCTTCTATTTCCGTAATGTTCCCGAGAACATACGACTATCTGTCATTATTCATGAATATATGAAAATATGTGTATAGATATATGAAGCTGGAGAAGGTACCCAAGTTAAAGAAGTAATTGTGAAGAACCACTTAAATGCATCAACATATGTCAGACATTGATAAAAATAACAAAAACAAAACATTGTAGGTTGCTAAAATTTGATGCTTGATTTAAGTTTTATATACCGTGAGACCAAAATCGGACAATGCTATGACCCCAGAGACTTTCCAGCGTTCAAGCCGGCTCAGGCCTCAGGGTGACCACTTCTTCATTCTATTTTCTCTTTTCTGTTGCAAAACCCGTCGCCGCTCTTGCAGTTGGCAATTCTTTTTTAATCGCACCACCCTGTTCAAAGATGCAAATTAGCACTCTTAATATTGACAAAGTACCTTGAAGTTCACGATAAACTTCTTTCAGTCTTCCGAAATTAGCTTTTGGCCTCGAGGGAGGACATTGGTTAGGGTTTGAAGAAGTTTGAGCTCTTTGATGGTGGCGTCCGCCGAAATTTCAACAGGTATGGATCGGCCGCCGAACTTCACACTCAACCTTAGTTTGCTTGTTTCCCCATCCGTCGCCGCTTCGGAATCCATCTCGTCGGAGCTCGATGATTATTGAAACAACGATTGATTAACGCGAAAGAGGCTCCCAACGCTAACAATTCAACAATTACACACTTTAATTTCCTCAATAATAGGGGTGTAGAGTAATCCAAAACAATCTTTAAAAATCGAAGCTTTGCTGATGCCTGTTCTTTTAAATCAATCGAATTCCAGCGTAATATTATATATCGAATATTTCAATATTCACACTTGACGAATTCACCCTAACTTAATAAATTGATACAAAAGTTAGCTTCTAATTATTTCAATGTTTCATCCTAATTTAATAAACTGATAGGAAAGTTGCCTTCTAAATAAACGATTCTTTTTATTAAAAAATTGCATATGAAGAAACTTTCAATTCGTGTCAAATTTTTCTATAAAACTGTATTGTCCCAAATTTAATTTAATATGGTGAAATCGAAATTAAAATAGCGCTAAAGATAACATCGTTATGATCAATTAAAAAATTTCAAAAAAATCAACATACACCTAAGATCATCTCTCCACCTTACTCCCCTCCCTCCCCCTCGTTTACACATTTATATTCACGTACATTAGATTATTCAAACCCCAAATTTCCTAATTTAAAGTAAAAGTTTTACAAATTGAATCGCACTTCATCGTCTTCCCTCTTTGTTCTCGCTTTGATTAACAATAACTTTTCAAATTTGTTGATTGGGTCCAATGGTTAATTTGGGTTCGTGTGGTAGAGAGTCACGAGTTGAACCCCACCAAACGCCTCTATGGGTTTGAAACATCACACCCTTGTTTCCAAGTATGGTTTACTATCCTATACTGGTTTGGCCAAGATAATACGGTGCGGTTTTCGTTATATCAAAAAAAAGGAAAAGAAGAGATGTCACGTGTTGAACCCCATCAAACGCCTACATGGATTTGAGTGCATCATCCGATTTGATAGGAGCGTGGGGTTTCTCAGATGCGTCACAAGATAATAGCTGCGGGTTTAGTGATATAAAAAATATCATTAAAAAACAAGAAAAACATCGTTTTGTGATAAAGTGGAACAACTATTATCCGCTCATCTTTTAATGTCATGTATAGTATGTGCACATTACATTATTTGTGATATCGGATTTTCGATATCGCAAATGGTTACAAATTGAAATGTGGAAATGCTATAGAAACGTTTTAAAGCAGAACTACAGATTGAATCGAAAATGGTGATTTAAAGGACACAGTTATCACTAATTTTAAATGCCTTCGAGCTAAATCATATCTATATTTGCCTAAACTATGTAAAAAATAAGTAAATTCAATTCGGTGCATCTAAATCTACAACTTAAAGTCGTTTGAAATTATTTATGTGAACATGATGCTCAAAATTATTTCGTAGGCATAAAATATTAAAGTGAACTAGTAAAACAAATCAAAAGATACTCTTTGCTATTCAATTAGAATACATTCTTTAGCATATCTTTTTTGCAATACTTTATTAATCTCACCGCTTTATATATTGATAGGATATGGCCCATTGTCGGTACCAAAGATCGAGCGTACAAGTAAAGCGGCGTGCTCGGCTCGGACAAGTTCGCCCAAGACCCCTAAAAACGGTGGGAATGCGGAAGGCTCACCATATCTAGAAGAATCCTAATTGAGAGGGGTAGGATTAAGATCCCATCCAAGATCTCGAATCTAGTTAGAAGACCTCGGATCTAAGATCTAGGTCTAAATAATTGTGTATAAATAGAGGCTAGATTAGACGAAATAGATCATTCACACTCTTTGTAATCGCTTCTTACACATTCAATACACGAATACTCTCTCTTGCTCCGTGGACGTAGATCTAATTCAAAGATCGAACCACGTAAATCCTCTTGTGTTCTTCTCGCATTTATTTCCCTAACGAAATTAAGATCGATCATTGGCGCCGTGTGTGGGAAACGAAATTTTGTGCTTTCGATCAACCACCGTTTACAGGGAAATAATCATGACCAGGTACACCGAAGTCATGCATCCGGATCGTCGCCAAGAACAACAACGTTGACGGAGAGGAACGCCGAGCTCACTCGGGAAGAGCCCGATCGAGAAGAAACCCCAGAAGGATATGTCCAAAGTCTCGACGAACACGGACACCCCGCCTCGGGAGGCGGGATACCATAGCGAAGGAGATCGCGGAACAATCCAGGGAACCTCCGGCTCCGCGAGTAAACCTCGACACGCCGAGGGGTTTCTCGAGAAAAATAAGGAGAGTTTTCTCCGGACCTCGGTGAAGTGGGTCGGCCACGTCTGAAGACGAAGCGCCAAGCCTCGTCTAGGTGCGAAGCATCACAACGAGGTCGGGGCCCAAACCAACCGCGTGAGCGAGCAGCGGGAGAGGACGTCGCGACCGTCAAGGCCGGCCCGATCGCGAGCGAGTTCGATCGGCGAACTCCGCCCGCCTCAAGGAGCGAGCAGCGCGGGAAAGGCATCATGGCCGCCGTGAGGACGGTCCGAGTCACCAAAATGAGTTTGATCGTCGAACTCGTCCCGAATCTCGGAGGGCGGCTTGATGGAGTGCGGGAAAATAGTCACCCGTTCTCAAGCAGGATACTCAACACTCGCTCCGGATAAATACCGGTGCCGAGCATCGCCCCTATGAAGGATCGGACTCACGAACTTTCTCTCGCAGCTTCAATACAACATGATCAACCAACGTCTCGGCCACGCTCGTATGTGCAAACTCTTCCGGAGTTACTCGTCGACAACGCCCGGGTGGTTCGACGAGTCGCCACGGAAGCATCGGCTCTATCGCGACTGATGGCATCCTTCCATCGAAGGTTCTTCCGTAGGCGGTCAACGTCGTCGGCACACCTCCTCACCGTGAGGCAAAGCAGTAACGAGTCCATCGATGACTTCATGACGAGGTTTAACAAGGAGTGTTTGAAGGTCGAAGGCGTGAGCGACCTGTTAATCATCTCGGCCTTCCAAATGGCATCTTGCGGGGCCTTATACCGAGATCATCAATCACGAACCTGTCTTGACGAAGGCATGGCGCATAGCCGACCGGTTCGCCAAAGCGGACGAGGCGATAAGAAGAAGCGCGAAGCGAGCAATGAGCCCCGGAAAAAGGAAGAAGAGATGAAGGGCGGGAGATCGGAACCAAGGCGTGCGCGCGCTTGGAAAGATTACATCGCCTATAAAGTCGAGCTCGGTCGCGTGACACCTCGGGCGGCCTCAATACACCCCGCTGACGGCCGAGGCGAAATCTCGCACCCATATGAACCTATTCGGAAGCCTCGACCGATGACAGGGAGGAAAGAGACGCCAACTGTGGATAAGTATTGCTCATTCCATGGAGACCATGGGCACGACATCGAAGAGTGCAAAGAACTCATGGGAAAGATAGAGATGTTGGTTGGGATGGACCCCTCGAAGAAGTACCAGGACAGGGTGCCAAGCCGACCGAGAGAAGAAGAGAAAGCAAGGAAGAGGAAAATTGCGCCCCACAAAAAAGTCGTCGCGACACCGATGAGGAAGAGACGACGAGCCCCAATATGACGGGGTGATCTCCACTATTACGGGCTCCCCGTGGAGTCACGAGTCCTCCTCAAGGCTTGCCAAGTCCTAAAACCGTGAGCCTAACAACAAGAGGTTCGAGAAAGGACGAGGCGATCACCTTCTCAGGGATGACCCGTACCATAATAGTACCCCACCGATCTTGCCGGTGATCCGAGCGATGGTCGCGAATAAGTTGGTGAAGCGTGTACATTGATAGCGGCGTCGGTAAGCATCATTTTCAAGGAATGTTTTGACAAGCTATGGATGAAGAAGCGCGCCTCGCATAGCGCGGCGCAGCTCAAGCTTCGTCCAAGAAGAGACAGCTCGGAAGGGATAATTGAGCTACCGTCACGGTGGGAAGTCACCAACGAGCTCCACCAAGGTGGTGCAATTCTTCATAGTGAAGGCCCACTCGCCATATAACATCATACTAGGCGAGATTGGTGAACGTTGTAAAGCGGTATGCTCAACGTACCCGACAATGAAGATACCCACCACAAGGAACAGTAGTGATCCGAGGTGATCAAAACAAGCGAGGAATGTATGCGGGTTGCCTTACGAGGTGGGGACCTCGGTCCAGCACCCACATGCATAGCGATTAAAGGAACCCGAGGAGTTGGGTCGAAGTACATCGCTACTCCCAGACAACCAAAGCGGAAGAGGTCGCATTATGCGAAGATGAGCCCTTAAAGGTCGTCAAAGTTGGTCTCACCAAGGCACCAAATAAAGAATCGGATCATCCAACTCCTACGGAATTCGAGATGTGTTTGCTTGGTCTCCCTCGACATGACCGAGTCTCACCAAGTATCATCACCACCGCTCAACATCGACCGAACATAAAACCGCTTCGACGAGTAAAGAATTTTTGCAGCCGAGCGGAACCAAGTCATTCATGACGAGGTGAACCACCGTTAAAAGCCCATCTTGTTAGAGGTCAAATATCCGACCGGATAGCCAACCCGGTGATGGTGAAGAAAGGAGGAGAGGATGGCGAATGTGTATTGACTACACCGACCTCAACAAACATTGCCCAAAGGATTGCTATCCCTCCCAAAATTGACAAGAAGGTCGACGCTGGTCGGATCTGAAGTCTTGAGCTTGGACTTATACAAAGGTATCACCAAATCGATGGACGACGAAGACGCTGCCAAGACAGCCTTCATTATCGACTTGAGTCTTTGAGTATAAAAGATGTCATTCGGCCTCAAGAATGCAGGGCTACCTATCAAAGGATGGTGGACAAAATATTTCACCCTACATAGGTCGGAATGTGGAGTATCGTGAGCGACATCGTCGTCAAAGCAAGGAGGAAGCCGCATGTGTTGCCGACCTCCGGATCGTCCTCGGCCTTCTTGAAAAATCAACTGAAGTTGAACCCCGTAGTGCACGTTTGCGATCCGGTGCGAAAAGTTCTTAGGGTCTTTGGGTTTCACAAGAAGGCTAAAAGCCAACCCGTCCCAAGGTCGAAACCATTTTGGAAATGAACATGCCAAAGACCATCCATAGCGTACACAGGTGACGGTGCATAGCCGCCTTGAGCCGCTTTCTTTCAAAAGCCGCGGATAAGCGGCTACCATTCTTCAAAATACTCAAAAGGCCCCAAATTCTCATGGGATGATGTACACAAGTCCGCTGAAGATCTCAAGAGCTACCTCGCCAAACTCCCCACTCTATCCGTCCGAAGAGGAGAGGTCCTTTTCCTCTACCTCGGCGCCTCGGACGAATCCATAAGTCTTGATCTTGAGTACGAGAGGAAGGACGTCGCCTCCGGTGTATTTCATCGACCGAGCACTAAAGGCCTTAAGCAGGTATCGACCACTGGAGAAGCTTGCCTTAGCATTGGTAACGCCATGCGAGAGACTACGTCCATACTTTCATGCACATCCCATGCAAGTCCTCATGACTACCCACTTGGCAAGTATTGACGAAGCCAAGCCTCGTGGAGAATCGCGAAATGGGCAATCGAATCTGGGCGAGCACGATATATCCTTCCCCCCGCCGAGCCATCAAAGGTCAAGCCTAGCGGATTTCCTTGCCAAGGCTAACTTCGTCGAGAAACCAAAGCCCACCGAGTCCGTGTCGAGGCGATGCGGCCGAACCAATGGATGAAATACCAAAGTCTTGTGACTCTACGTTGACGGGGCTTGGGAAAACGGATAGCGGGCAGAATCTTACTCCTAGGCCGGACGGCCAAGAGATCACCTACTCACCGGTTCACATTCAAAATCGAACAACGAAGTAGAGTATGAAGCCTTGATCGCGGGACTTCGCCTAGCTCAAAATCTCCAAATACGAGCCGTGCAAGTTCACGGTGATTCTCGGTCGTAGTAAGCCAAATGTTGAAATCTGAAGCAAAAAGCAACAGGATGATGAAATACCTTGGAAAAGCAAAAAGCACGCAGGGGTTTCTCATACTTTCGAGATAGTTCGCATCCCAAAGGAGCAAAATAGCGGTGACATCTTAAGTAAATTGGTCTCGTCACAGCGAGCTTGCCGATGAAGAAGTCAAAGCGAAGCATAGGCGATACCGATGGCGGGCCGAGGTCAACGTAGTCTCGGATGAAGAACCCATTGGATGACTCCCGTTCGAGAGTACACGGAGAAGGCGAACGCCCCATGACAAGGAAGCTAGGAGGATCTGAACAAATCTATGCGATATACAATTGAGCGGGGGTCCTATCTGTAAAGTCATATCTCCACCTCTCATAAGGTGCTTGGGTCCGAACCGAGGCTGATTACGTTCATGAGAAGTGCACGAAGGATCATCACGAAAGTCACATCGGACCCCGAGCCTTGTCGAAAAAGTCGTGAGATGGGGATACTATTGGCGATGATGTTCCAGGACTCAATTGACCTTGTGAAAAAGTGTCCAAGTGTCAACTCCATGGGAATGTACCGAGGCTACACCGCAGGAGACCTCACCTCCATCTGAGCCCTTGGCGTTTATGCGATGGGGATCGACATCGTGAGCCCTTTTGTAAAGCACCGTGATAGCTCCAATTCCTAATTGTTGCGATTGACTACTTCACGAAGTGGGTGGAAGCCGAGCCCTTGGCAAAATCACAAGCAAGAACGCCTCAACCGTGCGGAAAAGCGTGGTGTGTCGACGGCATCCTCATATCCTCCTTTCGGACGGTGGAACATAATTCACCGATAAGACATTCGGGGAGTGGTGTCGAGAGCTTGGATCGACAAAAATTCACCTCGGTGGCCCATCCTCAAGCAAATGGTCAGACCGAAGTCACCAACAGGACCATCGTGAAGGGACTGAAGACTCGTCTCGGCCGAGCTAAGGGCCTTTGGGTGGAAAATTTACCACGTGTCTTATGGTCATACCGAACAACACCTGGGACCTCGAGCGGAGAAAGCCTACGGTTTGGTGTATGGAACCGGCGGTGATCCGGAATTGGAGATCGAGTCCCGTGCCATCGACTTCTGCAGCCGAAGCAAATGGGGAAAATCTACGAGCTGATCTAGATCTACTCGAAGAAAAAGAGAACTCGCCACATCAAGGAAACTCGATACAAGCAACAAGTAGCTCGGTATTACAACCGCGTGTTAAAACCCGACAATTCCAGTGGGCGACCTCGTACTCGAAATAATGAAGTCAAGAAAGCCAGCGCAGCACTCGGCAAGTGGAAGCCACATGGGAAGGACCTTACCGGTCGACGAAGTCCTCGGCAAAGGGCCTATAAGCTCGCCCAATTGTCCGGTGAGCAATTACCCAACGCATGGCACATCATTCATCCAAGAGATATTATGCATAAGTGTCAAAGGTCGAGTCTTGTTCGGTCGTGTTTTCGAGTCCTGTTTAATCGAGTCTGAGTCTTACTTTGTTTTTACAAACTTGTTTTTACGTCGTCTTTTATCAATAAAATTTTATTTGCATGTCTTATTTGTCACTAATGCATAATTAATCTTCACCATTATTCTATACCCTACGGAGACAAATTCCCTCGGCGGAGGTCGACACCTTCGTTTCATACGAAGATGAATTTAAACACGCGTAAGGGACCACCCTCCCGATGACCTCGGCAAAAACAGAACCATTCCTACATACGAGATCGATTACATTCGTTTATTTGAAGACGGTGCTCTCTATGTAGACAACATAAGGGACCACCCTCCCGATGACCTCGGCAAAAGGAACCATTCCTACATACGAGATCGACACCTTCGTTTATTTCAGCCGTACTCTCTATGTAGAGCAGTAAGGGACCACCCCGCCGATGACCTCGGCGAAAACAGAACCATTCCTACATAAGAGATCGACACTTCGTTTATTTCAAGACGGTACTCTCTATGTAGACAGTAAGGGACCACTCCTCCCGATGACATCGGCAAAAACAGAACCATTCCTACATACGAGATCGATTACCTTCGTTTATTTCAAGACGGTACTCTATGTAGACGAGTAAGGGACCACCCTCCCGATGACCTCGACAAAAAACAGAACCATTCCTACATACGAGATCGACACCTTCGTTTATTTTGAAGACGGTACTCTATGTAGACGGTAGTAAGGGACCACCCTCCCGATGACCTCGGCAAAAAGCAGAACCATTCCTACATACGAGATCGACACCTTCGTTTATTTCGAAGACGGTGCTCTCTATGTAGGCAGTAAGGGGACCACCCTCCCGATGGCCTTTGTTCGATATAAAGTCAATACTGAAGCAAATAAATCTTTCTTATTTCAAAAATAAGTTATGCGGGTTACATATTACGAGGCGGATGAGGCGGAAAAAGCGAGCCAATCCCTAGAAAAATCGGGATTCAACGGCTCATTTATACTAATCCTACCTCTACCGCCTCGATCTACACTATGAGCTCTGCCACCGACCTCGACCACTCGACGATACTGACTCGCAAGATCGACCTCGGCCGCTCGATGGCGCCTTGGGCCGGCTCCTTGAGGATCCACGTCATTCTTGGGCCATAGCGCCTCTCTTGAGCTATCCACTCGGATCGTCAAAATTGAGCATTTATTGTAGTCCCGCAGGCATAGAAGCCCGGCGAGAAGAAGAGCCTCTGCGTCCGGTCAAGCAGTTCTTGAGCTGTGGTTGTCGAGCAATAGCGGTCTTGTATATGCCTCCAAGCCTTTTACTTATTGAATAACTCCCGTGGTGCCGGGAGGTCCGACCATATTCACGCGGTACCGCGCAACAGGCAACGGTCTCGACAACCTTGGCTTCAACATCCGAGTAGTCATCCCACCATTTCCATGGATGACCTCCTCGTACTCGACATGCTCCTCGACTATTAATTTAGCCTTCTCATGGCGACCTCGAACAACTCCTCCATTGCAAAAGACGAGCACGGAGCTCGTCACGCCTCTCTGGCGGCTCTATGCTTAATATCGGACTCACCGCACATGGCCCACTGTCCCTTTATATGGAGGAGTTCGACCTCTTTCAATTCGAGCCCGCGACAAGTCTTGATTTGGTTCAACCAAGGAGAAGCATCAAGCATTTCAGGCGACAACTGAATAAAAAGATAAGTTTCTTCACATAAACTTGTGATTTCAATAATATGCCCTTAGGCAGAAACCAATGTACATTTACATTCAAAAAAAAAAAAAAAAAAGAGGAGGATCAATCGACCCCCGGAAGCTTCGAACTGCTCCACCTCGGCCGCCTCGGGAGCTCGGAAAGCCTCGGCCTCTTACGTCCTAACTTTGGCTCGTTCGGCTTCGGCCTCCTCAGGAACTCCCGGAGCCTCGTCGCCCTTGGAAGCCCCAGCTGCTGCCTCCCCCGACCCCTTTGCACGATCAGCCATTAAAGCGTCGGTCAGGGGATCTCGGTCCACGGGACAGGCGCGAACAGACTCCGCGGTCAGCAGAACCGAGGACGAAGTCAGGCTCTGCAGCACGGGAAGCTCCTTCAGGCCGCGGACAAGGACATCGAAATAGGCCCGCCTCAGGACATCATCCTCTATCTCCTCATACCCATACTTGGATTTATCCAATTCTGGGTAGTCCTCGGCGACTTCTTCGATTGCATCTGAGACGGCGCGCTTATTGAGGACCTCGGCCGCCTCACTGACCATCCCAAGAAGCCCCAGGCAGAATAGCCTCTCCGAAATGCCCAAGCATCTCTGCAGAGCTCGCCACCTCGGCCTCCCGACGGCGAGCCTCCTCCTCTGCCTTCATTAAGGGACTTGGCCTCGCCGGCTTCCGCCGCCCCTAGCCCTGCCGCCCATCGCCTCGGCCGCCTTCGCCGGCACCCGCCGTATCCGCCTACATTTTTACGAGATCCGGAGCTTTGCCCGGCCTCGCTAATCTCTTGGACGAGGAGAGTCTTCTCTCCTCCATTTCATGAGCATCTTAGGCCACCCGTCAAACCGGGCTAACGACACCTTTCAAGAAGTCCGTTATGAGATCGGACATCCGGGCCATCCCTGCAGACATCTTGGCCACCTCGGCCGACACGACCTCAACCCCTATACGAGAATCCCATCAGTCGGAAGAATACATTCTTTATATTACTTCACAGGCATAAGAATAAGTCGCTACCTCGGGAAGATAGGGGGCTCACGAGTGCCAACGACGACATATTCCGGGTCGGCAGCAACCGCGGCCTTAGGGATTGCACGCTTTAACCTCTTAAACGCTTAAGAGGCTGCGACTGGGGGACTTGAAGCTTCCTCGCTCGCTTCAGCGTGTCCTCGACATCCTTCAAAATCGAGGAGGAGCTCGACACGGCGCCGACTCTTCCTCTTCTTCTTCTTCTTATCACGATCAAGTTCACTACAAAAATATAAGAAGTCGGGCATACACATACGATAATCATGCAACAAAAGATGTAAGAGAAGGAGGGCCTCACCCTTCACCGACTCCACATCGGTGGCGGGATCATAAGGCTAAGCCCGTGGCAAGCTCGGCCTCGGTAAAGGCCTCATCCACGAGACCTACTTTGTCCGAAGCCTCCTCCGGCCACCGTCAATCTCGTCGACAATCACATCGGCGATCTTATCGGATCGCCATACAAACTCAGCTCGTCGAACCGGCGAAGAAGAACTTCTCTGCGGTTCGAGATCTTGATTTATCTTCGCCTTAAAATTGCGACGGGGTGACAGATAATACCACCCCGAACTACCCTTCAGTTGCAGGAACCGGAAAACAAGACCCAATGTGAAAGGAAAATTATGCCGATGGGCATAGACACCTAGGCCCGTCAGATGCCGAAATGAATTCGGCGTGAGTTGGGCAAGCGAAGATATGCGAAACATCTCTTGAAATTCGGCATATCGTAAAGTGCGAAGACGAAGACCAGCCCGAGGTGTCTTCATACAAAACAAAACCTCCGGAGGGCACAAGCCCTATCCTCCGGGCGGGGGGCAACAAATTGTATATCGGAAGGAATACTATATTGATGGCAGATTTCCCTTATATCGGAAGTTTTTAAAATCGAAGAAAAAGAAGACACTTTTCCAAAATCCCTCGAAGGGGGGAATCGAAGACTACATAAAGACGGAGGCACACAAACACGGGTAAAAACATGCAAAACCGCCGGCGAATCCGACGGCGGAACAGACACAATACGACGTTCAGGCGACTCGCTAAAAGAAGAGGAAGCCATAACTTACTTTTGGTTTATCGAAGATGATGGTGATGAACTCCGAGACAACAATGGCGACGGTTACACGTTTTTTTCAGAATACCAAAAGTTTGAAAATCTGAAATTTTGAAATAGCAAAAGTGATATGAAATGGCGTGTCGAGGAAGATATTCCCCGTTATGCGCTTTATCGGAATCCAACCGCTGCCGCGTTAAATGCGCATTAAATGCGTATCCGTGTCACATGCTCAACGGCGGCGGAAAAATCCCGTTTTGGCCTCGCTAACGTCTCGTCGGTGAAGCGGACGGAAGACCTCGGCTTAACGCCTCGTCGAGCAAAGTCGATCGAGGACCTCGACTAACGCCTCGTCGGTGAAGCGGACGGCGGACTGAGGTTAAACGCCTCGTCGGTGAAGCGACGAAGACCTCGACAACGCCTCGCCGGGTGAAGTCGGCCAGAAACCTCGCTTAACGCCTCGTCAGGTGAAGCCAAACAGAAAACCTCGACTTAACGCCTCGGCAAGAGATAGTAACGGTACAAGACGACCTCGGCAGATGCCTCTGCAAATGCGGCATACGACTTCGAAAACATTGACACATACCAAGTCAGATCGTTCGCGCCTCGTCTCGACATAAACCACCCCAAACCAAAACGACCTCGCTCGCATCTTTTGGGGGTTGTGATAGGATATGGCAACCGCCGCGCCCAAGCATCGCCCCAATCTGAGTAAAGCGACGTCGAGCTCGGCCGACAAGTTCGCCCAAGAAGACCCCTAAAATAGTGGAACGCAGGAAGGCTCGGCCATATCTGAAGAATCCTAATTGAGAAGGGTGGGATTAAGATCCTATCCAAGATCTCGAATCCTAGTTAGAAGACCTCGGATCTAAGATCTAGGTCTAAATAATTGTGTATAAATAGAGGCTAGATTAGACGAAATAGATCATTCACACTCTTTGTAATCGCTTCTTACACATTTAATACACGAATACTCTCTCTTGCTCCGTGGACGTAGACCTAATTCAAAGATCGAACCACGTAAATCCCTTGTGTTCTTCTCGCATTTATTTCCCTAACGAAATTAAGATCGATCATATATATATTTCCTTTCAATGTCCACACTTATAGCATCTAAATTATCAGCATTAAAAACAGAGTAAATATCATTTTAAACCACAAACTATACTGATTTTATTAAAATAACATGAATTTTAAAATATATTATTTTAAATTCTAAATTATTAACATTTTATCAAAAATATCTTAATTTTGAGAAGTATCACTTTAAATCTCAAATTATTAATTTTTTATAAAAAATATTTACATTCATTTTTCAGCTTTCAAAATTGGACGAGGATAACTTTTGATGTGACTCATCAGATATATCATGCGTCCATTTTCTGCTTTTGAAATTCAGTTGTTGCTCATCGAATGAAAAGAAGATATTTTTCGTCCAATTTCGAGATTAATAGTTTGAGATTTAAAGTGTTATTCTCAAAATTTATGATATTTTTGATAAACTATTAATAGTTTGAGGTTTAAAATGATATTTTTAAAATTCAAGATGATTTTAATAAAACAAATATAATTTTGAGTTTAAATGATATTTACTCTTAAAAATAATAATGGAAATGTTTATTAGGATAGTGAGAGATACTCAGCTTTCACACCAAAAAATGAATTAAATTAAATCATGCTACACAAATCTTGAAAATGATAGAAAATTAGGTTCTAATTAATCATGCAGTAATAAAATGGATTAGTATTATATATAGAGCACCTAATCCAAATTGCGACGCACCCCTCCAACTACCTTAACCAACCCCCAAAATTCTCATCGAATTTCCAATCTCCCCTCACGAATTAAAACCCATCTAAAAATTGCGAAGAAATCGCGAAGAAAAAACTCTGCAAAACCACCCGCCAAACCTAAACCCCATTTCTCACTCCCAAAAATCTCGATTTCCGAGAAATCTGCATTGCGTTCATACGAATTTACAAACAATTGGTCTGGTCTCAGCAGCAATCGAGTGTTTTGGCGATTGATTGAATTGGAAGTAAACCCATGTGGCTTGGACGAACCAAATCAAGGGTTCGGTTCCACGACGCGCAGCCGCCCCCCAAATTCGCCTGCTCCTCCTTCAAAGACATCCACATTCTCCTCTGCGACGACGAAGGCGGCGTCGGCGACACGCTCGGCTCCCCTAGAAAGATCTCCATCTGCCACCGCCCCCGCTGCAGCGTCAAGTCCCTAATCCGCAGCCTCTCTCACCTCCCATTCCTCGAAAACGCCGCCGCAGCGGCGGTTGCGGAGGCGGCGAAGGAGGAGGAGCTCCTCCCGGAAATCCGTATCCACGGAGCGGAGGCAACTATAGTCGTCTACTTCACAAGTTTGCGCGTCGTCCGGTCCACATTCGAGGACTGCAAGGCCGTCCGATCGATCCTGCGCGCGTTCCGCGTCCCGATCGACGAGCGCGATCTTTCGATGGACGGGCGCTTCACGGAGGAGCTGCAGGGGATCCTAGGCCTCACGGAGAAGTCGAAGCTCATGCTGCCGAGGGTCTTCATCGGCGGCAGATACATCGGCGGGGCCGAGGAGGTGCGCTGCCTCCACGAGACCGGCGAGCTGAAGAAGTACGTGGAGAGGCTGCCTCGCGCAGAGCTCGGCACGTGCGACACGTGCGGCGGATACGGATTCATCCTCTGCATAGATTGCGACGGCAGCCGGAAATGCTATAGCGAGAAAGCTGGCTTCAGGAGTTGCACGTTGTGCAATGAGAATGGCCTCATTAGGTGCCCTTCTTGTTCCTCTGCGCCCCTCTGAACTGTTTTTGCTGAAATTGAAATCTTACTTGGTTTGTTTGGAATTTTAGTCTTAGTTTTTATACATAAATCATTGATCATCATGCTAAAGATTGATGCGAAGCTTAAAAGCACTAGAGCTTTAGCTTTAACAGATTAGTGTTTTTATGTGAACTATGGCTTGAGTTACTTTTGCTGTAGCAGATTTTGGCTTGATTTTAGTATATTTTTTCTTTGACTTAGTGGCCTACAAAAGGAAGAAATAATATTTTATGGCATCCTTTGTCTCCATCCTATTCGCGTCGTGGATGATTTTTGCAATTGGTATGTTATGTGATTAAGAATTGATAACTAAACCATCAGATAGTTCGTGTCTGTTTTTTCATATTTGAGTTTACAATTTATATGACTGTGTATGCTTTATCTATTAGTGTGGAATCTTGGTTGCAGAAGAATGTGAGATATTGTGGTTGAAGTTGATAAGAAAAGGAGGTTATGGGATTTTTATATGTAATTAGATATTTTATGGGTTACATCATTCAACGACGTTGTATACCTTAAGAATGGTCTGCGTTTGAAGTCATAGATCTATTGCACAGACCATGAGGAAAGATGAGGGTGCTTGGCAGGTTATCTGCAGCAGGTTAGAGAGTATAGGAAGGATAAGTATCAGTTTGCATATCTAGATGAGGCGAAGAACAGTTTGAATGAGGAAGAATCTAGATTCAATTGAGTTATGGCATTTATATTGAGGACCAGCACCTTCCCACCATGCTCAATAGGCTTCTATAATTTGTTTAGATTTGCATAGGCAAAGGCGTTCTATTATATAATCCTAGGGCTTCTCGACTTTGATACATTAACCTTTACTATGATTTCCATGATGATCTCAATCCTTCATTTTCCCAGAAATGTGTGCATAGATATATTATAATTCTAAGACAAATTGTGTGGTGGGTGGAATTAAGTTTGGAACACACTAAATATTCTTTCATCCCCACAGTAAGTGTAGTCGCAGAGAAGGAATGATGCATAATCTGTGATGTGGTTTAATGGCCATTATTGATGTTTCCACTTTCCAGAAATTGGAGGAAAAGTAGAGAGTGAGCATGTGTTACACCTGCTTCTGACAATATGTTATCTTGTTTGGGAATATTAGATCTATCAATTAGGGTTCGGTCCGTACTAGGCCCGTTTATTAAACGGGCTAGTTCGTTTGGGCCACAGCTGTGGGTGGGCTGGATTTGTATGCAACATTTTATGACAAAATGAGGTATAAAACGGCAACAGAAAACATAAAGATTCATTCCATTTAGATATAAATATATGCGTAGGATGTTGTTACGACATATTACTAGCACAAAGGCTACATACACATTGAAACTTAGAGCCGAGGGTGTTTGGCTGAGCTTATAAAATTCCTTAAAAGCAATTTATAATTTGTTTTTAAAAAAACGAACATATAGTTGTTTTGAAGTCAGAGTGTTGCATAGAGATGTAATTTAGCCATATTATTTTAGTTCAGATTATATGTAATTTTCAATTTACAAGTTAAATCCATTTTATGGGAATTTCAAAATAAAAGAAAAGAACGAAAGAAACTCAAAACACATGATTTATGTGTATATGATCAAAGTACTACTAATGACTTCCAGTTTCTTATTTTTAGAAATCGTAATATGATATTGTTGATCTCAAATTAAAAGCATATATTCAAAGATTCAATAAATAAATTTGTTTGAAACATAAATCATTATTAATGTATATAACGACAAAAGCACTTGTAACATATATGCTCTAGGATTTGACAGAATATGCCAACAATAACCTTTTATCGAAATCTCAGTCATAACAGAATATGTTAGAACATGATGATAGTAACTTTTAGCAAAATCTTAACTTATGTAAAAGATAATGTTCTACTTCATCTATAGAGGTGTGTCAAAATACTAATTTTATTAAAACCTTAACATGCATGAAAATGTGTAACATATTTTTATAAAAGTTCAAAAACCGAGGTTCGATTTTCATTATTCCTCTCCCCAATTCAAAAAAATTGAGATTACTTTAACAGGGACTTTGTTGTCTTTACCCAAAAAGATTAGGACAATTTAGTGTGTTCACTATAAAAATAGGAAGATTCATGTATGTAATGATAAATAAGACTATAAGAGATCGACAACTAAATTATGTTGTGTTAAGGTGGAGGAATCCAATGAGAGAGAAATATTTTTTTATCTCCGATCTGAAGGTGTCGGAGCCAAGCCTTGTCACGCTCCGGATATCGTCGCAGTAATTACTTTTTTATTAATTATTTTTAGGTTATATTTTTTATTATATATATGTAACGATTATATTTAGCCCATCCTGTTCTTTAATAGAAAATTAATATTTCGTCCCCTATGAACAACCCAATGGTTAAGGTGAGTTCGCGCCGAGGAGGTCACAAGTTCGGACCCCACCAAACGCCTATGGGTTTGAGTCATCACACCGATTTTTCGAGTGTGGTTTCTTATCGCTGTGTGGTTTGCGGTATCGCGAGGCGAACGGGATTTACCCAAAAGACATCTAAGATAGCGATTAGGGGGTTCCCGTGATACTAAAAAAAAAATTATATTTCGTCCATCAAATTTTGGAATCCTAACTCGACATACGGGTGTATATAAAGCTATTTGCACTATTAATCAGGGGCGTGATAACTATGCATTTTCTTATAAATGGAGTTGAACTCGCTTAATATATAAGAATAATTATCGTAAAATTGTTGGAATAAATTGTATATAAGCTTAAATTTGGAATTATATTTTATATAGATTAATTTAGTGTATTTATGTGTTCAGATCCAATGTGGGATGAATGAACAATTAATGCACAAAGTTAGCTTCTTAATAGTTGTGAATGATTTCTATCCCTAAGGAAAATTAATGTAGTTATAAGCTATATATAAATGAGCTCACACCAATAAGGAATAATCAAGTGTGCTTCATCTATGATACATACTAGTGGGTTTTAATTAGCTATTTTATGGCTAACCCAAATGTCTACGTTGCACTTATCTCATTGGGCGCTTTAGAAGCGCACTTTGCACGTGCGAAGAAAATACGTATAATAATGCAACTATTCGTATTTGTTAAACCGTTGTATGAAAATAATTGCTATACAACCGCGTTCATTATAGCGGAGTAAAATTATCTTGCGGAGAAAGAGTCTAACTCTTACCGTGGTTTTATCCTGCTTTATTTTTTCGTTATATTCGTATTTCTACATACTCGTTAATAACAAATAGGGATGAGCAAAATACCCGAAATCTGAATATCCGATCCGAACCAAACCGAAATTCAAAATTCGGTTCAGATTTTTCGGATTTTCGGTTCGGATCGGATTGATATTTTTTAAAATTTCGGATTTTCGGATCGGGTCGGATTGGATTGGATTGGATTTTTAATCCAAAAAATCCGAAAATCCGAATTATATATAATTTATATATAATGATTATATTTTATTTAAATATTTTTAAATCTAATATAAATATATATAAGAATTAACAAAAATTGGTTTCGGATTTTCGGATTTTTCATAATTTCGGATTTTTCGGTTCGGTTATGATATTTTTATAAAATTTTCGGATTTCGGATTTTCTGATATTCGGTTCGGATCGGATTGTTTTCCTCTTAAAAATAGGATTTTCGGATCGGTTCGGACTAGGCAAAATCCGAACCGAAATCCGAATACTCACCCCTAATAACAAAAATAATGACTTTGGACATAGATGCCATTCAAAACAATCTTTAAACAACTATGAAATTAATTTACAATTTGAATATTTAAAACATCTCTTATTTTTTGTTTGTGAAAAGTGTGTGACGTGCCCAGTAATCGAACCTACTAGACATGCCATCCGACGCATTGAAATGATACTATCTTGAAATAATTTTAATAATGTCAAAACGATGTTATTTTGCCTCGGAATTTTGCATGAGAATTTTCAGATGAAATGCCTCACGAAGCCGGCAGAGAGCTGCATCAGCCATTCTCAATCGGAGAACTGCCGGAAACAGCAGCCAATTCGACTTGAAATTTGTTATACTTTGCATCATGTGGACATTTTGAATATAACATATACTCGAAAATCATTTAATCTACTTACAATGAGGATAGTTGTAAACATTTTGAATAAAAGTAATTTTTATTGACAATCATTTCATCTTTTTGTGATATGGATATTATTTGTTGCATATGTCCTATCGATATATTTTCCTCTTTTTTGGTACTTCTCTCTTCTTTTCATAGATTCCCTCCTTGTCTCATCCATTAAATCATAGTTACATATACTTATTGTGCATGTATTAGCTTCGTGAAACTAATGGTTTTCTTTTTAATAATAATAATAATAATAATAATAATGAGTGACCCTAAAGAATGTGAAACTTTCACACTGCGGCTGTTAGGACTCCATCATTGGTCTTTGTTCTAAATCTACTATTTTTTAACTAACTGAGCTAAGCCATGGAGCAAATCTGACTTATCTATCATCGCCTTTGCACCACTCCACACATTAGTTTTTTCAAAAATTAATACGTATGACTTAGAGAACACTACAAAAAAATATGTAGTAGTTACATATTTTTAGTGACAACAAGAGAAGTGTTACAAAATTTATGACATCTTTAGATGTGGCAAAATTTAATTACACCAATACATGCATCAATATATTTTTGTTACACATAAAAATGTATGTAAATTTTGTTTCATTTGAAAATATAATAAAATTTATCACATCTATCCATGTAATTAAACCTTACTACATTTAGACATGTCACAATTTTTTTTTGTTACATATAGAAATATAACTAAATTTTAATATATATATATATATATATATATGTATATCGGGTTGGGTTCCCGTAGTACCCGGTCCCCAAATAGTATGCAGTACTCAATCTAGACCACACATTTTGAACACGTGGCCACACCACAAGCTGACACGTGGCAGCTCATTTTCTTTTCTTTTTCTTTTTAATTTTCGCAAGGGGCAAAATGGGAAAAAAAATCGATCTTCTTCTCCTCCTTGACGGCAGCAGACGACGACGGAGATGATGACGGCGACGCCGGAGACGACGACGGCGGTGCCGGAGACGGACGGCACCGGCGGTGACGGTGGCAACTTCGGCGAACAGCAACAAGATACACAAACAACTACAAATAAAAGATTTTGAAAGAAATAAAAAGAAGAAAAAATAATTGAGGAACAAAATTGATGGATTTTGAGAAAAAAATATAAGATGAATTTGATAGATGATTGAAGAATCGAGAAATATGGTGGTTATGACGGTGGTTCACGGTGAATTCGTCGATAATCAGTGAAAGAGAAGACGAAATTGTTATAGAATGATGGATGATAGATTTGGTATCGAAAACCATAAAAATGTATTGAACAAAACATGAAACTGCATTAAACAAAACATAAAAATGCATGTTCCCAGGAAATAGAAACATGCATTTAACTTAGCACGTTCATGCATTGATCAAAACATGTCGATGCATTTAACAAAGTATGTTCATGCATTTAACAAAACGTAAAAATGCAGGCCAACGGGTGCGCGAACGAGCACCGGAGCGACGCGCGAGCACGAAGACGCCGGCACGCCAGCGGCTGGCGCAAGCGCATGTTGAGCGCGCTGCGAGCTTCCAACACATGCATTATGCGGTTCAACGCATGCATTTTTGTTCATTTAAATGCATTATGCGCTTCAATTGCATGCATTTTTTGTTTTCGCAATCAAATAACAAATCAAATTACTAATCTACCCTTAATGAAGCGAAAATCAGCGAAATTAAGCTTAAAAAGTCCGAAAAATCGAACCATAGGATCTATGAGATGAGTGGATGAGATTGAGTACTACATACTATCTCTGGCCCGGGTACTATTTGATCTGTCCTCTATATCTATCTATCTATCTATCTATCTATCTATCTATCTATCTATCTATATATAGGGGTTGGATCCAGTGAGAACTCATCTTTTTTGAGAACTTGAGAACTATGCACAAATGTATAAAACTGATGCACAAGACGGTACAAAGTTGTGCATAACAAAAACATTCTAAAATTGTTACCCAACAAAATAATTTTAGAAAGTTTTCGTTATGCACAACTTTATACCGTCTTGTGCATCATCTTCAACATCTTATGCATGGTTCGCAGAGTTCGCAAAAAAGATATGGTTCTCATTTGATCCACTCCATATATATATATATATATATATGGGAGGGTTAACGTGAGAATCATTTTTATTGTGAGAACGTGAGAACCAAAAACTGATGAATTCACAGTGAAAGTTGATAAATCCGCTGGGAAAATTAATGAATCCAAAAAAATAGAATTTTCGTCCCTCATGGGATTCGAACCCGGGTGAAAAATTCTGAATTTCAATTCATTAACTTTCAACGGATTCATCAACTTTCATAACGAATTCATTTGGTTCTTAGTTTTAGGATAAGAATGGTTCTTATTTGAACCAAACTCTATATATATAGGGGATAGATCAATTGAGAACCATAAATAATTTAGGAACTAGGAACTAATCCTCATTGCTAATTGTTGTTAATCAAACGACTTAGATTAATTAGGATGGATTTCGTTTATTATCTAACATAGTAGATATAGGGATATTTATGTAATATCCTATATTTATTACCGATTACATGCTATATTTATGGGATTTCATCTCCTTATATATTTTTTCCATCATTAGATTATCTTAATTACTCATTATAATATTCTCCATATTCAAAGTTATCATTATCTTGTCTCGCGTTTTTCTCCAGAGCTTTTGTGAAAATGGTGGTGGATGGTTTGTATTTATGTTAGATTTTTTCTTTATATTTTTTATTTTATATATTTTCGAACATCATGGTTTTAGAATAGCATGAGTAATCAATGTTTCATTTAGTCAATATTATAACAATGAATATTGACATTATACAGCATGCACAAATATTGTAATGATAAACATTGTTCAAAAATTGTACATAGGTATTGAATTAAAAACTCTATAAACTTGTTGTACAATGAATTTATTATATACTTTTGCATATTTTGTATTTTTGATCACTTTTGTTTTTAAATTATCCATATGTTGTATGAAAAACAATGACACATATATTAAATTACCACCGTTATTGATATATGATAAAATACTTCGTGTGCATATCAATAACATATTTGTGCATATCATAAGTCATATACCATGCATAAATGATGACACATACTTAAAATAAACAAGACCATGCAGTCCATACATTCAAAAGGTATTTTTTAAGATTCAATGAAATACCCAATATGCATTATAATAGCGTATTGTATGAACATCATGAACTAACATCATGCACAACTTAAGAACAAGTTATATGCATTACCAAAAGCATATAATTCAAATCTTAAAATACCCTAATTTTCACTTAATATAAAATCCGTCTTATGCATAACAAAAACATACGGTGTGCATAACTATGTTGCATATTATATATATATAATTATAAAAAACAAATATCCTCTAACTGAACTAACGTGGTAATTCCGGGATCATATCATGCACAACGCGGTAATGCAAATATTAAAATTACAGTTATGCCCTCATACGCATAAATTACTTCAGAATGTGTGTTTATCAATTTAAATGTCAAACATGGTTTTGACTTATTTATGCATGCACAACCGTTAGATTTAGTTTAATTGAGGGTGTGGATTGGTTCCTAGTTCTCATTCTATAGTTGATTTCCTCTATAACCATCCCCTATATATATATATATAGGGGAGGGTTAACGTGAGAACTATTTTTATTGTGAGAACGTGAGAATCAAAAACTGATGAATTCACAGTGAAAGTTGATGAATCCGCTGGAAAATTACTGAATCCAAAAAAATAGAATTTTCGCCTCTCATGGGATTCGAACCCGGGTGAAAAATTCTGAATTTTTGAATTCATTAACTTTCTCAACGGATTCATCAACTTTCATAACGAATTCATTTGGTTTTAGGATAAGAATGGTTTTTATTTGAACCAAACTCTATATATATATATATATATATATATATATATATATATATATATCAATTAGTTGTCCGATTTTGGTATTCCAAATTGAGAACTTTTTAGACTTAATATTTCCCAAATAACGAGATAATTTATTCCAATATAATAGATAATTAATTTGTTAAATATAACAGACATCAAGACCAAACAAAAAATATTGAAAGGTAAAGAAAAAAGAGAGAAAAAGTTCAAATATGAGAAACTAGGAACTACAAAAAATAGTTACACTTTCACATGTCACAAAAAATAGTTATACGTTCATATGTAACAAAAATAGCTACACTTATAAATTTCACTAAATTTTGTCACATACTTTTTTTTGTGACATGCATAATAGTTACCCATCCACAAGATGTCACAAATTTATTTAGTGACATCCATAGATGTCACAATTCTTCAAAAATCATGTCACTATTGGAACATTTTATTAATGTAGTGAAATAACATTAATATTAAAAATTAAAGTGGACGATCCTATGAGTCCACACAGTACATATAGATCTGACAATGATATTTTTTTCCAATATAATTGACACTTTTTAATTAGAATATTAAATATAAATGCATCTCATTCTTTAAATAATTGACATTTTTAGGACGTTCATACGATACAACGTCCTCACAGGAGTCTCTAATTACAAATTTATGTTCTAAGATAAATAAGAAACGATTAATATACTAAACTTAATTAAATGTACGTAATTTCATTTTTCTTGAAAACGTATATAATTCCATTTAGAGAAGTAAATTACAAATAGAAATAGTATTATAGAAAAAGTAAACGAGAATGCTGCCCTAGATCCCATATCTCCATCCCGGTGCCAAAACCCTTATTATCTGTCATCACTCCTTTCGTAAATGTATTTGGGAAGCAGACAGTTATATAGCTATAAATCGTGATGCTACATAATCACATTTTAGTAGCAAATTAAATAATAAATGGATGTAATCCCACATTAATAATACGTGAGTAATTGCACCAAGAATCACAATTTATGTCAAGTTGCAAATAAACAGAAATTTTAAATGCATAGAAAATTAATGATATAAATTTTTTATTTTTGTGCTATTTAACACTCCCAAGTTTTCTTCTGTAAACAAATGCTAAAATAGTTGACAGTTTTTCTATGTGGACACGGACTCTGGCCAGCAAAACGATATTGTTTCAGACTAAGATTTAATCAACAGAAATCACAATCTTTGAGATTAGCTGCAAATCGCACACAGTATTTGTGATGTGTAGTTGCAAATTAGACATGACCTTTGAGAATAGTTGCAAATTGGACATAATTTGTTTTGAACATTAATTTTGAAATATATATATATATATATATAGGGGATGGTTCTGTGAGAATGGAAATAAGCGTAGGAAATATGAATAGATATGTAAGTCTAGCATATCTTTCATATTTGTGTAGCACAATCAGAATTACTATGTTGCACATATTAGTTTAGCACATATTTCATCTCTTCGTAGCACATATGCTAAATATATGTAACAACCCGAATTTTTGGGCTTGAAAATTTTAAAAATAAGAAGGAATGTTATGAAGGAAATAAGTACGAAAATGAACGTCGGTAGGTGACGATTTTGAGTAAATCGAATTTTCTCTTAAAAATTCAAATGAAATAAATTTTAAATATGAATAAATATGTTTTTAAGTATATATGGGATATTATTTAGCCAAGTATTACACTAAGGAAGAAAAAAAAATATTTTTCTATTTTGATAATTCATTGATGATAAGACAAACAAGTGGTTTGTTTGTGATGAGGAAGTTAAAAGCTCATACCCGGTTGGTATGTGAGTATTGATGATGGACATATATAGAGTTATATGTCAGAACGTATGAATACAATGTTGTTTATGAAAAGTGATGGAAATATGAAG
The DNA here is from genome assembly GCA_036937905.1 of Salvia rosmarinus. NCBI lineage: Eukaryota > Viridiplantae > Streptophyta > Magnoliopsida > Lamiales > Lamiaceae > Salvia > Salvia rosmarinus. The sequence goes on from CM072820.1 coordinate 62,350,097, forward strand.
TTTGTTTTTCAAAAAGTTTGTTTTTCCAAAAGAACGTAGAAATGCTCTAAGTTTCACGATCACTTTTACAATGAACTTAGATTGAACGAAATCCTAAGATTTTCTCTATGTCGTAATGCTTGATGAACCATGAGAACTTGAAAACTTAGAACGCTTTTAAGTCCGATTTGACTTATGTGAATTGGGATGCCATGTGGAGGAATGGGCGTCGATAAACGAATGTCACTTGCGACATGGGCATAGTACCTTCATTTGAAATTCTACGCGACAGAATTTTGAATCAGCTATTGCTTACACGAATTAATCTAGAACAATATACGAATTTAGGGGAATAGAATGTTAAGTGAGGAATAAGTGTGTATGAGATGTTTATTGAAGCTATGTACTAAGTATTGTTTATAAGTAGTGATTGTCTTATTAAGAAATGAGAATGATACGGATTGAAACGACAAGTACGGAAATGAAAGTTTAAAGTTGAAAGTAGTTGAAAAGTTGTTTGAGGTTGTGAAAAGGAAAGGGATATGAGAAGGAGTTGACAATGATATGTCAAGAGTGAAATGTTTGAATTCGTGGAATTCAATGAGAATTATTGTTATGAACAAGTTATACTTAAATTTTAGCAAATTCAAGTTGGTTATGTCAATGAGTGGGTTATCCCAAAAAGAACATAGACTGTTTAAGATGCATGATCCATTTTGCGAAAGAACATAGAAAGATGAACTATGAGAATTTTATTCCATCATGAGAACAAATGAGAGAATGGAAATGAGAACAAAGTAGAGAAAACTAAAAAAACAGAGATGGAAATAGAAAGAATTTAATGATGATATAGAGATAGTGAATATCATTATACGATATACGATAGTAAGATGAGTATAATCTTGCCCTTTGAATATTCACACGCGACGGAACTCAAAATTGACTATGATTTTTTGTTAGAACCAAATAGAGATATGATCAAAGAAATAGTTAAGTCTAGTATTATGGTTTACACAGAATAAAGGACAACAATTGATAGAAAGTTGAAATGTTTAAATGAAGAATTGAGTTTTCAAGTAGTATGAGTAGAGTTTGAGATGTATGTATGTGATAACCCTTATGGTTAATAATGACCTATTCCGAGTTATACGAGGTTTCGAATTTTATTCATTACCCAAGTTCTGTCATAGAATTTAACTCTATGACCTAGTTTCAATTGAGAAATCACTTGATTTTCTCACTTTTTTTAAGAAGCATACAACTAGAAAGTTTATAAAGTGTCCTTTTGAAACCAAGCCTTCATGTGACTGATAAGTATTTGTGACGGGTCTGGCCAGCCCATATGACCAAAGACATCTCAGTAGTCGTCATTCTGGTCTTCGGACCCTATCTTCCAATTATTCATTCAAAGAACATATTGATTCAAACTTTAAAAGTGTTCGTCTTGAATTATGAACCCATACCAGTTGTAAGTTGTCATGAAAAGTTTCTCCAATCCTTGAAGCTAAGAAGTATGAATTAGATTGACTTACCATCTTTAGGAAGCGATAGATTTGACGTGAATGGTTAGATAGAAGTCTTGAGTCATAAGATGCTACGAAGTTGGAACATAAGAATATTAGATTAGAAAGAAAGGAATGAGTTGATGTAGATAGTTAAGGATTTACAACGATCAAAAGGGTACGAGGAAACAACATTGGAAAGAATGCAATGTAAAGAAAGAATCGAGAAAGATATGAGAATACGTAAATTTCGAGGACGAAATTTCTTCAAGGGGTGTAGAATGTAACAACCCGAATTTTTGGGCTTGAAAATTTCAAAAATAAGAAGGAATGTTATGAAGGAAATAAGTACGAAAATGAACGTCGGTAAGTGACGATTTTGAGTAAATCGAATTTTCTCTTAAAAATTCAAATAAAATAAATTTTAAATATGAATAAATATGTTTTTAAGTATATATGGGATATTATTTAGCCAAGTATTACACTAAGGAAGAAAAAAAAATATTTTTCTATTTTCTTGGTAATCTTCGAAAATATTAGGTAGTAAGTGATTAATTTGTGATTTAATATGTGATCACTTGATTTTATGTGATAAGTTGTCATGTTTATCTTATAGTATATGATAAGATAAATATCTTGTACATCCAAGCATGATTTTCGAAAATGAGGTGTATGTGATAAGAATTTGAAAATGACATTTTTGTGATAAGTATGCTATGATATTTTTATAAAAGATAAGATAAGGTCATGATTAATTAAGAGATAATGTTTATCCCTTAGAAAAGGGTAGAAATGTGATAAGTATCATAGAAGATAAGATTTGTCTCTAGAACTATGTAGTTTCGAAAATTATGATTTCATGTGAGATATTTTAGCAAATAATTTATTTAATTATACAAGCTTTAATATTTGATAGATATCATGAAATCTAGGTCAATCTTATCTCCTAGAAACTATATAAATTTCGAAATTGATGATTTAAGGTAAGGATGGAATTTTGAAAATTTAATTCCTAAGAAAACCTTAGGTTTCGAAAATTTTGGGAAATTGCTAAGAATTGTTCAAAATATTTATTTTATGATATAAGATCATTATATTTATGTAATTCTTCATAAAAATAATATTAGTTATGAAAAGAATAAAGATTTGATAATTTATTCTTAATTTCTAAATAATTGCCGATAACTTTACTTTAGTACATAGAATTGATCTTAATTAATTTTTCTATGATTTATTTTATCATCTAAGATCTATATTATGTCACATAGATATTAATTGAAAGAAAATAAAATATGTAGCATATATTATACATATGGGCCGAAAATTTGGAATTATATGTGTGAAAATGAGAAAATATTATACTCTTAATAATAATGTGTCATGATTATAATGATAAGATATTATTAAAAGACAAGATAGAGTATGTGTTCAAATTGAACAAGTAACTAATTAAAAACTTTTTGTCTTATAGTAGTTGAAATTGTTGAAAAATAATGTGAACAAATATGAACAAGTGTGAAACTAATGTGATAAGGTTGAAAATTAATTAAATAAACTATAGGCTATAGGATAAGATAAAATAAGTGTCTCATATACAATTGGAGGTGGCGAAAATCAAGGTGATAAGGAATGAGTTGTATTTTTGTTTTTATGCTAAGATATTTTATAAAATCATCATTAAACCACTTTATAAAATCTATAAATAGGAGATCACCCCTCCCATACCTTTATGAACGAAAATAGCAAGAAAATAGAGAGAAAAAATAGAGAAAAAATTATAGAAAGTGTTCTCCAAGAGTTCTCTTCAACCTAAGTAGAAAAACGTCGTCGACGTCGATCAAAACCAATTAGAAGGTTAGAAATCCTACACTTCTTATTATTTCATGCAAAAATATTAGACAATCATATGTGATATGTTTTGTTACATGCTTTCAAAAATTATGTGACATACGTAAAATTTATGCTATATGTCGAAGTTATTAAGTAAATACGTTTATATGATGTTAATAAGAATGTATTATGATTTTAATACAAAGTTGGCATATTATGAAAACATTATGTCATGACCGAAAATGAGCATAAGTTATATGTTGATGAACATGAATTTTAATTATTGTTTTGAGCATGAAATAATGATAGTTATTCATGTTTAAAATTTTATGATTTTATGTGGAATTTTTGGAAAAATATGGAATATTATGTTATGAGACTTTCGAAAATCATAGAACATGAAATATTGATGTACAAGTTGTGTATGATGAATATTATGTCATATTATTGATATATGATGATAATAATATGATATGTGATTAATTAAAATTTTCGAAAAATAATTTTAAATTTTCGAAAATTAAGACATGAAGAAATATGATGACTCATGGTATGTGACATGTGGATCATATGATATGATACGTTATAATTAAGACATGAAGAAAGGCTGAGACTTATAAGAATATGACTAAGAATACGTATAATTTAAGCATATACGTAAGACGAGAAGTAAATTTAGTACGTTACGAAGTAGTTATAAAATTAAGATTCGTACGTTGCGCCGAATAATTTGAATTAAGGAAAGAATGAACAAATGAAATATTATATCTCTTCGAGACGTGACGATTATAACAGTGGTCAAAGTATGATAATAGGATCCTTGACGTTAAAATGATTGATGTTAGTAAGTCCGTTGTTTCGGATCGATGATTATCGGAAAGTATAGCGATGTACTAAACCTCGTTTCTCACGTTAAAAAGGGTCCGGCTCGAAGGTGAAAGGAAACGGAAAGTAAACTAGTGACATAAAAACTATAAGTTCTCGAGGTGGGCTTTCTTAAACCAAAAGCTATTTATGAAAATCATTTACTGTTATTACTGTACTGTTTTTCTGCAAAAGTTGAGATACGATATTGTCTGCCAAAAATATTTTATGTTTTGTATATGTCCATTCGGGTTGCCTGGGGCAACAGGAAAGTATTACGAATTCGGATCCTAAGCTAGAGGTGAAGGGGGAATCCTAGCTAGGGTTGTGTACACTTCAGCTTCTGAACCGGGTCACGGTCAGTCGTGCGTCCGGGTAAAGGGAGGCCTCCCTCCCGGCACGTTTATCCATAGCCGACTTGGAATATACGTTGTGATGAGAAAATGCCTGCGCATGCGATGTTTTGTGAAAGTAATGAAAAATGTATTTTTGTAAGCACAAGGCATTTTTCAAATAAAACCCTTGTGTCTTACTGTGATGAGGGCAGTACAATATTCGTAAAGTAAAAATGTTTTCGGCATGTGTCCACTGAGTGCATCTTTGTACTCAGCCCTGCATGTTTGTTTTTAAATGTGCAGGTTGAGCTGGTGACGGAACGGAGCAGGAGTTGAGCGGAGTTCTTTTTGCAACTAAGTATGGAACATTTTGGTTCACCTTGAGAATGCATCTTCACATGCATGTCTCACACGTTTTTTCCGTTGCCAAACGCTTGAGATTCCTTTATATCTTGTTACTATGTTAAACTCTTGAATATCCTGTTGAAACCTTGTAAAAGTTACTAGTTGTTCAAACTTTCGTATCAACTCTTTATATAAGATATTTTGCTCCATCCTTAATATCATTCATGCTTGGAAATCCATACTTCTTCGTAGATGAAATGAGTTGAAAACCTTATTCTTTTTATATTTAACCCCAAGTCACGGTCCGGTAAGGATTAGCCAAATCAGGCTGTGACAATATATTAATTAATTTAGCACATCTTTCATTGCAGCGTAAAACAAGAAGGGTTCTAGTGCTGCACAGTAATACGCGTAGCACACAAAGCACAAAACTGTAGCACAACTGAAATTAAATTTCAACCATTGATCCAGCGAATCAAAGGCTCATATTAATCTGAAAATTTGTGACTTTTTTACAAAAAAAATCTTGATGCAAAACAACTTTGTTTTGTTGATCACGTTGGAAAATTCATGTCACCGTCTTTCACCGAAAAAAATTTGGGGGTATTAATAGCACACAAATTGAACTTCTGTGTTATTATTGCATAGATTAAAATTTTGTGTATAATTTATAATTTGAGTTGTGATTTTTGGTACAATTAACCCCATAATATATAGGGCAAAAATTTGTATACATTCGGATGCACGGTGTGTCCATTATAATTAGGGTTTAATAATTTTTAATTAGTGGAATTTGTCAATCACAATTAGAATTAAGTTGTAGCGGCTGCATCAAATGTGCCTCTATATTATACAGATTATATAGATATATAACAGTAAGAAAACCCTCAAAATCCAACAAAACATAGTTCAAACATATTATAATCCAAATCCAGATACGAAAACAGAACTGCAGATAGTCTAGAAAATAGAAACTGAGGACACAATTCAACAAGAAGAAGAAAAGGAAAATTGCAAACAACAAGAGAGGTTGGATTTGGAAAATAAAGTAGCAGTAGTGTATTATTTAGGATTCGAAGTTGAGAAATGGATAGACCATTGCAACTTGGGCTGCTTGCTGTTCGTCTTCATAGAAGCTGCTGCCAGATTGCTGCTGTCCACAGCTCCAACCACCAGCTTGCATCTGAAGCTCCTTCAGCAGACCTTTCTCCACTTCTTTAAGCCTCGCCAATTCAGCCTTGTTCTTCTCCAGCACCACTGCATTCATTCCAGATACATAGATATATAGTTAACACTTACCAATTACGTAATTGTTAATCCTTGTTAATCCAAAAAGAAAAATAGTATATATATAATGATTAATAATGTTACTTACTTTGACCAAGGTGTGCTTCATTGAGACGAATCAGCACAAGTCGCTCTAGCGCTTCATTTTGCTGCTGCAGCAGCCTCCGCTTCTCTTTGAACCTCTCCACTCTTAGGGTCAGAACCGTTATTGTATCCTGCATCATTATAATTAACTTATTAATTAATTAATTAATAATGATTTTCATCCCCGAAAATCGAAATCTATGGACAGATATAAATTAACTGATTTATTAATTTAATATAATTATTACCTCAAGCTCAATGACCCTCCTTTCCATGTCATGAATGAACTGAGTTTTCTTAACTCTGGACCTCTGCGCAGATAGCCTGTTTGATACGGTCCTAAAAAATACATTTAGAGATGCAAAATTAATGTTGTAATTGACATGCAAACTCACGAATTCACGCGGAAAAGAAAACAGAATTGATATATATATATATATAGAGGGGTTGGTTATAGGGAGAACTCCTCATCCCTATATATATATAAAATATATATGTGGAGTTAAGATACGAGCAGCAGTCAGTCACCTTCTGAGCTTCTTGCGATCCATTTTGGGGTCGAGTTTGCGGCCGTTTTTGAGCTCATATTCGATGGCTTCGTCGAGATTGAGAGTGGACTTTCGAGTTTCTGCTGGAGACTTGAAAATGGAGGTGGGTGGAAGTGGAAGAGGCAGCAAAGGCATCCTCTTCATCACTTGCTTCTCGTCGTTTTCGACGAACCTAGAACGTGAATCTACAACGTTTTTGTTCCTCGATTCATTTGGCTTTGGAAGATGAGGCTCCACCTTCGACTTCTCAGTTGCTTTGATGTTTGATTGCGGCTGCATCTGCAAATGTTGTGTTGTGCGTGCAAGAAAATGTTGTTAAAGAAATCTAAACATAAGCAAGAAGGCAATAAAATAGAAACCCTAAGAAATAGTAGTAAAGAAACTAATCTCCCTTGTATCTTTCCATCTAGAAATGAAGGTGGAGAAAAGGGAACCAACCTTCGAAATGCTATGCTAAATGCTAATGGTGTGAGTGGAGAGACTATACCATTATGTGTGTTTATATACACAAGTATAACTGGGAAAATACAAAAACTCGTGGGAGACTTTTATCGAGAGACAGGTTAAGATTTGGATCCAAACTCATATTATAATGACATATTTGTAGTTTTTTATAACTACGAAAATGCAAAAATTTGTGTGAGACTCTCACCACGAGACATGTCAAAATTTGTATTCAAATTCATATCTCAATGGCATATTTATAAACTAATCACAAATATGATATTGAAATATGGGTTTGAATTCGGATCTCGACCCGTTTCACAATGAGACCCTCAAACACAAAACATGCCCTTGTGAATAATAGATACTTGTCATCATATTTGCCAACGATACAATGTTTGTCATTATGTATGTGATTCGAAATTAATATAATAATAAAAAAATTGAAATATGGTTACTTGTGAAGGCTGAATTAGGAAAGTTATTGGAATATCTTTGAGCGGCCAATTTTGTTATAAGAAAAATGTATTAAATGACCACGACAGAGCCACATTTGTTATATAAGTCGGATCCTACTGGCATAGTGTAAATAATCTTCCTCGTTTTTATCTCCCCATTACGAAACCATTACTATCGTATAAATTTAAACTTAATTCTACCAACTATCTATATATTTAAAAGAATTGAAATTACAAATATCATAAAAATTAAATAGTTACCAAGTATATACTGTGTATTAAAAACAGAGAAATATGTATATGCCAGCCTTTCTACTTATTTGTTATTTTGAAGACTTTGCTTTTTGAAATACAATTTGATCCTCAGCTACAAAGTATGCATTTATTCACTATCAGTTCCATATATTATCATATTCGTATTTATTTATTCGATAGAGATAGTGTATATGAATAATCCAAAAACAAACGATCAATGCGAAATTTTGCGTTTTAATTTATCCCGTAGTATTCTTTTAGTTCTTTATGAGAGAAAATTTGAAATTTTAGAACGCCAATATACTTCCACAAAGTTAGGAGGCCGACGGCTAATGCTGACTTGGCAAACTATTTGTGAAGAAGGCTTATTTTGAAGAAAAAAATGAGAAGAAAAGAGTCGATTAAAAAAATAATTACATGAATTGGTTTAGTACATGCATGTATATGTTGGATAAAATTACTCTATCCAATAATTAATTTAGTATCCGTTTAGATGGTCTAATAGTGGAGTAGCGAGGTATTCCAAAAGCTAAAGGTGTGATCAGATCGAATGCCTCCAAACTTATATAGGTCTGAATCTATTACATCTGATTTTCTAATTGTGTTTATTCGTCTTAAGTGCATTGCAGTTTATATTCCACAATAACACATGATTATATATCCAGTGCGCACCAAATAGAGAGACTGCAAGTTTTCATGGACATAATAATAATAATAATAATAATAATAATAATAATAATAATAATAATAATAATAATAATAATAATAATAATTTATTGACGTTTAACTAAACTTCAAGTAATACATTATTTAAGCTTCATAAATTGATGGGTCTGTTCAAGATCCACCAAAGACTGCAGATATGGTTCTCATAAAATAATAATAATAATAATAATAATAATAATAATAATAATAATAATAATAATAATAATAATAATAATAATAATAATAATAATAATAATAATTTAGTGATGGTTTTAGCTAAACTTCGAGTAATACATTATTCAAACCTCATAAATTAATTTAGAGACAATTTTAACCTATCATTGATTTCCGATACTAGAAAGTTAGGTGACAATCAGATTTCATGCATGGCTTCTCCACCTATATAAATTATAATGACATGTAAGTTAAGATATGTACGGGAAAAATGTCACGCATGTCAGCGCCTTAAATCACAATGAATTAAAATTTTCACTACATCAATTTATAAAACTTACAATAATTGATGTTCAAATTAAATTATTACTAAATTAATTTATAGAACTAAACGAGTATTTCCCCATAAAACTAATAAGTTCTTAACGATCAATGTCTCTTTCACGTCTTGTAACAGCCCACTATTCCTAAGGACGGATTAGCAGGGACTATTACTTGGGACGAGAATTAAGAAGCGTAACAAGAAAATGGGATATTGAATTGCGAGTATATATCAAGGAAACTTCTAGAACTTCATAGCATTTGAGATTTGGCAACCATAACATACATATGAGAGATTAGACCATTAGGTATTTAACAATGGGTTCAACTGATCCAAGGAAATTAGTTCTTTACTCAAACATAACTTATTGTTCTTGCGGTGAAAACATGTGAATTACATATGACGATGTGCACTCAAGGTACTAACTTTCAATGAATAAAGATTCATCTTGCCAACACCGCTCCATCGCATCACCACTCAACTCGCACATTTAAAACAAACATGCAGGGCTGAGTACAAGAATGCACTCAATGGACTTATGCCAAAAACATTTATCATAACATTGAATTACACTGCCCCATTAGTAACACACGAGGTTTTATTTGAAATGCTCGTGCTTACTAAACATTTTCTTTCATTTTCATAAACTTGTCCGGCCGCACATATTTTCGTCTGTATGATCCATATCACATCTCATATAACATCATCTTGCGCCGTAGAAGGAGGCCTCCTTCCACGGACGCCGTGACCGCCAAGCAAACCTTTCAAAGACACAACATCAGAATCGGTCGAGCAAACCTTTCAGCAAGTGCAGTTACCATTAGTGTACACGTTAATCCTAGCCAGGAATTGTCCTTCCAAAGATAGGATCCGAATTGATTTCATTCATAGTTGGTAGCGAACCAACAAACTTCATTATCATTCATAGTTGGCGAACCAACACCGATAGGATTCATACATAAAACATAAACATTTTGGGCGGTAATTAAATAACATTTCATCATCATTTCTCAAAGAAAAGCATCGTAAATAAAGACTTTTCATTTGGGAGAAAGCATTATAAATAAAGCATTTGTCATTTCGAGAAAAGCCCACCGATATATACTTTTAGCAATACGGCGCATTTCTCCTTTCTCTTCTTCATTACCTTCGTACTTTACCTTTACGTAAAGAAAGGTTTAGTACTTCATTTGGTTCTTGGATAACGCCGATTATCACCAACTAACTAGATAACTTTTAATATCTTAGGATTTTGCATCATCATTATTGAATAAGAGATATAAAATATCTCAATTTGGTTTCACTTGGTCATAGTGGAGCTACTATTTTCATCCATTTATTATTCATCAGCTTAAACTTCTTATTTATTCTTAGCTTGAGGACAAGCTTATTCATTAACATCGAACCACATTAAAATCTAAGTCCTCGTTTCATTTCTTGTATCTCATGTCTATTTCAACTATTCAGAGAAAACCATATTTAACTAGGCATAAATCATAACTCTGTGCGATAATCATAACTCGCGTAACACACGTGCTCGAATATTAATAACAAACTATTCTCGATTTCTCACACTTAACTAAGCAAACGTCGATCAATTTCTTCCAAACTTTAATCGTTTACTTATTATACATTGTCTAACTCATATGTCACATTACATTTCGTATAACATTTACGGTATCCTCGAACGGCCAACTTTAGATACATGACATTTTTAGGAAAATACCTAACATACCCAGAAAATTATGATAAATTTATATGGCATGCTAGATATATTCTAGAATACAGATATGTGATAACATTTGACAAACAAAGATCGGATAATTCGAACGTGGAGCTTTAGATTTTCAGCCAAATAGGTTTCCTATCCTAATGCACACGAAAAATTCCTAATTTAATTCTATATGCTAGTAGGCTAACATAGACTGTAAATATGAAGTCACTTCATTCCATAAAAATCGAAAAATCGACTATAGCTCGGCTTTAAAAATGAGCAAAAACCTAACCTTAATAACTTGTAACCATATTCATAATCCTAGCATATATGGAGTATACGAACAACATTAGTTCTCGACTTCTAGCATTTGGCATCATCTCCCTATTTTTAATACATTTCAAAAATAAATACACAAATACAAATCATGCACCAAATTTAAATTTTAAACCATAGGAATGTAGGTAATGGCGAGACTAACCTTAGTATCGGTTCGGATTTAACGAAAGATTGAAAACAGTCGAGAAATTGAGAAAGAAAGATTGCGAGAACGAAAGATTTTTTTTCTTCTCTCGTGTCGTATGAAATGCAAATGAGAGTAAACAATATCTTTGTTTGATTACGTAACTTACATTCATTTACTTGTTCATTTTTTTTATTACACGCACCCAGCAATGCATGCATACACGTAACACACACACTACTTCACCTTTTCACACACATACTATAATCTATTAGCTCACATATATTATTATATATATATACGACACACATTATTACACATACATATTAATATTATATGTATAACTTGATTAACCCACTTTTCGGTACCACTATTAACTAAATATGTATATTTTACTTTTTTTTTTTTTTTCGTTTTACATGTATTATATATATATATATATATTGCAATAGTATAAATCCATTTGGGATAAATCCCAAAATCTTGTCAACTCAAATAATTCTTATACATATATGTGATTTCTATAATCTTTTATTATTATTACTGATGCAAAATCCTAATTTCAAAATTAGGTTCATTCTAAACCAAGTTTAGACGGTCGGGATATTACATTCTACCCCCTTAAAGAAATTTCGTCCCGAAATTTACATACCTCTAGAAGAGTTCGGGATATTTCTCTTTCATTTGATCCTCTAGTTCCCATGTCACTTCTTTTTGCCCATGGTGTCTCCATAAGACTTTTACCAACGATATTGATTTGTTTCTTAATTTTTGTATACGCTGGTCTAAGATAGCTTCGGGCTTTTCTTCATAACTCATATCCGGATCAAGGGTGATATCGATCGATGGATCACATGTTTTGGGTTGTGTACGTCTTCTTTAGTTGCGACACATGAAACACATTGTGTACGTTCCCAAAACTTAGTGGCAACGCTAACTTGTAAGCTACTTGGCCCATCTTTGCTAATATTTCATAGGGCTCTATAAAACATGGTCATAGCTTGCCTCTTACTCCAAATCTAACGATTCCTTTGATGGAGAAATTTTCAAAAACTTTATCTCCAACATCAAATTTTAATTCGATTCTTCGTTTATTAGCATACGACTTACATGCATCTTGGGCCTCCTTTAACCTTTGCTTGATCTGATGGACTAATTTAATCATTTCATCTACGGTATCAGGTCCTAAGACTTTTCTCTCACCCACTTCATCCCAATAAAGTGGTGATCTACACCTTTTTCCTTATAATGCTTCATATGGTGCCATGCCGATTGTTGCCTGATAGTTATTATTATAGACAAATTCAATGAGCGGTAGTACATACTCCCAGCTTTCATCTCGATTTAACACAATTGTCCTTAACATATCTTCAATAGTCCGAATTGTTCTTTCGGACCGACCATCTGCTTGTGGGTGAAAAGTCGATCAAGTTCAATTTTGTTCCCATCTCTTTTGTAAGTCGATCCAAAATCTAGAAGTAAATTTTGAATCTCTATCGATGTGATTGATTTTGGCACTCGCAAACGCATAATTTCATGAATGTATAGTTGAGCTAACTTGTCAGATCCATAGGTAATCGAAATTGGTATAAAATGAGCACACTTCGTGAGTCTATCTATGATTACCCATATCGATGTGTTCCCTCGTTTTGATCCTGGTAAGCCAATCACAAAATCCATTGTAATGTCATCCCATTTCCATTTAGATATTTCCAAAGGTTGCAATTTCCCATAAGATCGCTGATGTAAAGCCTTCACCTATTGACATGATAGACAACGTTCGACGAACGAAGCTACATCTCTTTTCATTCCTTCCTACCAAAATTTCTCTTTTAAATCTTGGTACATTTTATTTTTGCTTCCTGGGTGGGCAGTGTAAAGGGTGTTATGAGCTTCGCTCAAAATTTTATTTTTTTAGCCCTTCATCTTGCGGAACACACATTCTTCCTTCAAACATAATAGCATTATCTGTTGCTTCTTAATAGTCCTTTAGCTTTTTAATCCTTATTTTCATTCTCATCTTTTCTAATTTCTCGTCATTCCTTTGTGCATAAATCATCCTTCCTTTCAGGTCAGGCACCGCGGTGAGTGTTGCAATCAGACCTGTTATTGTTTCAGATGCTTCGATACTTCTATCTTCATTCGTTTAAATTCATCAATGAATCTCTCCTCTTCTATAAGGAGACATCCCAACTTGGATTGAGTTTTACGACTTAAGGCATCAGCCAATACATTAGCCTTTCCTGGGTGGTAATTAATACCGTAATCGTAGTCCTTTTCCAGTTCGAGCCATCTTCTCTGTCTCATGTTCAGGTCTCTTTGCTCAAAGAAGTACTTCAAACTTTTGTGATCCGTGAAGATTTCACATCTCACTCCATAGAGATGGTGTCTCCAGATCTTCAGGGCATGCACAACTGCAGCTAGTTCCAAATCATGGGTGGGATAATTTATTTCATATGGTCTAAGTTGTCGGGATGCATAAGCGATCACCCTTCCTTCTTGCATCAACACACAACCTAGTCCATTCTTTGATGCATCTATATAGACAGTATATTCCTTATCTGGTTCTGGAACTGCTAATACTGGCGATGTAGTTAGTAATTCTTTGAGTTTCTGGAAACTCATTTCACATTCAGTAGTCCATACAAATTTGATTCCTTTCCGAAGTAGCTGTGTCATTGGCCTTGCTATTTTGGAGAAACCTTCAATGAATCTTCGATAGTAACAAGTCAATCCTAGAAAACTTCTGATATCGTTTGGAGTCGTTGGTGATTTTCATTTTTGTACAATTTTCACCTTCGTGAGATCCACTTTAATTCCTTCCGACGACACAATATGTCCTAAAAATGTCACTTCCTTCAGCCAAAATTCGTACTTGCTAAATTTGGCATAGAGTTGTTCACTCATTAGCGTCGCAAAATTATTCTTAGATGCTCTTCATGTCCTTCCCGTCCTTTAAATAGATGAGGATATCATCTATAAATACCAAGACAAATTTGTCAAGTAAGGATGGAATACTTTGTTCATAAGATCCATGAACACGGCGGGTGCATTTGTTAATCCAAATGGCATAACTATGAATTCATAGTGATCATATCTTGTTCGAAACGCCGTTTTGGGTATATCTTCTTGTCGAATTCTCAGTTGATGGTACCCTGATTTTAAGTCGATCTTCGAGAATACTCTTGCTCCCCTGAGTTGATCAAATAAATCATCTATCCTCGGCAGAGGGTATTTGTTCTTTAGTGTTAATTTATTTAGCTCTCTGTAATCTATGCACATCCTCAAAGTACCATCTTTCTTCTTCACGAGCAAGATGCAGTCTTGACCTGTGCTCTAGATCAATTGTAAACTCAATCTGCCTATTAGGCGGTAAACCCGACAATTCTTTAGGAAAGACATCTTTAAACTCCCGCACAACTAGTATATCTTCTACCGTCTTCTCGACTTCAGCTTCTCCATTTAGATAAACAAGGAAAACTTGGCATCCTACATTGTTCATCATTTTTCTTGCTTGGATCGCGAATATAACAAGTATTATATTTCCCATGTTAATCCCATGAAAACTAGTAGCATCCATTCCCAGAAATTGGAAAGAAATCTTCATTTCGTTACAGAAAATGGTGGCATAACTCTCAGCCAACCAGACCATTCCTAATATTATATCAACGTCCCACATTGGTATGACATATAAGTTGTTCGCTAGAACCTTAAGTGATCATATGTTCAGCTCTAGGTTCAAGCATGTATGTGTAACTGTTGTAATTCCTCATATCGGTGAAGAAATTCTCATAGCTTTATATGTCCGTTCTGAGTTAAGTTCTAAAGCATCTATGCATGTGCTTGCGATAAAAGAATGTGAAGCACACGTATCGAACAAAATTATAATAGGTATGTTGAGGAGTTTCCCCATACCTGTCAAGTTTCCCTGGTTTTGTTCGTTCTGTTTTTGTTGCAGAGTATAGGCTCTAGTCTGCGATGTCCCTGTCTGTCCAGGTAAACATCCATCTCATTTATCCATGTCATTTCCCTAATTTTATCATGCTTCCTTGCCAGGGCCTCCTGTCACCTTGTTCGTCATATCCTTCTCGGTTGTCATTACTGTTATTCCTTTATCAATTGCATTTTGCGGCTCGATCTACACCGGTTTATCCTCTGGCATTGTTGCCTCGACAGTCTAATCTTGTCGTAGAGATCGTGATGTATCAGTCACTATCATCCGTTCTTAATTCAGTCTGAATGATTCAGTTTCCTTTTCCTCTCTATCGCTCTTAGGAATATATATATCTCATATATTCTTACTTTAAAATCTTTTCAAGAGAAATCCTCATGTTGGCATTTGTAGCACCATCATTAGTAATATCCTATTTGGATATACTTCATTTCCCTTAATCTTCATTGTTTAACTAAGTATTTTCGCACAAGTTAAAATCCTTTGTCCACTGGGGACGTATCAGACTTTTGCCCTAAACATCATGTATCTTAACTATCTTCTTGACATTCTATGTTTGCTTCATTTCAATGTCAGAGGTACCCAAAATTCCACCTTATTTGTCATCATATAAGTATGAGGAACAAACTTCTCAATTAGCTTCATCTTAAAGTATTTCCATGTGAATCTCTTCCTTTGTTCTCTTGAATGTATTTTCCTTACAAACTTCTCTAGAAGTTGTTTTGCTTGTTAAATTTCAAAACACACAAGACATGCGTTTTATGTCTATGTAACTTAGAGTACCGAGCCTTTATCTCAAATAATGAATCTACTTCTTTGATTCCAAGTAATTACCTTACTTATCGTAGTCAGACTGTTTCTGAAGCTTCTATCATATCTTGGGCTATCTCATAACGGGATAGCTCGTAGTTTCTTCAGTTGTTCTTAATTCTTGACCCCTTTTTCTTAATCATGATATCTAAAAGTCATATTGTTTTCATTATACTTCGGTTCTCACTTTCAGGGTTAAAACTATCATTATTGTCATATAGCCTGGTAGGGTAGTACACTTGTGCATCATAACTTTAGTTCCAAACACAAGTCCTCATTATCATGTCTTGACTTCGAGATATATTCTCCATACTTGGTTTGGACACTAGGACTAGCCTAGCTGTTCACACATCTCAATAATTATGATCCATCATGCTCACTATCATTGGTTTCACTAAGGTCTCAAATACTCGGAATTAATTATGCTCAAGCATAATTCTAAGGGTTGAGGTATAAAGCGATATACTTGTTAACTGAGATGTTATCATTCCTTACATATCCATAAAAATTAGTCTCGTCCACCTCCATACTTTAGACATGTCCAACCTACTAACGAGGTCTTAAGGACAGTCAACTATCTTAAAGATAAGTTGCAATATCTTTTGTTATAACATAATAAGAGGAGGTTATTTTCTAAGAATATTCTATACTTTCCTTTATCTAGCACTCAATGCTAAAGAGTATCTCGTTCATAACTTTATTGTCATAACACTCACAAGGTGGTGTAACTTCACTGTCATCAGTATCTGGAAAACCCATTAAAGGTCATCGTATCTATGTGTATCATAGGGGAAAATATATCTCGCCTCATCGAGGACTTCTGTACATCATAACTTGATGTATATCATTTTACTTATCTGAAAACTTAGGTGACAAGATAAGTCAACCTACATCATACTTATCGGTTCGAGGATCAAGAAAACTCATCATGACAACTCACAAGAGGTTAGGGTTCACAATTCAAGATGACAACTTTTAAAGTTTGAACCAATATGTTCTTTGAACTGAATAATGGGAATATAGGGTCCGAATACCAAAATGACGACTACTGAGATGTCTTTGGTCATATGGGTGGCGGACCGTCACAAATACTTCTCAGTCATATGAGGGCTTGGTTTCAAAAGGATGCTTTATGAAATTTTCTGTTTGTAAACTTCTTTCACAAAAAGTGAGAAACTCAAATGATTTCTCAGTTGAAACTAGATCATAGAGTTAAACTCAATGACAAAACATGGTTAATGAATAAAATTCGAAATCTCATATAACTCGTAATGGGTCATCATAAATTGTAAGGGTTATCAACATACCACCAACATGCCATACATTTCAAACTCTACTCATACTACTGAAAAACCCAATTCTCCAATTATCATTCAAACTTTCTACCACACCGTGGTTTCTCATTCTGTGTAAACCACAACACTAGACTCAGCTGATTCTTTTTCATATCTCTATTTCGATTTTAACGAAAAAGTCATAGTCAATTTGGAGTTACGTCGCATGTGAACATCCAAAGGGAAAGACTATACTCATGTCACAGTCGTATAGTGACATTCATCATCTCAAAATCATCATTCAATTCTCGCCATCATCATTTCCATTTCTGCTCTTTTAGACTTTGTTCTCGTCTTTCAACTCGTGTTATTCTCATTTTGATCCTCGCTTTTGTTCTCATTTCCATAGTCACTTTTGTTCTCATGGTGGAATAAAATTCTCATAGTTCATCTTTCTATGTTCTTTCGCAAAAGGGATCATGCGTCTTAAATAGTCTATGTTCTTTTGGGATAACATATTCATTGTCATAAACAACTTGTAATTGAAAGAATTTAAACATTGATAACAGAACTCGTTTATAACAATAATTCTCATTGAATTCCACGAATTCAAAATTTCACTTTTGACATATCAATGTCAACACTTTCTCATATCACTGTCAGCTTTTCCTCATATCTCTTTTCTTTTCACAACATAAAACATCATTTGCAACATTTTTCATAACTTTCACTTCCAACCATTTCCCATAACTTTCATTTCCTTTAAAACATCATTTCAATCATCATTCACAACTTTCATTCTCAACCATTTTCCACCTTCAAACTTTTCATTTCCAAAACAGAGAAAATCATTTACCTCATTCCGGTTGAGCTTGATGTGATGGAGTGTTGAGCACAGTCGATTGACCTCTAACAAGTCTAGTGACTCAATCTAGACTTAACTTTGAAGGAAGTTTTGGGATTCAAGGAATGAACTGCTCTGATACCACTTTGTAACGTACCCCACTATTCCTAAGGACGGATTAGCGGGGACTATTACTGGAACGAAAATTAAGAAGTAACAAGAAAATGGGATATTGAATTGCAGTATATATCAAGGAAACTTCTAGAACTTCATAGCATTTGAGATTTGGCAACCATAACATACATATGAGAGATTAGACCATTATGTATTTAACAATGGGTTCAACGATCGAAGGAAATTAGTTCTTTACTCAAAACATAACTTATTGTTCTTGCGGTGAAAAACATGTGAATTACACATATGACGATGTGCACTCAAGGTACTAACTTTCAGCGAATAAAGATTCATACTGCTCAACACTGCTCCATCGCATCACCAGCTCAACCTGCACATTTAAAAACAAACATGCAGGGCTGAGTACAAGAATGCACTCAATGGACTTATGCCAAAAACATTTATCATAACATTGAATTACACTGCCCCATTAGTAACACACGAGGTTTTATTTGAAATGCTCGTGCTTACTAAACATTTTCTTTCATTTTCATAAACTTGTCTGGCCAGACATATTTTCTGTCTGTATGATCCATATCACATCTCATATAACATCATCTTGCGCCGTAGAAGGAGGCCTCCTTCCACGGACGCTGTGACCGGCCAAGCAAACCTTTCAAAGACACAACATCAGAATCGGTGAGCAAACCTTTCGACAAGTGCGATTACCATTAGTGTATACGTTAATCCTAGCCGAGAATTGTCCTTCCAAAGATAGGATCCGAATTGATTTCATTCATAGTTGGTAGCGAACCAACAAACTTCATTATCATTCATAGTTGGCGAACCAACACCGATAGATTCATATATAAAACATAAACATTTTGGGCGGTAATTAAATAACATTTCATCATCATTTCTCAAAGAAAAGCATCGTAAATAAAGACTTTTCATTTGGGAGAAAGCATTATAAATAAAGCATTTGTCATTTCGAGAAAAAGCCCACCTGATATATACTTTTAGCAATACGGCGTACTTCTCCTTTCTCTTCTTCAGTTACCTTCGTACTTTACCTTTACGTAAAAGAAAGGTTTAGTACTTCATTTGTTCTTGGATAACGCCGATTATCACCAACGAACTAGATAACTTTTAATATCTTAGGATTTTGCATCATCATTATTGAATAAGAGATATAAAATATCTCAATTTGGTTTCACTTGGTCATAGTGGAGCTACTATTTTCATCCATTTATTATTCATCGCCTTAAACTTTATTTATTCTTAGCTTGAGGACAAGCTTATTCATTAACATCGAACCACATTAAAATCTAAGTCCTCGTTTCATTTCTTGTATCTCATGTCTATTTCAACTATTCGAGAAAACCATATTTAACTAGGCATAAATCATAACTCGTGCGATAATCATAACTCACAGTAACACACGTGCTCGAATATTAATAACAAACTATTCTTGATTTCACACTTAACTAAGCAAACGTCGATCAATTTCTTCCAAACTTTAATCGTTTACTTATTATACATTGTCTAACTCATATGTCACATTACATTTCAGATAACATTTACGGTATCCTCGAACGCCAACTTTAGATACATGACATTTTTAGAAAATACCTAACATACCCGAAAATTATGATAAATTTATATGGCATGCTAGATATATTCTAGAATACGATATGTGATAACATTTGACAAACAAAGATCGGATAATCCGAACGTGGAGCTTTAGATTTTCACCAAATAGGTTTCCTATCCTAATGCACACGAAAAATTCCTAATTTAATTCTATATGTTAGTAGGCTAACATAGATAGAATATGAAGTCACTTCATTCCATAAAAATCGAAAAATCGACTATAGCTCGGCTTTAAAATGAGCAAAACCTAACCTTAATAACTTTTAACCATATTCATAATCCTAGCATATATGGAGTATCTGAACAACATTAGTTCTCGACTTCTAGCATTTGGCATCATCTCCTATTTTTAATACATTTCAAAAATAAATACACAAATACAAATCATGCACCAAATTTAAATTTTAAACCATAGGAATGTAGGTAATGGCGAGACTAACCTTAGTATCGGTTCGGATTTAACGAAAGATTGAAAACGAGTCGAGAAATTGAGAAAGAAAGATTGCGAGAACGAAAGATTTTTTTTCTTCTTCTCTCGTGTCGTATGAAATGCAAATGAGAGTAAACAATATGTTTGTTTGATTACGTAACTTACATTCATTTATCGTTCATTTTTTTTATTACACGCACTCAAAGAATGCATGCATACACGTAACACACACACTACTTCACCTTTTCACACACATACTATATATATATATATATACGACCTTTACACACACTATAATCTATTAGCTCACATATATTATTATATATATATACACACATTATTACACATACATATTAATATTATATGTATAACTTGATTAACCCACTTTTCGGTACCACTATTAACTAAATATGTATATTTTACTTTTTTTTTTTTTTTTTTATATATATATATATATATATATATATATATATATATATATATATATATATATATATATATATATATATTGCAATAGTATGAATCCATTTGGGATAAATCCCAAAATCTTGTCAACTCAAATAATTCTTATACATATATGTGATTTCTATAATCTTTTATTATTATTATCGATGCAAAATCCTAATTTCAAAATTAGGTTCATTCTAAACCAAGTTTAGACGGTCGGGATATTACACGTCTACTTAATGTAAACTATTTTTAGAGAAATATGCTCCACATGTGAGTATATGTAAACAAAACAATGAGTATTTTGAACCCCCTTTCTTAAATACAAGACTCTTCTTCAAATTCTGTTTTTATTTATTTTTCTGTTTTCATCAGAATTTTGAAAATGATAGAAAGATATAGGTTAGTTATTTATTTCTTTTCCTATTCAGAATTAAATTAATCTCAAGATAATGTTTCTATTTCCATTTTCAATTTTTTAATGATGTGAATTCAATCTGACTTATCCTTAAATTTGCGATTTGTGGTAGTCTGATGTTTGTCATGTAAATAGAAGGATACTTTCTTCTTCTTCTTTATTTTATTTATGTTATTGACTTGTGCCGACTGCCGGCTATGCGAATATAAGAATAGATAATGGGACGTAGTCTTCATACAATATAGAGATAGGATATCCACTACCTTCCTACATTCATGTTAGGGATGGCAATCGACCCGCGGGTACCCAATACCCGCGGGTATCCGCCCGATTATTCGCGGGTTTGGTGTGTTTTTCGTACCCGCGGGTACGTTCGTGGTTGAAAATATCCGTACCTGCGAATTCTACCCGTGAAAACACCCGCGAATTACCCACGAACCTGCGAAAAACTATTCATATAATAATTATTTTATGATAAAATATTAATATTCTAATTTCTAATTAGAACTAGGAAGCCCAAGCCCTAATTTTACCCTTCCACCGCACACTACACCACACCGCCTTCACGCCTCACACACCACCACTCACCACGCATACGAGGCGACGCCACCTCGTGCGGCCGAGCTCCTCCCGCCGTCCAGTCACCTCCCGCCATCAAGGAAACTTGCTCTATATCAATCGTTGAATTGGAATAATATAACTTGATCTCCTCATTTATTGTTGTTAAATTGGATTTGAACTTTCATTTAGTCATGTTATTGATTTGTGGATTTGAATTTTCATTGTGTTATTGATTTGTGGATTTGAACTTTATGGATTTGAATGTGGAATTGTGGATTTGAACTTTATGATTTATGAATTTGTTAGTGATATTTTCGTGTTTTTTGAAATGCTTGGTTTCGCAGGTGGTCCGCGGGTGAAGGTTTCGCGGGTAGTCCGCGGGTGGCAGGTGGCGGATACCCGTCGGGTGACGGGTTCGCGGGTATCCGCCAACCCGCGGATACCCGCGGATCGCGGGTATGGTGGGAATCTCCTACTCGTCGCGGGTCGCGGGCGGGGATCATTTTCACGGGTACGGAAATGGTTCGGCACTATTCGTGCCCGCCCGACCCGATTGCCATCCCTAATTCATGTGTATGAACGGACAAAAGTATCATTTGTTATTAAGAAAAGTATTATTTGTTATTAAAAAAATATCATTTGCTTAAGTATCATTTACATTGAAGAAAAATATCAAAATATCATTTATACTTAAGAAAAGTATCGAAGTCTGCATGTGCGACGAATATATAGGAGACTATCATTGCTTAAATATCATTTACATTGAAGAAAAGTATCAAATATCACTTAAAAATAATATGAAAATTACATGTGTGAATGGATATATAGAAGACCATCTCTAAAACATATTATTGCTCACAAGGCATATTGGACAAAATTGAGTTAATTCTCTCTCATCTGTAAAATTCATAAAAATAAGGGATCATATATATCATGATTTTAGTAAAATAGCAAAGAAGCCGACCTTAGGCCAAATCTATAATGAGGTCTGGAAGATTAAAATCACATTACATAAGCAAAATCTATTCTTTTCAAAATAATAAATCTCTTCCATTTTATGGAAGGAAGTCAGGGATCTGAAAAACTATCGAATCTTTGAATTATGATCCATTAGGTTCAATTTTTATTTATATCTACCGAATTTATTCGGTTCGATTTTAGAATAAAAAAGCGGTTTCAATCTAAAGGATCGAGCTTTTAATATTTAATATATATTAAATATATTTAATTTATTCTTTTAATTGTAAACCATGAAAATTCCTAAAGGCTATTATATTTATTAGGATTATTCTTAAATTATTGTCCGAACTTTGATCCTATTGGTGACTTTTTAGTCTGAATTAATAAATATTACAAATATAGTATACGTACTTATCTCTTTTGTTTACTTAATATCTGGAGTCAAAATTTCTAATGAACTAAAGATATGCGTATTGTCGCAAGCTGATTTATGATGTTATTGGATTTAAAAGTCACTATGGGATCAAAATTCAGGCGATACTCAAGAATAACCATGTTTAATAATACTAATATTTGCTTGATTTTAAATTTTGATTCTTTTTTGCTATAATTCAGAGCTCGGATTCATTATGATTCTTTTGGCTATCTTAAATAATAAATTTTTATATAAAAATGAAAATACAAATTATAAATTTTGGTTAATTGAATATCAAAATCGAAACCTGAAATTCGGTTTGATGAGTTTGGAAAAAATGTTAGGTCAATTCGGTCGACCATTTTAAAAGCTTTGTTAGTTCGATTTTAGAATTTTGGATCGATTTTCAATTGAACGGATGTTCATCCTTATTTATGATTGGTGGACAAAGTAATTATTGGCCGACAATCCTGTCAAAATTATTTCCACTTTTAGTAATGCTGAGAAAGTCCTAAGAAAAAAGGCCCCGTTGGCACATTCACCTTTTTTTGTCCTTTTGGCAGATGATAGTCCATGTTAACTAAAGTAATAAAATTGTCTTATTCATAGTTATTAGACGGACCGGACCGCACGGCCAACCTAGCTATCGGTTCGAACCGCTCCGGAGGCCGATCTGACAGATATACTGACTCAATACCTTAAATTGTTTTTTTAGGCTAAAACAATGACATGATTTGCTAGCTATAAGCTAGTTAAGGACATATTTATTGGACGGAAAATAAAGTTTCAATAATTATGATGACAATTGACCTATAAAAGTAATTATCCAATAGACAGCTAAAATTTCCATTGATGTACTTATTATAAAGCTCGATTCAACACTTGTTCTTTGTTACAAAAGGGGAAAAAAAAAATTTCCGAGAACTCCTACACCCCAGTCCCATGAAAATGTAGAAGGATAAATCACGGTGACTCACCGGTTAAAAAGTTATGAAGACTTTACTTAACGCCCACGCGAGCCACCTTAAAGATGATGAAACTTTAAATCACTGCGATCACAGGATTCGATCATTGGTCCTGCTCCAAATCATACTTAACCAACCGAAATACGCCTCGTGTGACAAATCGATTCAACCCTATCAACGTATTTTGATATGAAAAGGGTTTTTTAGCATGCTCTAACATAAGCAAACTGGCCAATGAAAATCAGTTTGCTATATTGAGAAAATTATAAATTTTACATGATAAATAAATTGATTAAATAAGTATGACAGAATAAAGTTCTGGTCCCGACGTTGTGTTTAATTAGTAATAAACTATAAATTATCAATGAATTATAATTAATCAATTCTCAATTAGATCTATTACTTTCCAACAAAAATTACATATTATGATTAGAAATGGATTAAGACAAATGTGTCATGTATACATAAAAGTGTTTCTCAATATAGAAAATGACAAATTTGTGAGTATTCCCAAAAGCTAATGTTTGATTCTTTACCACTTAAAAAGGGTCATCCTCTCTTTGTAAGCGAGCGACCGAAACTCAATCTCTTCATTCAAAGGTACAAATACGTAAAATTAAGCTCTTTTAATTTTAAGGATATCAATAAACGCATAATATAAACTAACTTATTGTCTTATTGCATTAAATTGAACTATTGTCCTTCATCTTCGTGAGTTTTCAGTGACGTGATTGATAACTGAACCAGGCATTCAAAATATTAATAAGGGGTGTATGCACGTATACCCAGATCTCATAAGAGATATGCATATATACCCATGGGATAAAACACGCAAAATCGGTAGGTTTATATTGTATGGACAAATATACCCTCATGTTCGACTTTGTTTTCCGTGTAAAATAACGAATGATTAAAAATGGAAATCTCCTATTGGGGCTCGGTCGGATTCGATGAAAAACCGAAATCCGACCGGAATCCGACCGATACGATCGGAAGAACGGAATCCGATCGATGCGACGGAATCGATCGGTTCGATCGGTTTTTTTTTTTTATTGCCTCAATAAGTGCTTTGAATTTTCTCTCAAATTATTGTAGCATTCAATTTATTCACGTGAAACCGATATAATAGGTGCAATTTAGTACAATAATAGGTCCGATTTTCTTGTTATTACAAGAATTTGTACAATAATGAGTCTCGAATTCATTGTAGCTACAAAGAATTTCACGTGAATGATACACGTATATCCATTATTTGTTGTTGTTTACCTTCTATAAAATTTGATTAATTCATTCATTCATTCATTCATTCACATCTCATATCTTCATTTTCCAAAATTTTCTATTGAAGTTGAAGCAGCGGTATTTGAAGGAAAACCACGGAGAATTCAATCATTTTCCAATATCAAAGGTAATTCGCCAGCAACCCCAAAGAATAATATACTATATTTACATGTACGTATATTTTGATTGGGAATTTTGTTTTAATATTTTTATTTATTCTTTCTTTATGTAGATGGACAATTGGAAATTCATTACTGTGAATTATGGTGGAGAGTTTGATAGTGATTGTACGTATATTGGCGGGTATCAACAAATTGCCCAAATTCCAGATCGTTTTCTTTGCAGCCTCATATACTATATCAATCACGTATTGCAGGCCAATGAATTGAGCACAGATTATCAATTATTTTATTTATCCACATCTCGATATGGTCGGATAATAAAATCATTGTTAACCGATGATGAACTGTTTGCTCGATTGTGCATGTACGAAGAATATCCACGCGTTTATGTAGTTCACAACACTACAAATATTGCGAGTGGATCAAACCCGGGAGAGCCCAATCATTTGCAAGAAGAATATTCACAAAATGTTCCAAGTATGCTTTACGGTGATTGGTTTTCAATCCCAAAGGCACGCCACGGAGACAACAAGGCCAACAACTCTATTCGAATGATGATGTTGATGGAGAAGACGAAGAAGAAGAATATGTACACGAGACCAAGATCTCGAAGAGACCGACTCAGGATGCCTCAACGACCATCCCGAACAATCAATTTTAAATAATACGTTTATTGATTTTGCGGGATGGATTCAAGAGAAGGAGGACTTCCCAAACTATTATCTTTGATTAATCCAAGCACCTATCCAGAAGATGTCAACCCACCCGATGCTGAAGAACTAACTAACTGGTTAGTTCCGGTCATTCCGCTCAACGCTGCAGCCTCACTTGTTGCTAGTGAAATGGACCCGACAAGGGATGGAGAATTGAGTAGTAATTCATATTACTATAGCAAAGATGACCTCTATCTTCTGTTGGTGTGTGGCATATGGGCGGGCGGAATCGTTGTTGGTCGCTTCGATACAACACGACTGACATTTAAATGCAAGCACTCTGAGAGGTGTAATTTTGAGTTACGAGCTGCCCAACGAGGTAATATTTGGAAAGTTTATAAGTTTATATCTGAACACAAATGCCACCGTGATTTGGGTTGTGTTGGACCATTGAAGGTTCATTCAAAGATAGTTGCGTATTATGCTCGAAAATGCGCACAACGTGAAATCATGAAGCCTAAATCAATTATGGTGAGTTGAAACATGATTTTGGTATCCGCATCGGTTATGATGTGGCGTTACAGCCCGACATACAGCGATTGAGTTGATATACGGTCGGCATGATCGATCATTCAAATCTTTGCCAGTTATCTGCGCAGATGTTGACACGCATTTAATCCGGTACTTTTACCGATTATGAGGTCGATGGTAATGGTCGATTCCAAGATCATTCGTTGCTCTCATTGCATCTATTGCCCTTCTATTTTTGTTTGAGACCGTTGATCGTCGTAGATGGTACTCACCTCGAGGGAAAGAATAAGGAATTTTATTTGTTGCGATAACGAAGATGCCAATGAGCAAGTGTTCCGTTGGCGTATGGTGTTGGGCGATTGAGAATGATGAATCTTGGTCGTGGTTTATCTCACGCATCCAACGGGTATTTGGAAATCTTGAAAACTCTTAATTGTCTCGGACGACACGTGTCCATAGCTAACGCCATCGAGAGTATTTCCACAAGCTCATCACGCCTTATGCTTCTACCACTTCGAACAAGATCAAACAGTTTCGTGGCGATGCTTGTGGTGGAAATGTTCCAAGAAGTCGCTTATGCATACGAGCCCGCACAATACCAACGTGCTATGTCTACTATCGAAAGCATAAATGATAAAGCATACCACAAACCGCTCCGTGTAGACCGAAAAATGGGCCCGTTCAAAGTCCCCGTGAGCCGTTTAGCTTCTTAACATCGAATGCAGCAGAGTCATTTAACTCTCGATTATTATGGGCGGGCGTCTTCCAATATGCTCAATGTTGGAGGCAATCGACTTGTAATTGAGAAGTGGTTCAACGATAGACGAGCGGCGACAGTGGGTTTGACAACTATCTCACCGAGAAACGAAGAAAAAGCTTACGATAGCGGTGTCCAAAAGTCATCGTTACTCTCACGACGAGGTCTACAAATGCAAAATATAGGTGCGATCGGCGTTAGGAACTTCGGTCGATCTTCAACTAAAATCGTGTGATTGTCGAGAATTTAACCAAGACGGGATGCCGTGTTCACACGCAATTGCTGCCATTAAGTAAGTTTTAATACTAATACTACACGTCGTTTTATTTTTCATGTAACTCATACTAATACTTTTCATTGACAAGGAGGCCGAGAATCCATCCACAATTACGCCGAATCATACTACACGACCAACACTTTAATTGAGACATACGGTGGTGCGGTGAATCATGTCCTCAATACAATGAGTGGTCGGTTCCAAATGAGGTAGCTCAGCGAATGTATTGCCTCCTATTGTGACAAGACAGTTTGGACGACCTAGAACAAGTCGGATTCCATCCGGTGGTGAAAGGTCTACAAGAAGAGTGCCTACAAACGATATGGGAGAATCGCCTAACAAGAGAGCGCCGAGCACCAAAGAAATGCACGGTCATTGTAGGAACCGGGACATACACGAAGGAAATGTCCAAATCGAATAAATGAAGGCATAAGCGATTAATTAAAGTTGTATTTTTTAATATTTCAAATATTGTATTCGCACCTTTTATTGTTATTCTTCTTTATATCTTGTGCTATAATAATAATAATAATAATAATAATAATAATAATAATAATAATAATAATAATAATAATAATAATAATAAAAAACTTCTTCACACTTTCAATTAGTGCATACGGATCTTTGGATATTTCCTTACGTCTAAATGTGAAGTTTGAAATGTATCGTGTCGTACAAAACGTGATCATGTATCGTGTAAAACATGAACTAAATTACACGTTGATTTTTAAAATCTTAAATAGTTAGGAGTTTAAATAAATAAAAATAGAAGCAACTATAGGAGTTTAAAATCTTAAATAGTTATTAATTTACAAATATTAATAAACCGAAATTTAAGATATTACACATTTAAATTTACATATCTAAGTGTCTTCACACAACTCAAAAATAAAGCGACTATAATTTTCCTATATCTTTGGATGGTGAGTATTCCCCAAGTAATACTCGGCGATCCGGATATCACACGCTCAACGTACATGCATGCATATGGACCACAAGCGATGCCGTCTTTTGGGAGAATCGGTTAGCGGTGACGGATAGATAATTCAAGTGGCACGGTTTTTTTCGATATGCCCGTATCGTTGAAACTCCAATAATCAGCTTCATCCAAGACGAATCCAAATAAATGCAATATCGGAGCCATCTGCTGGGCGCGTTTTCTCTTCGCATGATCTTCTAATCTCCAATATATCGAATCATATAGATCAAGCGTCGGTCAAGCATTCGATAACAATGACGACGTAGTGTCCATCGATAAGGATATGTATAATCACCTATATAACACAATTATTACAAAATATATGAATTATTAAAACAAATATATTAAAATTTAAATATAACATGATATTGAATTACAAAATCACTGTTGCATGTTGGACCAATCGGTCATAGTGGATACTCCGTCGTGCCCTTGATCGGGAAATAATACTCTCGGCACCTTCCAACCGCTTGAACAAGATTCCCAACCAACTTGAAGGATTCGCTATCGAGACATTCAAATGATTTAATCGGACATTGAATTGAGCAAAGCAATAAATAAATAAATGTAAATTATTGGGAAATCAATACTTACATAGAAGTCGGTGTCCAATATAATCGTGTTTGCATTGTTCATGGTGGACAATACAAGATCGCCCTTGATCGCCCTCACTACTACACGTCATGAATGGATCAATCGTCTACAATAAGAACAATTGAATGTATAAGTATTAATCAATCAATTCAACTAAAATAAATTACGAATACTTAGAAATTCAAAATACTTACGTCGAAGATAATAAGCTGGTCGGCTTAAGAATATCCATGAAAATGACCGACTAATAACTCCACCACTCTCGGAAAGCATCACCGCACGTGGAGGCGGGCTTTAAGGAAGTCTTTGAAGTTACGTACTAACGTCGGATCAAGTCCACGCGGTGTGCCAAGAACAACATATGGAGATGCTAGGGCCATCGATGGGAATCGCCGTCGGTCACTCTTCCCGGTGCAGAACCGGTGTCACCACGTTGCTCGTCGTCCTTCGGTCATCCCGATGTGATCCCCGAGCCGGGCATCCCTAAAGTCATCCACCGGTGTCCATAATCGGACATTCCTATAGTAGTGGATCATGCGGGACTTGGAGGTCATCCCAATCGACACAATCTGCGTAGAAAATATCATTTGACTTAGAAATATTTAAATAAACACAAAATATTTAAATTATTTAATTAAATTACACTTACTTGTCCACAACCACTAAAAATATCAAACATATCGATGAATGAAGTCAAGGTGGTGGCGATAAGAAGAGGAGGTGGCTCACGATAGTAAACAGGTGGTGGGCGATGGGAGGCGGGGAGGTGGCTCACGATAGTAGCGGGAGGTGGGCTGGCGATAGGAGACGAGGAGGTGGTGGCGATAGGAAGTATAAGGTGGCTCCTGATAGGAAGCACGAGGTGGCTCCTGATAGGAAGCACGAGGTGGCTCCTGATAGGATGGCATGGCCTCGATCCTACCAAACTCGTGTATGTAATGTCGAGTCAAGGCGTCGCATGTCTGCCATCACCGATTCCGTGCCTCATCAAGCGATTGCCGTGCCGCGGATGAGTATGATGATCGGATGGAGAATGGGTCGGTGTACGTCGTGAAGGACGATGACGGTAAGCACCAATCAACTCCTTAAACCAACCCTTCAACTTCGTCGTCATCCGTACCTCAACCTCGTCAAGGTGCTTCTTCGATAGCTCAGTCACCCTCTGAGCATGCCTCTCTGATAGGTCCTCTAGGGCCGGCGATCACTAGGTCGTGGGTGATCGCCGCCGAGGAAGAAGTCGGAGGATGGCCCCGTTTCTGTGGCTCTGCCTGACGAGATGTGGACGGTGCTCTCCGATCGGAGCCCTCGATACCATGTGCGCTGTGCTCTGTCTCCTCAATAATATGCCGTCGCGCACCACGTCTCGGATGCGAACGAGAAGTACCCTCAGAGGCACGAGAATTCCCCACATCGTCATCACTAATCACTCGTGCTCGTGGGGGAAACTGTTCCCCATCCCTCAACGGATTTTGTGGCTCTATATAGGGCACACCAAACGCCTCGTCGTGTCGGAGTGATACCCAGTACCATGTGTCCATTTCTTCTTCCGTAGCGATCATCCGAATATGCCGATAATCCTATATACAATTCAAATAAACAAGACTTAATCAAAATTATAATAAAAATTATAACACAAATTTTAGGATATGTAAAAGTAGTACCGAGATTCAAACAAAATCGATAAATCATCGATGAGGACTTGCTCTTGAACCTCCATCTCAAGCATCTAGGGTAGGCAAACCGGTCACATATTTTCCAATGACCCACCTGCACTGGTATGATCTCGAGCGACCAAACAACCAATGCCCAAGCTGGTCCATAAAATGGTATTTCTTCTTCGGTTGAATTTGAAATAAGTAGTAGCGCATACACCGATCACGAATATGCACCCCACGGAAATCTAGAGAATAAATCGAATCATCGACCAATGCCTGACCCCACGACTCCACGAAGACTGGGATCTACAGATAATAGCATCCCGTATAACATAATAATATATGCAAAGACGGAGGTATAAACTACCATCCGCATCATCTATATGCACGCTCCTATCGTAAAAACGCCTACTAAGTCCGCAATAGATATATGGTCGAACGCGTAAAGCTCTAAACACTCTAACACGTTGCAACCGGTGTTATCTACTAAGATTGAAAGACGAGCTTCCAAAACTTAAACCGTGACTAGTGCATAGTCATGAACGATAAAACAAATGTTCCGTCTGCTCATATGAAACCATACTAGACCATCATTCGTCATAATCGACGGAAATCACGTGGTGCAAAGCCGTGATATTTTTGCACCGAGCTTCGGTCAAGTAAATGATCAAGCATCCACTAGCAAACCTATCCAAGAACTCTTCACCACCAATCTTCAATAATCTAGTCTTAATGATATCTAAATAATTGATCCTATAGTATGTGCTAATTTGGACCACAACATTAATCATCTCGGGTCTCACATAATCAACATCACCCTAACAATAAAAACAATAAAGTGTATAAATATCATAAAATAAAACATATAATAAAGCATAATAACACGTTTAGCATAATTAAGCATAATAAATCATAATATACATTTTAACATATTAAATAAATAATAGCATATTAAACGCATGTGTGCTAATTAAGTAGCAGGATTAACTAATAAATAAGCACGTTTAATTAATACATTATGATATTATCAATAAATAAGCACGTTTAACTAATAAATTATGATAAGCGAGTTAAGTCGGCGTGTGGGTCTTATTTACTTTTGCATTTGTAGATAAGCACGTTTAAAATTAATAAATTATGATAAGCAGATTTAACTAACTAATAAACCATAATAAACTATGATAAACTATGATAAGCAAGGTTAATTATGATAAGCAGATTTAATTAATAAACTAAGATAAGCAGGTTTAATTATGATAAGCAGATTTAACTAATAAACTATGATAATAAGCACGCGTTTAACTAATAAATTCAAAATAATAGCATAAGCACGTTTAACTAACTAAATAATAACTAAATTAACTAATCAAAATAAGAAATCCGATCGGTCCGTTTGACGGTCGGATTCCGTCAAACGGACCGATCGGATTCCGTCGGGGAAAGCGAAGAGAGCGACGTACCTGAGAAGCCATGGTGTGAGAATTCCGGCGAGAGAGCGAAGAGAGCGAGCGAGCGAGAGTGATTTACGGGGAGGGAGAGTGAAGGGGAGTCTCGAATCCGGGAGGGGGAGTGAAATGAGAGAGACGGACTCGTCTGGTATATATTGAGGAAGAAGCCGATCGGATAGAGAAGAATCCGATCGGTTAGAGTAGAATCCGATCGAATCCGATCGTCCGATCGGATTCCACTCATCCGATCGGTTCCACTCGACCAAGATTCCACGATT
The DNA here is from genome assembly GCA_036937905.1 of Salvia rosmarinus. Lineage (NCBI taxonomy): Eukaryota > Viridiplantae > Streptophyta > Magnoliopsida > Lamiales > Lamiaceae > Salvia > Salvia rosmarinus. The sequence continues at coordinate 62,382,824 of CM072820.1, forward strand.
TGCGCAGCCTTTTCGACGTCTTGGCAGCGTGCGCAGCTTTATGTCAACTCGTTTGTTTTCAAAGTTGAATCCGATCGGATCCGATCGGTAGAGAAGAATCCGATCGAATCCGATCGTCGATCGGATTCTACTTTTCCGAACATTGACAGTACCTTTTTCAGCTTTTAGTCACCTCGTTCATCAGACGATGTTTTTTCAAGGCTATTTGGGGTATATCTTCCTGATGTTGCATGTTTTTATAACGATTGGGTATTTATTCATACCTTTTATGCCATTTGTGTAGTTTTCCCTATTGACACTATTAATAATATGTAACAAAATAATGACTAATGAGATCACGGATCTTCGTTTTGTAAGTTAATAATTGCTTCAATTATTGTTTACCCGACGGACTGTCTCCTCCAGTATGACATTAGGAGGGTGTTTGACTGAGCTTATAAGTTCTTTAAAACAGTTTATAAGTCGCTCAAGAGCTTATAAGCTGTTATAAAGTGTTTGGCAAAATAAGCTCCTAAACGAAATATAAGTCGTGAAAATAAGCTCTAACGAATTATAAGCTCTCCTAAAAATAAGTTAATCAACTCTAACTTATTTTTTCATAAAAACAATCATGAATTTACCAAAATAACTTTATTATAGTTCATTATTTCCTACATATATACTATCAACTTCACATCTCGTCAATTTTATCGTTCTAACTATGATTTTCTTTCTCTAACTCACGATTATTTCTCTAGCTTATAAGATCAATTATCCAAACACTTTAACAATTTATAAGCACTTGAGACATTACATCTTATAAGCTCTTGAAACATCTTATAAGCTCTTGGAGTTTATATAAGCTCTCTAAATAAGCTTAGCCAAACACCCATACGTACGTCCATGTTAGAATAGAAAGTTAAATAGAGGAAATATTAAGATATTGCTCCAACATTTACGCATTTTTCCAGAGATTTCCAAATGTTAAAAAATTACAAATATATAGTACCTAACATTTCAATTTTAACAAAAATGTCCACGATCCCATTTTTCAGCACTAGAATATTGATGTATCATGTTAAGGATATACATGGAATTGGATGCTCTGTTAGAAACTGGTACGTAGAAATGCAAATATAACGTTTAAAGAGAATGCTTATATAAAACCGAGGCAAGAGTTAGACTCTTTCTCCGCAAGATAATATTGCTCCGCTACAGTGCACGCGGTTCAACAACAATTATCTCCAAGATACAACGGTTTAACAAATACGAGTAGTTGCACTACTAGATGTATTTCCGGCGAACTACTAAATAGTCGGGACAGAGAGGATTTTGAAGAATGAATGGATAGATTGATTATCTTCGTTTGGTGTGTTTAATCATCTTCTGCATGGTCCCTTTTATAGCCCAAGGTGCATGTTCGTGAAGTGGTGCGGAGGCCCAACTGCTGATCCGAACCAGTGCGTCGATCCATGGCTGATCAGGTTAGCCCGAACCGACGTGATGGTTCGTCCAAGCACGAGCCCAACCGCCCCGCCACGTGGTCGAGTCCGACGTGTCGCTCGAGCCATCGTCAGGTGTCATGTTGGCAAAACTTTTGGCTCCTCAAAGCTCCTCGCGACGATGCGCACGTGCGAAGTGCAAAGTGCGCATCTAAAGCGCCCAATGCGACAAGTGCGACGTGCACGTGCTCGGACTCGGACTCTCGGACTCGGATGGTGCTTCGCACCATCCTCGTAGGCATTTGAGTTAGCCATAAAATAGCTAATTAAAAACCCACTAGGGTGCACCATAGATGGTGCACACTTGATTATTCCTTATTGATGTGAACTCATTTATATATAGCTTAGAACTTCCTTATTTTTCCAATGTGGGATAGAAAACTTATTCCCACCATTAAGAAGCCATCTTTGTGCATTAATTGTTCATTCATCCCACAATGGATTTGAACACATAAATACACTAAATTGATCTACACAAAATGTAGATTCCAAATCTAAGCTCATATACAAATTTATTCCAACAATCCCCCACATGAATGACGATTAATGCAAATGCAAGTTTTATCAAAGTCCCGATGACCTATTATTGCATTAGGATAGGTAGTTGTTGGCTTTGAACCTTCCTTAGTATAGTGTTATCGGATTTACTCACTGCTAGGTGAACACGATGTCTTGAACCGACCAGTTTTTGTTTAAACCAAGACAATAACACATACACAATAATAGATACACTATCTTTCGTTCTCACGTTGTGTCCATTTTGGCCTTGGACCATATCTTGATTCATAAGTGTTATTTATTTGAAGCGGCCCTCACTTCACACTTAGATAGGTGATCTCCTATGAAGAGTATCCTGCTATACTCCACCAATAAGGCTATATGAATCATTAAAAGTTCTTTAAAACTTACCCTTTACCACTAACCTGTGGTTACACTTGAACAGCTACGAGAATGGATTATTGAGATTTCAAGTGTATAACTTGAACCTTCATAACTTAGTTGTCTCTTTGAACCAAGTTTTTGGGATCTCCAATCATCATGGTTGAGTTACCATTATGAACGTTCTTTAAGCGTGGATTTTAATCTCATTCCCCTTACTGCATTGTATAATTGATCACGATTAATACCTTTAGTAAACGGATCCGCTATATTGTCTTTTGACCTTACATAGTCAATACACATTATACCAGTCGTAATCAATTGTCTAACGGTATTGTGTCTTCGACGAATGTGTCGAGACTTACCGTTGTACATGCTACTCTTAGCTTTCCCTATGGCTGACATGCTATCACAATGCACCATAACGGGAGGTACGGGTTTTTCCCAACAAGGAATATCCTCTAAGAAATTTCGTAGCCATTCGAACTTCTTCATGACTTTGTCTAAGGCAATGAATTCGGATTCCATTGTAGATCGAGCTATACAAGATTGTAGAAGATTTCCATGACATTTGCTCCTCCACCTATGGTGAACACGAATCCACTTGTGGATTTGGAGTCTTTTGTATCGGATATCCAATTTGCATCACTGTATCCTTCCAAAAAAGCTGGATATCTTGTGTAGTGTAAACTATAGTTCAAAGTATGTTTTAAATACCATAGAACTCTAGTTAATGCGGTCCAATGATCCTTTCTTGGATTACTTGTTAACCGACTCAACTTGTTAATTGAATATGCTATGTCGGGTCTTGTACAATTTACTATGTACATTAGACTTCCAATGACCCTAGCATAGTCCAATTGGGATATCGGGTCTCCTCGATTTTTGGCTAAGTGTAGACTTAAATCAACAGGTGTCTTAGCCGGAGGTAGATCATAGGCTTTGAATTTCTTAAGCACGTTTTCAACATAGTGAGATTGTGATAAGACAATTCCATCATGTGTTCTAGAAATTTTAATTCCTAGAATCACATCAGCTATCCCCAAGTCTTTCATATCGAATGTCCTCTTCAACATTTCCTTAGTATTCATGATTATATCATGATTACTACCCATTATGAGCATATCATCAACATAAAGACATACAATGACAAAATTATCGGATGTCCCTTTAATGTAAACACATTTGTCGCATTCATTAATTTTGAATCCATTTGACATCATCACTTGGTCAAATTTCTCATGCCATTGTTTGGGTGCTTGTTTAAGTCCGTATAAAGACTTAACAAGTTTGCAAACTTTGTTTTCTTGTCCGGGGATAACAAACCCTTCAGGTTGTTTCATGTAAATTTCATCTTCTAAATCCCCATTTAGAAATGTTGTTTTTACATCCATTTGGTGTACTTCAAGGTTATGCAACGCAGCTATAGCAAGTAGCGTTCTTATGGATGTAATCCTTGTAACAGGTGAGTATGTATCAAAGTAGTCATACCCTTCCTTTTGTTTGTAACCCTTGGCTACCAAACGTGCTTTGTACTTATCAATAGTTCCATCGGCATTGAACTTTCTCTTTAGAATCCACTTGCATCCTAAAGGTTTACAACCAGGAGGAAGGTCAACGATTTCCCAAGTGTGATTGTTCAAGATAGATTCAATTTCACTATTGATAGCTTCTCTCCATAGAGCAGCATCAAGACCAGACAATGCTTCCTCGATTGTCTTAGGATCATCTTCCAATGAATAAACCACAAAGTCTGGACCAAAGAACTTTGCAGTTTTTGTTCGTTTTCCTCGTCTTGGTTCAGGTGTTGGCTCAACATTTGGTCCAATATTTTCTGACGAGTTTTCTTCATAAGTTCTCTTCTTAGAACTTGCGTCGTTCTTTTCTTTCTTGGGAAATATAGTTTCAAAAAATATAGCATTTCTTGATTCTATAATCATTCCCTCATGCATGTCGGGTATTTCCGACTTGTGTACCAAAAAACGATATGCGCTACTATTGTTTGCATATCCTATGAAGATGCAATCAATAGTTTTAGGGCCTATCTTAACTTGTTTTGGTTTTGGTACTTCAACCTTTGCGAGACACCCCCACACTTTCGTGTATTTGTAGGACGGTTTCCTACCTTTCCATAATTCATATGGAGTTTTATCTTGTTTCTTTTGGGGTAACTTGTTTAATATTTTATTTGCCGAAATGATAGCTTCCCCCCACATGTTATGTGATAAGCCCGAGCTAATCAACATAGCATTCATCATTTCCTTTAACGTTCTATTTTTCCGTTCGGCAACACCATTTGATTGTGGTGAGTAAGGTGCCGTTGTTTGATGAATAATACCGTTTTCACGACAGAATTCTTCAAACGGTGCAACATACTCGCCACCGCGATCACTTCGAATCATCTTGATTTTGGCATTGAGTTGATTTTCAACTTCACTTTTGTAACTTTTGAAAGCTTCGAATGCTTCGTCTTTGCTTCTCAAAAGATGCACGTAACAAAATCTTGTGCAATCATCTATAAATGTTATAAAATAATTCTTTCCACCTCTAGTTTGCACAAGTTTTAAATCACATAAGTCGGTGTGAATCAATTCTAGAGGTGTAGTTGATCTTTCCACCGAATGAAAAGGTTTCTTTGCCATTTTCGCTCAACACAAATTTCACATTTATTATGTTGATCAAAAGATATCTTTGGCAATAGCTCTAAATTCACTAATCTTCGTAGTGTATTTAAATTTGCATGTCCTACTCTATGATGCCATAAATTAGGAGACTCAATCACATATGCAACGCTTTCCTTTATTTCATCATTGGAGATTACATTGAGTGCGCTAAGCTTGAAAATGCCATTATCTAGATAGCATTTTCCTATAAAGTGACCATTTTGGTCATTACAACTTTGTCTCGCTTCAAACACTAGTCTAAAATCGCTTTGCTCAAAAGAACCGGACACAAGATTCTTGCGAATGTCGGGAACATGCAGCGTTGGTCAACGCCACTTTCAATCCCAAGTCATCTTTAGCAAAACTTTTCCCGCTCCAACGATCTTGGAAGCTGCGGAGTTGCCCATGTACAACTTCCTCTTTTCGGTGACGGGTTCATAGGTGGAGAACATTGACTTATCAGCACAGATGTGCTTTGTGGCACCAGTATCAACCCACCACCCAGTTGGGTTGCCTACCATGTTGACTTCATCTACAACAGCAGATAAATCGAGTTCAGATAAGTCAAGGGGTACCGTTTTTTCCTCCGTCACGTTTGCTTGTTGATGACCATCTTTCTTCTTTGGCTTTCTACAATCCTTCGCCATGTGCCCGGGTTTGCCACAGTTGTAACAATCTCCTTTGATCCTCTTTTGCTTCTTCGGGTCTTGCTTCTTCCCGTTGAACTTCCGTTTCTTGTTGTTGGTGCTCGACTCGGCTAGATTTGCCTTTGCCTCCATAGACGATTTCTTTGCCATGTTGTCAGATTTGCGGTTGTCTTCTTCGATCCTCAACCGTACAATAAGATCTTCAAGTCTCATCTCATTGCGTTTGTGTTTGAGATAGTTCTTGAATTCTTTCACATCGGTGGTAATTTCTCGATGATCACAAAGAACTGAAAGGATTCGAAAGTTCCATACCTTCGGCGAGAATATCGTGAAGGATCAACTGGAGTTCTTGCACTTGTTCAAGTACCGTCTTGCCATCCAACATTTTGTAGTCTAGGAAGCGTCCGACGATAAACTTCTTTAGACCGACATCTTCCGTCTTGTATTTTGTCTCTAAAGAGATCCATAGTTCCTTCGACGTCTTGGTATTAGAGTAAACACTATAGAGAGTGTCGTCTAACCCATTGAGGATGTAATTGCCACACAGAAAGTAGCTATGATGCCATGCATCTAACGCATTGCGTTTTTGTTCATCGGTCTCATCTTCCTCCACAGTAAGAGGTGACTCATTCAAGAAACGGGCCAAATTGAGAGTAGTCAGGTAAAAAAGCATTTTAGATTGTCAACGCTTAAATTCAGAACCTGAGAATTTTTCCGGCTTTTCGGCATGAACAGGGGCATTCGGAACGTTGCTTCGACTTGTCGCCATTTCCACAGAATATAACGTTTAAAGAGAATGCTTATATAAAACCGAGGCAATAGTTAGACTCTTTCTCCGCAAGATAATATTGCTCCGCTACAGTGCACGCGGTTCAACAGCAATTATCTACAAGATACAACGGTTTAACAAATACGAGTAGTTGCACTACTAGACGTATTTTCGGCGAATTACTAAATAGTCGGGATAGAGAGGATTTTGAAGAATGAATGGATAGATTGATTATCTTCGTTTGGTGTGTTTAATCATCTTCTGCAGGGTCCCTTTTATAGCCCAAGGTGCCTGTTCGTGAAGTGGTGCGAGGCCCAATGGCGACCAACCAACCGGTCGTCGATCCACGGTCGATCGGGTTAGCCCGAACCGACGTGATGGTTCGTCCAAGCACGAGCCCAACCGCCCCGCCACGTGGTCGAGTCCGACGTGTCGCCCGAGCCATCTCCAGGTGCCATGTTGGCAAAACTTTTGGCTCCTCAAAGCTCCTCGCGAGTGCGCCTCTAAAGCGCCCAATGCGACAAGTGCGACGTGCACGTGCTCGGACTCGGACTCGGATGGTGCTTCGCACCATCCTCGTAGGCATTTGGGTTAGTCATAAAATAGCTAATTAAAAACCCACTAGGGTGCACCATAGATGGTGCACACTTGATTATTCCTTATTGATGTGAACTCATTTATATATAGCTTAGAACTTCCTTATTTTTCCAATGTGGGATAGAAAACTTATTCCCACCATTAAGAAGCCATCTTTGTGCATTAATTGTTCATTCATCCCACAATGAATTTGAACACATAAATACACTAAATTGGTCTACACAAATGTAGATTCCAAATCTAAGCTCATATATAAATTTATTCCAACATGCTCCAGTCTCCATGGGTTTAGCTCAATTTATTAAGAATTAATAAATTTGGAATAAAGATTAAATATTAAAGATCGAATTCTAATAGTCACAGTGTGAGAGTTTCACCCTCTTTAGGATGACACACAAAATTCTCATAACTTTTTAATCGCTGAATCACTGTGATTTATCCCATCACATTCTTATGAAGATATGGTGTAAGAGCTCTTGAATAGAACGCTTCCTCTTTTGGAACAATGAATTTGGTGTTCCTCGCTTCATTAAATCCGATTCCTTTTTCTCAAGATAAAAATAAAATAAAAGGTCCACGTCCACAAAGTGATATGGTACCCTTCTGTTCCTTCAAGAAATAAATGGAAAAAAACAACCCAACTCGAAATCGTGTCCATCCCCTTATCAATCACAAATCACCTAGCTCATGAGTCATGAATGACAGTCCTAGAAATTGGAGGAAAACAAGACTGATATAATTATTCATAGTGAAAATCGGTTGAATTTTACCAATTTATATTTTATTTTTTTACAGCTTGGCTTTAACTTTGATATGATATCATAGTCCAAGAAAGGGTCGTTAAGAACAAAAATGTTGAAAGTTGTTATACCTATTATAGCTTCTATAGGTACTAATCAAACAATAGGAGTTTTAGGCAAAGCATCCGTAGTTGAACGGTAAGTTTGGTACTGCACTTTCATGTACTGCATTCTTTTTCACGATCAGAAAATGTCACAAATTGTGAGAAAACATCGAAAGTTCAATGGCTTGAAATCAATTTAATAAAAATCATAATCGATTAAGAGATTCACGATATTCCATAATTTGTTACATATCCTTATCGTCAAAGGTGATACAATACAGAAGGCTACAACATCAAATGTATAATAGTTGAATAGCCACTAGTTTCAAGAAGAAGAGCATAGATCCTAATCTTTGGAATATTTTGAGATTCTTGAAAATATGAAATTTAGGATTGACATAAAGAGAATGATCAATTGATTTCTTTTTGAATTTAGGATTATGCCATGATTCGTCAATATTTTGATACCTGAAAAGAAGTTTCAATATATTTTTGTGATAATATGAATTCTTAGATATAAAATTATAAAACTTTAGACCTTAAAATATTTTTAGAGAAATACGTAAGCATTAGAATAATATCTGATGTTTTTTATTTTTATAATAAAATATTACTTTACAATAAAAATTCCATTTGCTTTTGAGCAAGCGATATGACTAGACATGTCATAATTTCAGAAAAATTGGTGGATTACCACTTAAGTGGTGCTTGCATCACCCGACACCCAACACTTGGACGCCTAGTAGAAATGACCATTCACTCAAAGTGCTAATTTGACTTGACTCCCAATGGTTATTTTCTAAATTCAACGCAATCAACTACTTATTTAAATGGTGAAAAGGTATGGTAAAAATGTTCCAACTTTCAGCGATATGTTCAATCATTACGAGTAAGGGGCAAAAGTGTACTTGCACCATTGATGAGACCTTTAACTATCGGAGAATTTATAGAAACGTGTAGGTGATTATATCCTCTTTCATATGATAATATTTTATTAACATAATTATATTAATAAAATATTATCATATGAAAGAGAATGTAGTACACCTACATATTATATAGAAGTTCTCTAACCATCGTAAGGATTTTATTTGGGAAAAAAATTTGACATTGATGTGAGTGCATCTTTTTCCAGTTTTGGCCCACTTTGCCTCATTATGGATGCGGCATAATGCATCACATCTAAAGTTGGTAAAATGAAATGGCGGGTCGGCCGGGTCTATCGTATTTTTACATTTTTAAGGTTGGGTTGGACTCTATGATTTTTTTGGGACTAAAAATATGAAGTTCAAATTCATCCCAAATGGAATTTTGGATTGACGGACTTTTTTATATATTTTTCTAATTTTTTTAATAAATAAATTTAATATTTTTAAATGTAAAAAAATATAAAAAATAATTAATATTATTAAATAATTATAGATATATATATCTAATAGAATACCGGACGGACTTTTTAAGTCCGAAACCTCGGCTTTTTGGCACAAGTTTGATAGGCCGAGGTTTTTTCGGGACGGTTTTTTAGATCCAATTTTTTTCGAACCTTTAATTTTCAAGTCCAAACCAACCCAAACCCCGGATATCTCGGACGAGCTTTTCGGACCAGGCTCATTTTACCGATTCTAATCACATCCCCTTCGTTCCAATCCGTAGCCACTTGTTTTCCTAAAATTTAAATTTCAATTACTTTTTCTGAGCTATGTCCCTCTTTTTTCTTGTGAGTTATCTATTTTTTGTATATGTTAGAATATTTTACTTGAAAATAATTCGAGAGTAGTTTTGTTATGTCAAAAGTTCCCTTGTCCATATTTGCTTTTGTTGTGTGGTATAGATGTTAGCATGAAACCAATCAAACTATAATCTAACTTGAATATTTCTACGATAAGAATAGGAAAATATAGTGATTATTATCAACTTATAACTTTAATTTCAGAGCGTTTTGTTTAAAAAAATATTCTAATTTTCAAGATATGAAAAAAACTTTTGATGTTTGAATAATTGTTCCCAAAAATCACCACATCAAAATTTCATAATCGAATTTTAACTTTTTTTGGAGTCTTTCTTTGTGAATTCATTGTATGTATGTGTTGACCTAATGATAGAGTGATCAATATTGATAAAGATTTTAGATTTGAATGTACCGTCACGATCTATAAAATTATTTATTTATCATTGTAAATTTGTATGTACATTTATCAGACGTGATTCTTGCAAAGCCAAATATTCAATACGAGATTTGATTATGTGGCACTTTTTAAAAATACATCAAAATATTATAAGTTGTCAAGAGCTCAAAATATAAATGAAATATTAGTGATCTAGAAAATACACTCATTCTCGCAAATACACAATGTATTTGAATGATAATTGTTACGTAAATACATATTATATTTTATTTTTCGTCATATGCATTATTTTATTTATTTACTTATTATAAGTATTTGACATTATCGAGGTGGGAGCACCTAATACACTTCCCTCTTTATTTTTTTATATTATCCAAAAAATATTTCCACATATGCTAAATTCCTTCATTGGCCGGATGTACAATGTATTATTTTTTTAAATGACTTGAATCTGTCAAATGTATTCCACAAAGTACAAATTATATCTATATATTCCACAAGAACATAATCCCACTTAAGAAATATATGTAGATTCAGTCAAAGTAAACTAATGAAATCTTCCCATTTCCCAACCTATTTAGAAAAACGAAAAGAAAAACAAAACACCCTTCAGCATTTGACTTTTCTCTTTGTCTTCACGTGAAATCAAGGAAACAAAGAATTAGTTTTGTGTGGTTTGATTCCATTTATCGAGACTGAAATTTTGATTAATTGAAATAAAAAATGGTAAATTTTAACAATCGATACTGATATAATTGGTTAATCAATTATCCGATTAACCGATTGATTAATCGATTCGGTTATTAGATAATCAAATCTTAATCGAATAAAATAAATTATTAACAATAATAATAAAAAATGAATTGAACTTAATTAAATTTAGGTTAATATATATATATAATTTAATAACAACAATAATAATAACAATAAATTAATAATTATTATAATTTTGGTGATTTGGATATGTCGTTTCGGTTATCGGTATACCTGATAATCGATATTAACCCAAAACATTAATTGATACCAATTCGAATACTAAATTAATCAGTTATTTGATACCGATAATCAATTGGTTTCGTTACGATTCGGTAATAACTGGTATCCGATATTTAAAAAGCAACATTAAATAGCCACTTGAATGGATGTGTCTACATGGCCTAAATTGGTACATACATTGATGAATGTGTCTGTGGGATTTTCAAAATTTTAACATATTGGAGCAATATATATTTTATTGATTATATGTTTTAAAACTTAAATGAATTCATGTAATTAGCGGATATTACTATACGAGAATAAGACGAGACTATAATTTTCTTTATTTTAATTCTTTTGCTATCTATATTATTTGGGCACAATAATATACATTCTAGATGGATACAAACATTTATCGTCATACCTATGTGGAATTTTGAAGATTATTGGTGAGCCTTCACAATTAATGAAAAGTTTTGAAGAGGATAACCATTATTGGAATAGATATATATTTTATTAACTAGATCTTTTGTAAATTTAAACGAATTTAGGTAATCAATGGATACTACTATACGAAAATGAGATGTGAACATATAGTAAAATCAATTTTTAATTTGATTTGTGACAACTATGTATGTATATAAATTCTAACAGGTCAATAAATTAAACAACGCGTACTATGTGAAATTTGACGAGAATATAATGTTCTCTATTTTTAAGTTTTTTGCTATTTATATTATTTTGGTACCTATGTGGAAATTTGAAGCTCAATTTTTTTTGTGAGACTTCACAATTAATATTTTTTTTAAATAAATAGTAACTTCATTTTTTTATCAAAAGGACAACCAATTATTGGAATAATATATATTTTATTAATTAGATATTTTAAAATTTTAAAAGAATTCAAGTAATTAATGGATAATACTATACAAGAATGAGATGAGAAGGTATAGTAAAATCAATTCGTAATCCGATTTGTGAAATTTACATGTACATAAATTCTGAACAAGTCAAGACATTAAACGATACGTCTATGTGAAATTTGACGAGAATATAATTTAAACATATTTGGGTAGTTAGCAGACATTAACTATACGGGTTGAGGCGAGCAGTAGTAGTAAAATATTTTTAAATAAGATTTGGGATATGTACGAGCATATAAATTCTAAATAAATTTTAACATTAATCGACACACATGTAAAATTTTCTCTATTTTTTAATCTTTCGTTATTTATACTATTTATTATTAATGATTAATTTGTAATGTTTGATTTTTATCAAGACAAATAACCAATCACTATAATAAATTATATTTATAAATTTAAACAACTTCAGATAATTAATCGAATTTAAGACGGGTACATGTATATACATTTTAAACAGAAATTATTAAGTTGCCTACAAAATATTTAATATTTTACGTGTAAATTACAATATAAAGTGATTTTCCATTAGAATTCGATGAAATATAGCCTATACATATCAAAGTTAGACGATTGTTCGATATAAATATTATTTTATTTAATATATCGATTTTGACATATCGACCTAATATAAAGATTATTTTATCTAATATGATCATAAACACAATATAAAATATTTCCCGTCGAATTTCGACCGGTTACATGCTAGTAATTGAAAAACGATCATGTAAATGAACTTTCAATCACTCGCATTTATAATGATATAGATATTTGTTTATTTCCAAAAATAAACGATCATGTAAATGAACTTTCAATCACTCACTTTGTTATACCACAAACTAGAGACGCTCTCTCACGCTGCGACTTCCATGATTAGCAGGCAAGAGAAGAGCATGATCGCACTCATGAATCTAATCCATTATCAATGGATTTCTGCTGTAGAAATTGAATAAACAAATCTCTCTTCCTCCAACTCTGATACACAATGCCTCAAGATTTGCTTGTGATTATGTGATCCATCGCCCTCTGCCTCTCTCTCTCTCTCTTCACTGAGGCCCACTTTCTCTCTCTCTCTTGCCAACAAAAATTCTATTTTCTTTTACCTCTACATCTGCAACTTCAATAAATTATTCTGTAAAGCTTCTGAAAATTTAAAATAGGCGGGGGAATCCTTTTCACAAAAAGGGCAAAAATTATTGAAAAAAGGAAAGCAAACCCCGCACTCTTTGAATTATTTTAATTTATTTTAATTATATATAAATTTATTATTGTTATACATACTGTTACGGATAAGCTCGGTGGCCGATGCCGACGCCGGTGGGCGCAGCCCGCCAATGCTTGTCGGACTCGGCGGCGGCTGTGCTGGACGAGGCCGTGGCGGCGGCGAGACGACGCAGCCACGCGCATACGACGACGTTGCACGTGGTGTCCGCTCTACTGGCCGTGCCTTCTTCCCTCTCCGCGAGGCCTGCACAAGCGCCTGGAGCAGCACGTACTCCCACGCCTCCAGTTCCGCGCGATGGACCTCTGCGTCGGTGTCGCGCTCGATAGGGTCTCGGTGTCCAAAATCTCCACCACCGACGAGCCGCCGGTGTCGAACTCTCTGATGGCGGCGATCAAGAGATCACAGGGGAGTCAGAGGCGCCATCCCGAGACGTTTCATCTGTATCAGCAGCAGCTAAGCTCGGGCTCGCAGAATTCGCCGTCGATTTCTGCTGTTAAAGTTGAGCTGAAGCATTTCTTAACGTCGATTTTGGATGATCCGATCGTGAGCCGTGTCTTCGACGATGCAGGGTTCCGGACTCAGGAGATCAAGCTGGCGGTTCTGAACCCTCTCGCCATGTCCAGATTCGCCGTGACGTCGTCCCGGCCGCCGCCCCTCTTCACGTGCAGTCTGGATAATTTTGATCTGAACAGACGCGCTCACAGTTTCCTTCCATCGAGGTTGCTGTAAAGGAGAAAATTGATGGGAATTCTCAAAATATCGGGAAAATTCTGTTGAAGAAAACTCGGAGAAATCCTTTGCTCATTGGTGCTTCTGCAAATGATGCTTATAGGAACTTTGTAGATTGTTTGAAGAAGGGCGAATCCGGAGCTGTGCCTAAAGAACTTGATGGATGCAGCGTGTTTTCGATCGAACGGGAGATTTCAGAGTGTATTGGTGAACGTTTGAGCGAAGCGATGATGGGGTTGAAGTTCAAAAAAGTGGATGAAATAGTCGAAAATTGCCAGGGGCCTGGGGTTATCGCCAACTGTGGGGATTTCAAGGATTTTTTGGATGTTGAATTGGTGGAATTTGTCAGTAATGTGGTTTCGAAGCTGAAGAGTTTGTTGATCAACCATGGTGGAAAGCTGTGGTTGATCGGGTTCTCGGCAGATGATGTCTACAAGAAGCTAGTAGAGCAGTTTCCTTCTATTGAGATGGATCTAGACTTGCATCTGCTGCCCATCACTGCTTCCTCCATGGGAGAAAAACCTTTCAAGTCCAGGTCATTGTTGCACTTTCCTATCTTGGTTTGTCCCTTCTTGTTGGAGTAATATTTTAATGTTTTAGTGATGCGTGCTTCGTTTTGTTAAAGTGCGTTGGACAAGTTGCAGAATCATTTTACTAATAATTTAAATGAAAGATGGATTGGTGAGGTCTTGAAGAAGTGTGATATGTCGAAGTGAGTGCTTGTGAAATCTTTTGACCTACGAAGTTGCTGAAAGAAGGAAGTGGCTGGTTTGAACTTGGATATTAGTTTTCTTTTCTTTGTTCAACATGTTTTAGATAGTGCGTTTCTTTGATAATTTTGATTTCTGTCTCTCACTTGCAAATTAGTGCAAGATGGAACCTTTTCTAGTTGAGCATTCTGTAGGCTAGGTGCATAGGATTTAGTTAAAGAAGAAGGATTGATGATGATGGATGTTAGCGTGATTAAAAAGCTTCTAGCTTGCTGCAATTACATAACTTGGTTAAATTCATTCCTTACCCTTCTTATTGGATCTGGATACAATTATTTTGACATTTATGTTTGGTTTGAGAGATTTGATTAATTGATTTCAGACCCACCTGAATTAGAGTAGATATCAAATCATCTAAACCTAGCCAGTGCACTTACATAATGAGAGTGGTGGGCCTCAAATCCATCCAAGCAACCAAAATGTATTAACTACTTTGCATCTCAAATCATCTTTGATATGTATGAAGCAACTAATTTATCCCACTTGACTTCCTTGAAACTTATGGTCAGATTTTACATGTAATTATAGGCTTAGTGACTTTCTACATCAAGGTGTGACAAGTTTTTAAAGTTTGACTGGAGCTGAGCTTAATTTCTTTTACGGGGTATCTTCGGGGAAGATTCAACCTGATAAGCTCACTGCTCCTCAACAATTGCTTAAACTTCCTTTACCACATGTCATCTTAATTCTGGAGAA
The DNA here is from genome assembly GCA_036937905.1 of Salvia rosmarinus. Taxonomy (NCBI): domain Eukaryota; kingdom Viridiplantae; phylum Streptophyta; class Magnoliopsida; order Lamiales; family Lamiaceae; genus Salvia; species Salvia rosmarinus. The sequence goes on from CM072820.1 coordinate 62,398,148, forward strand.
ATTTGAACTCTCTATATGATAAAATTCAAAAGGTTGGTTTCATTGATCTTGCTGTCCATACTGTTCCATCAACTTCAATAATCTATGAAATACTTATATGCATGACTTTGCTTATCCTTTATTTATAGTATGTATATTCTTGCTTATGATTTTTTTAGAAGTTCCTTTATTTATAGTATGTATATTCTTGCTTATGATTTTTTTAGAAGTTCCATTGACAGTTGTAAGCCCATATACCTGCAGCTTGATGAGGTCATTTGTTCCATTTGGTGGATTCTTCTCTATGTCTTCTGAGCTTAAAAGTCCATGCACAAATGTAATGAAACCCATGAAACTATGCAACTCGTGCAATGAAAAGTATGAGAAAGAAGTTTCCGATGTCCAGAAGGGTGTTTCAACTGATTCATTTGCTGATAAACAATCAGTAAACCTATCTTCTTGGCTTCAAATTGCTGAATGTGAAACAAACAAGAAATCTTGCACGGAAGAGGTTTGTCACTCCTTCGAATTTAAACTTGTTTTTTTAGCTTGGCTTAGTAACATGTACATTTTCGAATTTAGTTGTTTGAGTTTTTAGTAGATGTTCTGTAAACAGGTGGTCTGTCATTTCAGTGCAGGCTAAAAAGACAAAACTATATTGGATGCAAGAATATTGGTCTTGCAGGGAAATGGAGTGGCATCTGCCAAAGGCTTCATTGCTCGACATCTCAGGTGGATAGAACTCTCCTAAGCCACATGCTTCTATTGCAACAACTCTGCAGCATGTGCCCATACGAAAAGATGCAGTTAGTGTGGGTTCATTATCCAATGGAAACAATGTGAGTAATTTGAGTCCTCGCATGCCGTCAGACTGGCAAAAGAACTCTCCTCCAAAGCAAAACGTAGCTAGACCTGCCGAGTTAGGTGCCAGTGTAATTGCACAGGCTGAAGTACCAGCACAAGGTTTGAGCTGAATTGTTTTCGCAAGTCATCTAGCTCTCAGCAAAGAACGAGCCTGACTATTGCTTGCACATCTTCACCCTCTGTTGTCTCTGTGGCCACAGATTTGACGCTTGGAACATTTTGTGATTCTTCTGTGGAGTGTAGAAGAAACCCTAGCGTGGAAGATGATTGCAGTGGTATTCATAACTCTGACTTATCTAGAAGCCAAGAGAAATCTATGAGTCAACTTTCTCAATCTTCATCTTGCTCTCATCATCATGGAAAGCAGATGTATGCAAAGGACCTTGAACAACAGTGGGATGTTCTGGCTAAGAAGGTTTATTGGCAGTCCGAAGCCATTCAAACTATTGGCCGAGCTTTGTCACGTTGCAGAGATGAAAAAAATGCAGGGTATCATTGCTCAAAAAAGAGAAATGTTTGGCTCAGCTTTGTGGGGCCTGATATAGTGGGGAAGAGAAAAATAGCCACGTCTGTCGCTGAGATAGCATTTGGTAGAAAGGACCACTTGCTATATTTGGATCTCTGTGCTCAGGATACCAACCCTTTCAACTGTGTAGTTGATTGTTATGACTCAAAATACGTCAAAATGCAGCCTGGGAGGGAACTGATAGTTGATTACCTTGCTGGAGAGCTGAAAAAGCATCCAGACTCTGTTGTGCTACTTGAAAATGTAGAAAAGGCTGATTTCTTGGTCCGAAGTAGTTTATCTCAAGCCATCAAAACAGGTAAGTTTCCAGATTCACGTGCCAGGCCCATCTACCTCAATAACAATATATTTATCCTTGCCTCAACTGTCGTAAAGGGCAGTAAAGATCTGCTTTTTGGCAAAGAAGCACCTGAGTTTCCAGAAGAAACAATTTTGAAGGCCAAAAACACGGAGATGCAAATTTTAGTACAACCAGTTGGTGAAATATACATCAGGAATAGCACTACATGCGTTTCACTTTTCCCAAGTGAAATAATCTCTAGTCAATTCTGTTCCAGAAAAGAAAATCGTTGAATGATGGCTCAACCAAGGGTGAGATATCAACACGTGCATGTCAATTGTCCAGATCCTTTGACTTAAACTTGCCTGTTGATGGCATGGGAGAGGATAGTGATATTGATGAGAGTGATGATGATTACTTGGATGATTCAGCAGCGTGGTTGGGAGAATTGCTCGAGTACGTTGATGAAAATGTGGTGTCCAAACCATTTGACTTTGATTCCCTTTCTCAGAAGATATTGAGGGAGATAAATGTGCGGTTGAGAAAGATAGTTAGAGCCACTGTTCTCCTAGAAATTGATAGGCACGTGATGGTTCAAATACTTGCAGCTGTTTGGTTAACAGAAAGGGAGGAAGCATTGGAGAATTGGATCGAGCAGGTTCTTTGTTCGGGCATAGATGAAGCCTGTAAAAGGTGCAATCTTACTTCTGATTTTGTATTGAAATTAGTACCCTGTGACGGGCTTGTTGTGAAAGCACGAGCTCCTAGAGTGTGTCTTCCAGCAAAAATAAATGTTTGACCGATCTTTTCTTCAGGTATGCATCTAGTAACTCTTCTACTCGTGTATCGCTGTGCATTAGTCTTCCTTTTGCATATAGTAGAAGGAATAGATAGTTTATGGAAGAGGCATATAGCTTCTCCTCAGCCTCCAGTGAACTATATTTTGTCTTATTTTTCTCAGGATGCTTTAAACCGGCTGAGTTAATGTAATGATATATGCTTAATGAAAGTTGAAGGATTAGGCATCCCTTTTATTTTATTTCTTTTGTTTTATTTTATTTTTGTTTTATTTTTTGTACCGAGGATTAGGCATCTCTTGCATGTGTATTATCGGAATAAAACATTTTCTTCATGTATCCATTGCGTTCTTCCCTTCAATTCTCTGTATGGGAATATGTTGACATTGAGCTCTGGTTTTAGATCTCACACTCTCTCAAAGAAAGAATTATGCTTTATTTTTAGCTTTTCAGAAAATGTTTTATATGTATTAGACATATGAAAAAGACTCCCCCTAATAATAATAATGTATAGGATAGAAGTAAAGGGAGATTAGAGTTGTTTCGGAATGTGATAATATTATATATTTTGAATTTATGAGATGCTTAATTTTATCCTACCAACATGTTTTGTGGGGTTTAAAAAATCAGCCCCCCTTTGAAAAGTAGAATTATTATAGGAATTTGGTGAAGTAGATGGATGTTTTATCTTTTAAATGGTTCTAATTTATTTGCTTATATTACTTTGAAAAAGAGAAAAGATAACAAGAAAAATAACCATAAAAATATAATTTGTGATCTACATATACTAAATTGGGATAATCTAAATACTTTAGACGATCTTAGTGACTGAATTGAACTCAAAACATATACTCATTTCCATCCTCGAAAAATATTCACTTAATTCTATTTTGGTCTATTTACAAAAAATATTTATTTTCTATTTTTGGATATAGTCCTCACATAAAACTTATAACTTTTATCCACGATCAATCTATTTATTTGCAAAAAAATCACCTATGGTTTACTATTTTCACACACATATACATCTTATATTGTGGGTCATCTTTTCCACTTACTTTATATTTATTATAGTTATTAAAATATATGTCATCAAAATCAAAAAATATTTTTTAAGGACTGAGGAAGTTCTTGATAATCAGACGTGAAAATATAACATCGAGTTTCGTAAATGATGACTATTTTAAATCCATTTCATAAGAATATCTCGAATAGAATTTCCACCTTGAAATTTTTGAAATATCTATCATAACTATTGAGTACCATTTATTTCTATCTTTATAATATATATATAGAGAGAGGAAGGTTCGATTGAGAACTATTTTTATCCTAAAAACTAAAAATCAAATATATGAAAATTAGATGTATCTGTTGGGAAAGTTACTGAATTTAATTCGGAATTTTCACTCGGGTCCGAGTCTCATGAGGGACGAAAATTCTATTTTTTTGGATTCAGTAACTTTTCCGATGAATTTATCAATTTTCACAGCGAATTCATCATATTTCGATTCTCACATTCTCACAATAATAATGATTTTTACGTTAATCATCCCCTATATGTATACATATTTGTCTCATGAGAAAGCCGCTTCATCATATGGTGTGGCATTGTATTATTTTGTAATGTGTTTATATCATACTATTATAAATATGATAAATTTTAGCTTACTAATACATATCACATAATCTATTTGTGAATTGAGAAGCACAAAATAAAACAAAAATTCTTGTACATTCGTCCGTACCGTATGGACGAGTAAAAGTATCATTTGTTGTTAAGAAAAATATCATTTACATTAAAAAAATATCATTTATTTTTTATCCTCTAATTTAAAAAATATCATTTATATTAAAAAAAAGCTTCATGTACACTGAAGAAAAGTATCAAAATCCGCATATACGGACGGATATACATGAGACCACCTCATAAAATAAAATGAGAAGTCTTGTATGAAATTTTCTTATTGTAAGATGGGCCAGTTTTTGAACACAAACTCATATTTAAATGAATTCATATTAAAAGACATGTATAATTATAAATATATGATATTTGATTTGAAATTATTAAAATGAGTTTAGACGGTCTACCTTTCATAACTTTCGTCAAAATAAAAATATATTTATCAAAATGAGCAATTGCCGGCCGCTGGCCGTTGCTCTGGTCTCCACTGGTCAGCTGACTGAAAGATCATTTATATACCAAAAGCCCTTAACACACTCCCGCATCCTAATTCCTAACCGATAGAAGCTTCAGATTCCCCCGAATTGGCGGCAATTGGAAGATCTCTTCTCCTTTTCACTCTGTTGCTCTTCTTCACCTTACTAGTTCAGGTTCTTCTTCAACCAAAATTTTCTCCGTTTTCGTCCTTGGATGCTTAAAATTCATGACAGTTCAGTCTTTTTATTTTATTTAGGGTAAATAACATCCTGCACTCCAACGTTTACGGCTTTTTACATCCGTGTCCCGACGTAATCATAATAACAAATTGAACCATAACCTTTCAAATGGGTTTACAATAATGCCCTGGTGATCGAAATCGGGCCAATTACGCATACGTGGATGTCGGAAATCCACATCACACTCATACGTGGAATAAGTTTTAAACTACATGAACCTTAATTGCATAATGAAAGCTTTGAGAAAATGAGTTGAAAATAGAAGGCAAACTTGAGAAAGGAGTCGAAATCAGACGAAAGGAAGAAACTCGTTTGTAAGAGAAGCTTGAGGAAACAAACTACAGAAAAACTTCTTCAAAGTTGATAATTTCAACATGACGGAACAACCCAGGTAAATGTTATTCTATGCTTGTATTTTAATTGATGTTAGGATTTATCAATGAATATTATATTACGGGATTTGGGGCGAATGATTATTATATTACATGATTTGGAGGGTTTTGGGGGTAGGATTATTATATTGCATGATTTAGGGGATTTGGGTTTAGGGAAAATATTTTATGTTAATCTTCTTCAATGGTTCTTTTAAAAACTATTAAAAATTCATGATTTCTAGAACCCTAATTATTCTTTCGAACCTTATGTGTACAGAATATCGGACAAGGAGTTACTGCTTGTTAAGGTATACCATGGGGGGAAATTTGTAGGCAATCGTAAATATGTGGGTGGATATTGTTTACTTTTATAGATTGGGAATTGGAAGCATTTGAGATTCATTTGTGATCAAGTCATGGTATTTAATGATAAATACACCAATGATCAAATATGCATTTAGAAAGCCCTGTAGAAAAGAATTCGTGTTTGTCACTGATTGTTACAAAACTAAAATTATGCAATGCATTGACAAAAAGAGAATGATTTTGGAGGTTTATCTTGAATTTGATGTGGACTGTGATGGAAATAAAATTGATTCAGAAGAAGGGAATATATACCAAGTAAAGGATGGAGATGATACCGAGGAGGTGGTAAGAGATGAAGATGGTACCGAGGAGGTGGTAAGAGATGAAAATGGTACTGATGAGGTGGGAAGAGATGAAGATGGTACTGATGAGGTGGTAAGAGATGGAGATGATATTGAAGGGAATGATAAGGATGAGGATGTTATTGAGGAGGGTGAAAATGATGAATATGAATATAATTTTATGATCCCTGAGAAAGATGATGATCTTGATGATAGCATGTCTGATACAAACTTCTCTGAAGATGATGTGGAGTTTTTAGAGGCTAGAACAAAGTTGAGGGAAGATAGATTTCATATATTAAAAAGGCAGAGTGAGAAAGAGACAACTGCAAGTGTGGAAACAGATGAAGTAGTAGAAAATGTAGTTGAGAAAACAACAGAAATTGAAGTTGAGAAAGCTATACAAACTGAAGTTGAAAGAGAGGAAGAAGAGGAAGTTGGAGATGGGTTGCATAGATTTGAGGATCAACCCAATGATCAAGTGAATTCTGATAATGATATAGACTTAGTGGATGAAGATAATACACAGTCTATATTAAAGTTTTATGTAAAACCAAGTAATCCCAAAGATTTGAAGCTAGAATTAGGATTGATATTTAATGACACAAAAGAATGTCAGCAGGTTGTAAGGGATTGGGCCATTTCAAATGGTTATGACATAAAATGGGATAAGAGTTCTGGTGGTAAACTTCAGGCCATTTGTAGAGATGTTGTGTGCAAGTGGAAGCTATATGCGAGTAGGATTCGTGGTGAACCTACTTGCATTATAAGGACATTGGCAGGCCCTCATGAATGTACATTTGCAAGAAATAACAGAGCTGCAAATGCAAGTTGGATAGCAGACTATTTCTTGCCCAAATTGAAGATCAATCCCAAGCTCACTGTCCAAGAAATGAAAGCGGATTTATACATGAACTTCGAACTAAAAAGAAACTTTCCAATCTTATATAGAGCAAAGAAGCTAGCAATGGATCGCATCAGTGGGACTTTGGTCGAGCATTATGCAAAGCTTGGGTCAGTTTTGAATTGATGACTGAATTGAAGAACAATGATAAGGATGGCAGTTTTGAATTGATGACACATATGAATGCTGAAGGGAGCCGAGTGTTTGATAGAATATACATTGGTTTCTCTGCTCTAAGAAAGGGATTCCTTATCGGTTGCAGGGGATTCATCGGATTCGATGCATGTTTCTTGAAAACAATTGTGGGTGGGGTTTTGTTAGCTCATGTGTCAAAAGACGGGATAATAGGATGTACCCAATAGCTTGGGCAGTTGTTGAAAAGGAAACTGAAGCTACTTGAAATGGCTTTTGAGTTATTATTTCAAGATTTGAATATTACGGATGGCTTAGGATGAACTTTCATGAGCGATAAACAAAAGGTTAAAAGTTTATATTATCAAAGTAGATTTATATTGTTGTTTATGATGGACTTAAATTTTGTTTGTCGACTTTAATGCATTTTGTGTGTTTGTGGTTTGATCAATGGCATTGCAGCCTCACTCCTCATGCGTAATACGACATTGTGCAAGGCATATCTATGTCAATTGGAGAAAGAAATTTGTAGGCAAGAAGTTCAAGACATTGTTTTGGAATATTGCGAAGGCCACAACATCCAGTGAATATTTTTTCCATATTAATGTCTTGCGGGCAGAGTCCACTGAAGCTGCAAATGATTTTCTTGAAAAGGGGCCATCATCCTTTTGTAAGTCGTTGATTAACTCATTCACGAGGACAGACTTGATTGTGAATAACATATGTGAATGTTTTAATTCATTTATATTGGCGGCCAGAGATAAGTGTTTAATTGATATGTTGGAGCATATTAGGGCAAGTCTTATGACTAGGATTTATAATCATGCAAATGCTTTGGAGTTTAGTACAGATCAATTAACTCCTTACATTCGGAAAAAGCTAATGAAGTTGCGTGAGATCATTAGGTTTTGTATTGTGAGGCCAGCAATAGGGGATAAGTATGAGGTGCATATATTCGATGATGCTTTTGTAGTGGATTTACAGTTGAGAGCATGTAGTTGTAGGGATTGAGAGTTAACAGGGATCCCTTGTTGCCATGTTTTGAGTTGTATATTGCATAGACGGGAAGAGCCCGGATCTTATGTTGACACATTTTATTATAAGTCAACATTGAGTGAGTGCTACAAGCATGGTATTGGTCCTCTTCGTGGCGCTAAGCATTGGCCCTTGGTTGATGGAGCACCAAACTTGCCTCCACACTTTTCAAAGCTGCCGGGAAGGCCTAAGAAAACTAGGAAAAGATCGGCTGATGAGGTTGTTGATAAGGCTGCAACCAAGTTTTCTGCACGTGGTATGAAAATGTCTTGTAGAAACTGTGGAGGTTTTGGTCACAACAAACGTACGTGCAAGGAGAATCAGAAAGACCCTGTGGTATGAAATAATATGTTTAATTAAGTTCTTTCTAAATTAACTTGAATTTTGAATTGTTTTTATTATTTAAGGTGGAACCTGAAGTTAGGCAGCCAAGAGTTAGGTAGCCAAGAGCTTCTTCATCAACTGAAAGGGCTTCTTTACGGTCACGGGCTAAGGATCTGAAGATGGCAAGAAAAGGTATTGGTGCATATACTTCAACTGAGTCCGGGAATATATATTTCAGGGTAAGATTGAAGTTCTCATGTAATTGGACAATTAGCCTATTAGCTTCCTTTAGTTATATGTTGCTTCTTGAAGTTATCACATATTTTGTATTGGTGAATTTCAGCCGTCTACTACACAACGGGCGCGATATGTTAGTGGTTCTCGTGCTAGTATTGCATCAAGGAATTTGTCCACCGAAACAAATGTAGATGGCAGCAGTCAAGGCTCCCAAGTAATTGACAAACTCACTCCTCCACAACCATAATTAACAAGCTTGAAGACTTGGTGATGTATTTTGTCCAACGAACCATGTGCATCAAGGCGTGTTGTATTTTGTCCATCGAACCATATGCACACGTCATTTGTCCACCTATGTATTTTGGCCATTGAACCATATGTATTTTGACATGGTGATGTAGAACCTAGTACTATTCCAGAAGTATTTTTTGATGTAGTACCAACTCTGTTAATATATGCCATAATCTCATTTTGAAAGAATTTTCTGGAGTGAAACTTGTGGTTCTGCTCATAAATATATATACTTGTTGTTACATTTATGTTTTAATTTGATTTGATTTAACAAGGTTTTGATGCTCAAGTAATTTTAGATAAGAGCATATGGGTATATGGTATCAGCTTGAATTTTTACAACTTTCTGGATAGTTGCATTATTACACGTTGCCAGAAACAAACGGTCCATTTAAAAAATTTTGCATGCCAATTCTGCAATCACCAAACAATGACAAAAATCAACAATATGACATTATGCAAACATTCTGCAATCTCCAAACAACAATACATTTGATTTCAACATTGTTATACAACAAAGTGTTTGACATAGTAGCTAATTATCAAAGTATTTGACAAAGTAGCTAAGGGAAAGACAAAATTACATTGATTTCAACACTGTTATACAACAAAACACATCAATACATCAATTCTTACACATTGAAATCTGCAAGAACAAAGCGGCTAGAGGGACAGGGGGAGTGACTAATGGCTGCCTTTCTATATTAGACTACAAATCATAAACTTAATTTGGCAGATATAGTTGCTTAGACTGTGGAACACCATTGCCGCCTACACAAATCCACCACAACAAACCTAACATGCTAAAAATCCAAAGAACAATGAAGCTACAAACTCGCATTCTAAACTTGATGTTGTCAGTTAGATTTTTAATTTGCTTGGGTTTTCATGTTCGGAAGTACGCCTTGATCTGATTCAAAGAGATCTTCACTTTTTCCCCCATTGTCTTAACATTTTTTAGTTTTTTTTAGACATTGTTGCGAGTAATTCTTTGTATTTTTTGACCCGCAGGCTAAGAAATCAACGGAAGATTTAAAGGAAGTGACTCATAAGGTCTATTTGATATCGAAATCGATGGAAAACCTGCTGGTATTGACACAATTCAGTAAATCCGTTCTGATTAGGATATCGATTCCAACCCTTCGAATTCAGCTCAATCTTGTCTCATCTTCCACTTTTTTATTTTAAAAATATTTGATTTTGGAATTTTAGATTATGATTCATATTGATGTTGCGAGCCTATGTATGCAACATGCCATGAGCTGATGAGCTACGAACTTGGAAACTGGAATTTTAATGAAAAAAATATTGAATTAATGCTCTTGGTTGAAAAAAGGAGATGGGAGTTCTTCCTCCTTATATGTGAAACCTTTGGCTATATTAGGAGATCATATTGCGATTGTTTAGTGTAAGCGCCAACTAGACAAGGGTAGCATACTTTGCAATTGCAAATGAGGAATGCCGCTATGGAGTATGGACATCAAAAGCATAAGAACAATCTTCTTCTTTTTTAATTTTTTTTATAAGCAGTCCATTTTCGAGTTTGTAGTTTTCAGAAATGATAAGTATAATGGTAGTTGCTTGCATTATGACTTTATGAGTAGACTGCATTATCATTATACCTCAATGTAATGTTACATATGCGGATGCAGGGTTTAACATGTTAGTTGTGTTGCCTTATTCTTGTCTTTGAAACGCATCCTTTGTTTTCAGGGCGTATTACCATGGGTCTTCTTGGAAAAGCTGTTCCTAAGACAGCAGGTATACAGGCATTTTTGGATTATCGGTGCCTAGTTCGTTTCGATGGCTTACTGATTATTTTTCCAATTCTTTTTTCTTGCAGAAAATTTTAGAGCCTTGTGCACAGGTATGATGATGCCATCTTCCACTGTGTTTTTTTAATCTTACCATCATTCTCTTCTCTATGAGTGGAGACTTGTATATGTTAGTTGAGCTGTTTGAAGTTAGATCTTCATTATGGTTGATTGCTTCATCAAATTATCGCTGCCAAGCATTTTTCTAAACCTTATAACATGCCGACCTTTATACTTGAATGAATTCGACAAACATATTAATTAGAATCTGAACTGTTGCCTTGAGCTGCTACTAAGAATGACCCTTCTACTGCGTTTCTGGTGCACATTTATATCGACAGTTGCACTAAGATTTCTAGCTATTGAGGGGAGAAGGGTATTGGCAAACATGGAAAGCCTCTCCATTACAAGGGAAGCACCTTCCATAGAATTATACCCAGCTTCATGCTTCAAGGAGTAGACTTTACTCTTGGCGATGGAAGGGGCGGGGAATCAATTTACGGGGAGAAGTTTGCCGATGAGAATTTCAAGATCAAACATACTAGACCTGGTACTAGCATTACTTGAATTCAAATATGAACAAAAAGGAGAAAGTAGCTAAAATTAGTTAAATAAATCACCCTAATTTTGGGGTTTACATATTACTGCATAGGTTAAATTATAGTTGAATAATTGAATTATTTGGTTATATTGATGTGTTGGTTTGTCCAGGGCTTTTGTCTATGGCAAATACTGGGCCTGACACCAATGGATCTCAGTTTTTCATCACGACTGTGACAACCAGCTGGTAAGTAGTTACTCTTTCTTCCATATGCCAAACTATATATTTCAGCTCTAAACATTATCAAACGGCTACTTTCTCTCTGAACTTCACCCGATTAATGGCAATTCTCAGTCCAAAATTCTTACCAGACTTGTGGGTTTAGGTTGGATGGCACTCATGTTGCATTCGGAAAGGTACTGTCTGGAATGGATGTGGTGTATGAGATCGAAGCTGAAGGTAAACAGAGCGGAACACCCAAGAGCAAAGTTGTGGTTGCACACAGTGGCGAACTTCCTTGTGATTCACCCGTGTATACAGACATTGTTGGATCAATTCCCTCCTTTTCTTTCGGCTTACATCAACCTAAAACGTGTAAGTTGATCTCGCCTTTCATCTTCAAGTTGCAGTAGTATGAGCTTCAACAGTGAAAAAACTAGGTGGCCAACCTTGTTTTTTATGGCATGACTAGTTTTCTTCATTATCAATGCTTCTTTTTTCTAATTTCCAGACTTTTTCTCAACTATGTTATTCAACCACCGTAGATCTCATTTATGGTGCATGTAAAATGCATAAAGTAAAAGCACAAGACACCATCTCTATACCTATCCCATTCAACAGAAAAAGAAAATAACCTGCTCCTCTACTGATACAGCTTATAGCCAAGAACAAAATGTTCCTTAGAAAATGGAATACAATGATTCAGCGTTTGCAGTAAGCTTTGCAGGTATCGCTGCAATCGTAGAGACAAGGACCTCCACAGTGAAGAGGACAGTCCAGTCTCATTCCCTTACACCTTCCTCTTGTCGTGCATTCACCGAACTCTCTCATCCTATATTCTTCACTTCCGGAATCTCTCTTCTCGGCCATATGGTGCTTTCCTCCTTTGTGTGAATGCTTCGTGCATTGACATCTCCAATAGCCGGCCCCACCTCCGCCTCCTCCACCACCACTGCTGCCGCCAGGGCCTCCCCATCCCCATCCACACCCTCCTCCCCATATACCCCTCCACCACCACCACCACCTCCTTTATTCGTCTTTTTCAAAGAAGCAACATTGTCGTCTCGAGCTTCAGTGGAAGAACTGTTGCTAATTTGCTCTGCTCTCAGTCTATAACTCACTATAGCAAACAATAGTGCTAGCAACATCAATCTTTTTCCTTGTATGCTCTCCATTGAGACCTGAATTCACCTGATACTTACGGTGTTTCAACCGGTAATGTCTCACCTATTTATATGCAATTTTATAAGCAGTCTGAGAGCAGCAAATAAAATATTAAAGATTTATAGAGTAATATATAGAAATGCGTATGACTCCAACTTGTTTATCAAGGGATTATAAAGCTATATAACTAACAGAACCAATAAAAGAAATCATATGATCTCTCGGAAGATGGGAGTGTTGATTGTCGAAGATTTCTTAGGTTTCACTTTTGTCCCCACCTACATAAAACCCGATCAAACATTTCACTCTTGCAAGAAAAGGAGGGATGTTAATGAATTTCTTTATTACAGACAAGGCATGCTTGTTCGTCATCATGCATCCATATCTAACTGGTATTTCACGTCTCCCATTTCTTTAATTTCTTGTTTCTCTTGCTCAATTTAGCCTCGTCTACGGAACCTACACCGAGCTATTGATTTAACGTTTTTCAACCCCTTATAATAGAATTGAAATGGAAAATCTGCAGTTCGATCGAAATAAATTTAAAAGTAATGCAGTTTGTAACCTTTTCAAATTAATTATATACAAGCACTCTACAAGTCATGATTTTAGTCCAAGTCCTTTCGAAGAAGTCGAGAAATAGCAGTTGCTTAGCGAAATCCAAAAAAAAAAATTAGAGTATACGTGAATTAATGATACATAAATATGTAAAGAGAAACTAATCTTATGCAATACTCTTTTCTCATGTCTTATGGTTCGCAAACTTGTCATTTACTTCAAATTATTTCCCAAAAAAGAAAAGAGTATACGTGCTAAAAACGAATATGTAATATTTTTCGTATAGCAAATTAAGAATCCTAGCATACATCATGCATAAAAATATAAAACGTAGTCTCACAGCATCCATCACAAGAGTATAGAAAAAGACTGATTATTTTATTTTCTAAACTGCAGCTTCTCGTGCTAAGTCCAATTTTGCACGCTACTTCAACTTTTGCTTTATTATCAGGGGTTTTACAGAAACGAAACCAGGCAAAACACTTGGCACTTAACATGGTCATTTCAAGATGTATATATTTTATGGAGGGGAGAAAACAAGAATATGCTCTTCCGCCTCATCCTCTGGATCTTCCTCCCCTCTAATTGAGATTAAATAAAATGGTATCCCTGTAGGTTATAAACCAAGATTCCACAGTCATCGGACAACTGTCATAAGGGAATTCTTGCTATTAATTGATCGAGTTTACATGAAAACATAGCTACAAATAATATAAGGTTTTACCCGTGTCTGGATCTCAATTTCAACCTTTTAGTAGTTTTTTCTTTGGCAAAAAAAATGTATTCATGGAGATGTACAGTACATACACTCAATTAAATCTCACCAATTTCCAATTAAGTTTAGTAATCTTCAATTACAATTTATATAATTCGTATTAGAGTTTATTAATAACTTATTAACCACTATTTATTTAATCAGAACCAACGCACCGTGTATTCAAATACATTATAAAAAAAACCTTATTGCCTTTCTCTTTTTTCCGACCAATCCGAGGAATTAAACCGTTTCTTATGGTCGATGCATTGCATTGGTTTGGAAGAGATAAGTCTTCAATTATTTTGGGAATACAAAGATTTTCTGCCTCGTCAAAAGGTCGATATAGAAATAAAAGAGGACAAGGGATTAAACTAATAGAAAAAAAATATTTCCCACCATGTCCCAAAAGCTTATAGCACCCATTCAAATTAGCAGTAACAACATTAGGAAAGAGATTACTGATAAAAGAGCATCTCTTTTCCCTATATATACGAAATAATGCGAGCCTACATCTCACAATCCTTTATTAATTCATTACACGGTAGACTGTAAACGTGAAAATCACACGGGCAGTAAAGTCGATTCCAGCACGCTTACCATCCCCTCTGAGAACCCGAAGAGTGTCCGTTTAACCTGTCAAGCACAGCATTAAAATCAATTGGCCGACCACTCTCTTCCAGCCTCTGAATGACACCAAGAACGTGGTCGCTTCTGTAACCCATACTGCACAGCTTCTCAATCAGCTCGTTGTAGGGATGGCCGCGCATGGGCTGAGGAGGACTCAACACGTTATTGCTAGGAACACGAGGTGGATTCTGCGGAGGGATGCTATTGGGAGGATAGACATTTTGTTGGAACTGAGGCTGTGGAGGCAGATGGTGCGGCCTTCCTGATTCACCATCAAAAACCATGTAAGCATTTCCAGGAGGAAGCTGTGGACGAGGTCCACCAGGCATGTAACCTTCCCCTGATTGCGCTGTGTACCCAGGCTTATGTTGTTGTGGTGGGACCTGCTGTTGAATTGGTCTGGCAGGAGCACCGTATCCGTAAGGTAATCCATCAGAACCTCCCGCACCGGTCGGGCAACGATACCTGCATATGCATGCTTTGGGAGCAATTTCGGAAGGAGATTGATTTGGCTGACCAGACGGGTAGGGAGAGTAGACCATTGGAGAGGAGGCTCGAATCTGCGGTGGCATACCCGACTGTTGGGATGGATGAACAGGCTGCTGCTGGGACCACTGCTGCGGATATGACTGAACCTGTGGGCTCATGTTTCCCTGGGGTTGGGAAGGCTGCGGCGCCATTCTGGAGATGTCTTGAACTTGAGATTGTGCCGACAGGTACTGAGTTTGGGATTGTTGGGATGGGGGTATATTGGTCATTTGTTGAGGAGGCAAGCAGTAAGCCTGTACTTGAGCCATACTCTGGGGAGGCATGGATGATTGGGGTGCACCTGAAGGATGCTGATGCTCAACTGGCCGAACATGGAGAGAGGGCTGCGGAGCTAATTGATGAGGTAGTGCAAGTGCCAATTGCTGATCGTGAAAATCTGATGAGTTCTCGGCAGTTTTGGGTTCAGTAGCAGGTGCAGAAGTTCTCTCCTCATTCTGTTGTTTAGTGTTAGCTGACGAGGAATCCTTTTGTGCAAGCTGAAGTTTGGCTAACTCCTTCTGAGTATCAGCAAGTTCCTGCTTATCTCTTAAGATCTGCACAGATCTGTGCACCTGTATTCCATTTATTAGTCCCCAGAGAGGATACAGATGACTCAATACTCAATAGTAAGGCTGATCGGAAGAGAAATCGAGGAGGAGTATCTGAATGATAATTCATCACACAACCTTGACAATTCATCTAATGATGTTTTTTTTTAGTTTACAATGACATCATCTTAGTACGACTAGGACTGGTAGACAAAAGTAATTGCAGTTCCAAGGAAAATTTTCAAAAAACCACATAGAAACAGGCAGCAAACACTAAAATAAAAGATAACCACAAGTACATGTTATAGACTAAAATTTGGAAACGAAAGAAGTTCAATTTCAGAGTCCATGAAAATCAAGATTTAACAGAAAAAATTGTCGTTGCATTTTATTGCATCTCTCCAGAAATGAAGAATAGGGTGTTGGCACTAACAAACAATAGCTCATGCCCATATGATATCAATTTATAAATAGTAGTGAACAGAAAAATTAATGGCAACACATACCTCTTGAACATGCTTTTCCAGAGATCTGAGCTTTGACTCTGTCTCTCCATGATCACGAACCCAGTCAGCGCGCATTTCTCCAATTGATTTGTCCAGATTGTAACAGTATAATTCCAGCTGTGACAACCGTGAACTGATCCCCTCAAGATAACGCATGATATTGTCGGTGTATTTCTTCACAGTGTTCTCAACAGTAAAGGTTACATCTTGACTATATGAAGATTCTTCAGGTGTACCATATGTTGCTGCAGAAAAAACAGATGATCTCGCCATTCTGCTTTTGTTAAACTCCTGATTAATTCAGAGCAGAGACTAGTTACAACAATTGATCAATCGTAATTCTAAAATCAAAAGAATAGCAGTGGAAACAAGCCCAGCATTTCAAACACACAACTGCAAAAACTAATGCTGCCGAGCACAGGATAGGCATTCAGCAAACTACACTCGTGTATTGAAATGTTTCTGTTCCCCACTTTACTAGTGCAGAGAACAATTAATCTGGATTCTGTTCTATTAATTCACTCACAGTCCCAAGGCTTCTAGATTTCTGCATATAAATCAACGGAAAAACTAAAATCTCAGTCTTTCATCTTCTTTCCTCAACCCAACATGAACTCAGACCCCTCATCTTACAAATTCACCCCTTACCTAAATTGTAGCCAGAATCTGAAACGACTAGTAATTTAACACAACAATCACGGGCAAGAAGAAACTGCAGCAAGAAAAAAAATCAGAAAAAAGAAAAGAACAGAACGGAACGTTGCATATGCACAATAGTCAAACAAAGAACATATAACCATTAAAAACTCCAGAGCCGATCAATCTCACCCAACACGCAATAGTCAACACTTTCAATAAAACAGCAAACCCTAATCAAACGTAATAATCCAACAATGCAACAGGCGATAAAAGAAATATTAAGATAAGACATAATAGAAGCTCCGAATCACCGGTAGCAAATAAATAAATAGAAATTACCATGGAGGAATTGGGTGCAATGGATGGATCGGAATGGATACCATTATTGCCGTCCTGATTTCCGTAATCCTCGTGGGAACATAGAATATCATCTGAGTCGAAATCGAACGATTTTGAACCCGAATTTGGGGCGCGTCCAGCAGAACCCGATGCCATAGCTACTAGGGTTTGCTGAGAGAAAATATATGGAGAGCGAGAGGCAGAGGGAGAGGGAGAGAGAAAAGTATGGCTTGCTTAGCTTGTGAGCAATTGAAAACAATACTATTATATTGTCCAAAGTTGGTCCATTTTTTTCAAGAAAGTAAGGTTTTAAAAGTATTGGTTTAGCACCTAGCGTTTATATATTGTAAACAAAATATTTTGATTAATAATTTTTTCACTAAAAAATTGACATGCCATGTTAGAGTTCGACCGAGTGTCTGCTTGCTATATATATACTTAAGAAGATGTTATCTTTCTACTCTTGATTTTATTAATCTGAAATTTGAAATTCATAATGTTTTAATTACAATATCTAAACGCTGAGTATTTAATGCTGATCTTAAATGTTTCAAAGAAATGTTGATACATTTTTCTAATAAAAATGAAAAACGTTGGTATAATCAGAGTATGTCTTCAACAATGTTATTAAAAGTGATGGAATTGTTAAGTAGAAATGGAGGGTCATACAAAATCACAATATGCCACCGATTACCGAACACACAACACAAAAGGGTTAGGAAACCAAATGTGGAAATCAGATTAAGACAAAAATACTAGTGGTTTACTAAATACATGCATGAATCTAGATCCCATAAATTATTAAGGTTAAGAAAATTTCTATCTTCCGAGTTGAGAAGGGACACAAGAAAAAAAGGTTTATCGCCGGAAAATCATAATTTTTCACACATATAGAATTTCAACAATTTTTTAAATCCATTAAAAACGACCTTTTAATATGAATTTATTTGACCTCTTCCCTTTAAGACGTGATACCAAAATGTTTTTTTCATATTTAGAGGTGAGTATTGGATTATTTCAATCAATTTGGTCATTGGATACAAAGATGAACAACATCTGTGTGTGTTGAGTAGAAGTTGTTCTTCAGTTTTTTGATTTAGATAAATAAAAAAACGTCGTTCAGAGCATTGAAGTAGAAATTCATTTTAATCCACCTCAAACCAAAACAACATTTTTTTGTCCGGGTTGGCACAGCCATATCTCATCTCCAACTGCCAATTATCATTTTAGACACCAGTTAAATTTGTCACAAATATAATTTATTGGACCTAAATATTATATTAATCAATGAAGAATAAAACTATCATAATATCATATTATCATATTAAAATAGTGCAGGTCCCCTTAATTATTGGAGTGGCTGACAAAATAGTTTTGAATGACACCAATGAATTACAAGTTCGATCAATCACATGAGATTTTCACATCTCTTGTGTTGTTTAAGAATTGTTACAGAAGAGCAACATTTACCTTGGAGGGCACTCTTATGTTCTCCTCGTCATCCAAATACAAGATTAATGGGGAGAGTGTTAACCATGATTCATCAAATTAAATTCTCAATTCTCACATATTTCATTCTAACTACACCTTTCCACTTTGGAACATGTCTCGAAATCACACATCAAATCTCATATATAGCAACCCCTTGTCAATATCCAATCGCCAAACAAAACGGTTTACAAGGCTCAACTAACTGAAATCACACATCAAATCTCATATATAGCAACCCCTTGTCAATATCCAATCGCCAAACAAAACGGTTTACAAGGCTCAACTAACTGATGTGCATTAGAATTAGTTATTGTAGTTTTGTGTGTCTCTACATATGCAGGTGCAGAAGGAACATTACCAAAGTTGCCACCTTCTCATTCTCCGACTCCAGCCAGCCAAGCGAGCAGCAGTGACGGTACCTCAGCCAAAAATGGACAAGGACTACCTGATATTATCTTGAAAGCACCGTGCAATTGAGAATTGTGTCTCACAAAGTTACCTGCAAACCAGCAAACATCTGTGTGTGTGAGTAGAAGTTATCTTAAAAACAGCAAAACAGCAAACAAGAAACGTAGAAAAGAAAATAGTCAACATTCATACTTAAAAATGTAAAATGAAAGAGATCCCCCAGAGAGGATGCAGCACAAGTGAACCCATATACAATGGCCATAAAAATGCAATTGAGTAAAAAAACAAATCAATCTTCAGAAGTTAGTATTAATTTATATATTCATCTTGTCAAAGTATACCTAAACAATTTTAAGTTCTTAATTGATTTCCTCAAGAAATGACATCTATTTTTAATAAATTCCACCACAAAACTTCCCACCAAAAGCATCCAAAATAAGTACAAACATTCATTCACTCTAACAAATATATTTCGTGATTGATATCTACCCAGTATCATGCATCATATAAAAGATATGGAGTTGAGATTATGAAACTAATCCAATTATTTGAAAAATAAAAAATAACAAACTATTACCCATAAGTGCTTCAAAGCCCAACACTTGTATTGCATGTAAATCCGTCAATGATATACACTCACGTCACATGAGATGAATAGATGAGGGACCAGTGAAAGCTGCAACTTTCTGAGCACGATGAGCCTCAGACTTATAAACCTCTTTGGTTTCCTTTTTCAATTGTCGTGCCTCACGTCGTTCTAATTTCACAGCAGACTGCGAAAAAATAGTTCCATGTTTCAATGATGATATATTAAGCATAGAAAATGGGAGAAGGGAAGAGAAGGCATGGTTGAAGGGAAAAGGCAAGAGGATAAATGATATGGTTCAGTTATAAAATAAATTAATATTACTGTATAACAACCAGAAAATATGTAAAGAACCATAATAAACAGAGCACTTCATTACCTTCCTCTCTTTCTTTTCCTCCTTCGACTCTTGAGCCCGTGGCTTCTTTTTTAGTAGCTCACTTTTCTTATTGTTCACATCTTTCTCATCTTTTGTCTTCTCTTCAACTCTTTTTCTGTTAGAAGGCAAAAAGTCTACAGGAAGTCTCTCTCTCCCTTTAAGTGTTATCACTTGGTTGGTACCAGTAGAAGATCCAGATAATGCCTCAGCCATCTTCTTCTTCCTCCTCGCTTCTGGAGCTCCTATTTTACCAGGATGATTATCAAGTGTTGAATAAGTAGTTACGATGGTCTCACAATCCCAAACTTCTAATTCATCGCTGCTTTCTTCAACCAACACTACTTCTTGATCATCTTGATCATCAAACTTTTCGGCATATTCTCGGCATCGGCGAATTACTTCAGCAGTTAATTCTGGGGGTTCATCATCAACTACTTCATTGTTAAGATGCAAGACAGTCGACGGATGATCCTTGAAAGCAGTTTTCAGCTTTTCTGTAAGGGACTCTTGGCAATCTTCCTCATCCATGTAACCCATAAGTTCTTCTTCGTTGTCAGAACCATATTCATTGAGCTCAAGCTACATTAAATTGTTTTCAAGTGAGGCAGTAAGCATATTCCTATAATAAAAAGAAAAATAGATACCCAAACAAAAAATAAATATGAAATCAAAGACTTACCAAGTCAAACTGCTCATCAAGTGGACGACGAACTCTAGGCTTCTCAATACCTAAGCATGAGGAAGACCTATTCTCAATTGAGCCAGATACAACTGAGTCCTGAACCCCTACGTGGTCACAACTTGAGCCTGCTGCAAAACTCAACTTCTCATCAAGTTCTTCACCAATAAACTTCTTACCAAGCTCTTCACCAATAAACTTCTCATCAACTTCTTGACCAACATGTCCTTCGAAAAGATTTGCTTTGACAATAAAATCCTCTTCCAAGTCCTCAACATCAGACCCAAAGTCCGATGAGTTACGGTCATCCAGCAATGCTGCAATTTCAGGATCAAGTGCTTTATTTAATCTCACATCAATAGTCTTTGATGCCACACTGTATATAGATTTCTCAACGGCATCATTCAGATTGGATACCTCAACCCTTGAAGCATCATAGGCCTACCACGTGGAAAATTCAAGTATTAATTGGAATTGAACCATAAGCAAGAACAACTTCAAAATTATTACAATTCAATAGCATCAATATAAACAATAAAGTGCTAATATTCTAGATCGACTTCACCACAACTAGCTAAGTATTAATTGTTACAAACCACAAATCTTTCAGTTAGAAAACACTTCAATTTCTATATTTCAGATTGAACTTGGAGAAGGATCAATTCAGCAGACCTTAACATCTTGAGGAAGCTTATGGACATCAGCTTTGGGATTATCAAAATATGTTGATCCGCCACCTGTGTTCTTGATCTCCCGCAGATGGCTCAAATAATTGTACCCATCATCTGGAAACCCTAGCTCCAGAATCTCCCTTCGTATATGATCAGGCAAAGCCGTAGTTTTAGAATTATGGTCGACCACATCTCCATAGCCCTCATCATCATAATCATCAGGGGCATCAGCATAAATCGAGTCAGGATCAGCAGACATGTCACCATCACTCAGCCTGCCTTCCATTGAGGTAGGTATATACTCATTGTTGTCTACACGGACAAAAACCCGATCACCTGATGGGTCGGATGAGTAATTCGGATCAGACGTGTCCCTGGCCATGAGCTGGAAAGTGGCTGATTTCTTCTTATCAAAGAATTTCTTCTTCCCCATTCTTTCAGGTATCCCTTATGTACCTTGAAAGTAGAAAAGATAAAAGATAAAAGGAAAAAGAAAGGTTTTTTTAATCAGAAACTTAGAGAAACACATAACTGCAAGGCAAATATAACTTCGCATGACAAGCCTTATCATCGCTATCGTCCAGTTCTTACAAACTGAACCATTTTTCAGTTCCTATATATTAAACTTAGAGAAACAGAGATTGATGAATCTGTCATTTTTCAAGAAAAAACAAGAGATTATTACACAAATGGTAAATGCAATCATTCAAAATTCGATATTAATAACTTATGTTAAAAAAACCGAAATTAAAAGCATACAAAGCAAAAACACCGAAATTAAAAGCATAAAAAGCAAAAACAACGCACTCAAGAAGCTACATGAAGATGGAAATTATTCGGCTTTTACCGTGAATTAAGGATTAAGAGAACTGTGGGAGGACTCAGAAGCAGTCGGCTAGGGTTTATGTTCAGAGGTTCTAGTTCTCTACTTTTCTGATTTTGATTTTCTATTTTTCTACTTTTCTATTTTTTGAACTGATTTTAATATTTTATTTTACCCAGATTTTAATAATTCATTTTGCCACACCGCGACAGATTACCGTAATTTATCGGAGGCCCAAGCGCTCTGACCTCAGTCTCTCGCCCTTATCAAGTAACTTTATTTTATTTTATTTTCCTTCTTCTGCTTTCCAAATTGAATTTCGGGGGAATTTAATCTAGAATAAAGATTTAAATCATAAATTGATCAAATTATGACTGAATGTTAATAAGGTATAATCTTGTATCCAACTAATTTAAAGTAAATCACAGATGATAAATCAAATTAAAAAAATTAAATAGACAGGGGTGGTCTCCTGTGCCCGCGAGCGCATAATGAGACCATCCCTAATTAATATTAAATTAATCTTTAATTAAAATTAGTTAATTTAATAAAACTTAATTATAAATTAATAAATCATATTTTATGAATTAATAAATAATAATTTTGAATTAATAAATTCTAATCCTGAATTAATAAATCTTAACTTTAAATTAATAAACTCTAATTATAAATTAATAAACTATAATCGTGAATTAATAAACCCTAATTGAAATTAATAAACACTAATTTTAAATTAATAAACCCTACTTGGAATTAATAAATCCAAATTTTGAATAATAAATTCTAATTTAAATTAATAAACCCTAATTTAAACAAAAAAACAAGGATGAGCTCACGTGAGGCGGATCTCACCCAAGTTTTTGTCATAGACTAAAACTTAACCATAAATCAAAACCAAACTTATATAAACAAGTCAACATCACCACATACTTGCTGGATTTCAAACTTGGAAGTTATTGAGCTTTAATGGGTATGAAGTTATTGAGTTGGCCCAACACAAGAAGGCCCATTGGGTCAACTATAGTAATTTCCGCTGATCATATTTAAAATATCATGGGCTACATATTCCTTAGCCCAAACATGCTATGCACAGGCCCGTTAGGTCCAATAGGTCCAAATTTGTAGTTCTCGTTTCTTTTTCCGATAAAAGTGATTATAAAAGGTACGTGTTATTTAATAATTGTATTAAATTCGTGAAAATTAGTGTGACTCGCTTGTGTAATTTGCAGGCTATTACATATGATCATTGATTTTATATGCAATGCCTAAATATAAAACCAGTAGATTTCCCATAAACACCAAAATGTTGGTTTCTTTTTTATGCGATAACAGAAGAAGAAATAGATAATGATGCCAGCTCATATTTTCGCAAAATTGCATATGAAAGTTCTAAAAGATACATAAAATAGGGGAAATATCACTTTCAATTTCAAATTATTTTGATACCATTAATTGTATTATTAAAGATTTTTTTTAAAAATCTTGAATTATCGATTTTATATTAATTGTGTCAATGTCTATTTTTTACTTTGAAAGTTGACATGGCTTGCTGCATTGTTATGATGTATTTAACAATTGGGTCACGTCGTTTTTGCCATGTAAGTTTTAAAATAATATTGTTATAATACACTATAGTATTCTGACGAACCATATCAATTTTTTTTGGATCTCAAAAATGGAGTGAGGCTGATACAACATCAATAATTCATAGTTTCAAAAAATATCTTCCCTAGTTCAAGATATGATTAATAGTATCAAAATAGCTTGAGGTTTAAAATGATTTTTACACGATGAAATAACAAGCTTGATATCTGATCCACTTTTATTTTAGGATAGCTTGAATCGTCAAAGATCAATTAGAAATATTAATCGACAAAAACGTTGAAGTACGTACGATTTTGTATAGCGAAAAGCGTAAATAATATTATCGTATTGTCTAGAGACAAGTGACTTAATTAATGTTTCTTATGTAGCTTAATGACTTTGCATGTTTTTTAAACATAGGGTTGACTAAAATGAAAATGCTCTATAATTAGATATAGCCATGTCAGAAAATTTATAAACAGGAAAATAAAGCATATACATTTTGCCTTTTTTTTTTTTATTCTTAAGTGGTGTGTTGGATATTTATATGGATAAATATGTTATGTTTGAGTCCATCTAAACGCTCATAAAAATCTTAGCCACTTAGATCTAATTTATCTCTAGATAGCTATTTGCAAATACACTATTTTAAGTTTAGCTAGTTATATCTAATTTATGTCCTTATAACTATATTCAAATATACTATGCTATATAATTATGTAATTGTCCGGTTATGTCTAATTACTGCTTGTCTTCCACTCAATTCCCACTTAAATACTTCTTCTGATCCTAAATTTCCTTCACAATTTTTATTTTTATTTTAGTTTCCAAATTTATTCATATTTTATTTATGAAACTATCTCATAAAATATTATCTATTTATTATTTTTAACTAACACCTTCATTTATATTTTTTACTACGATTCACTATTATTTTTAATTCTTATTCTAAACAATATCATTTATTTATGTTTTTTACAATCCATAATCCACTATTACTTAATTTAATAATATTAATATGAAATTTTTATTCCCTTCACTCACGATACATTTAATAACTAAACAATTAAAAAATATGACATTCGGAAAATGGGGTTGGAAATCCAACGGTTAGCTAAACTAACAACTGTGATAAACTCAAAATATCAAGGGTTGACGATAACAGCAGTTTATCTCGTTTGGAGCCTTTAACACGTGGTTCAACCGATCACCACTGCCCCAAACATCAAATTCCCACAACAAAATTTCAAGACCATGGCATAAACCAATGGATTTCAACAAGCCCAACTCCCTCGGAATTCACACATTTTTCTCTGGTCAGCCATGAATGCCAGGGGTCTACTCATTTCTCTGAACTTCGCTCCCAAGACCCACCTCCTCAAAACCAACTGGAAATCCACTCTCCACTCCAAGTCTCGCCCCGCACCTTTCCAGTTATGCCCCTGCCAGAGTTCCCATTTCCGCCGTGGTTACGACGGGAACGGCTTCATTTGGAGGATAAGACTGGGAAGAAGAGTGCGGGCGGATGTGAAGTCGGAGCAGTACGATATAGCGGAGTCGGCGCCGGACTCGGTTCGTCTCGACCAAGCTCTTCCGACGGATGACGACGGCCGCGTGGACGCCGCCGCCCTTCCCTGGTGGAAAGAGTTTCCCAAGCGATGGGTGATTGTGCTCCTCTGCTTCTCGGCTTTCCTACTCTGCAATATGGATAGAGTAATTTCTGTCGCTTCTCTACTCAATTTTTTTGCTAAATCGTAATTTCAGTGCATGGTTTCTGCCTATTGGCAAGATTGTATCTTTTTATACCAATCAATAGCTAAATTAATACAACGATTTTCTTTGTGGATCTCCTTAATCAACAAAAAGGTGTTCTTGTTTTCGCTCCAAGTGTTTGTGTATTTTGTTTTCAAATATACCTAAACATAAACTTATGTTGGTGATATGAGATTAGGAGATGCAATTTTAGATTCGGTTTGAGTAATATGATTCATGTCTTTCTGTTTATGAGGGATATGTTTTAATACATCATTTATGATTTAGAGATTCATGAATTGAGGTACCTGGCCAGGCTGGCCTTCTAGGCTACCTTTTTATTTCTTATGATTCTGGAAAATTTTTGTTGCAAAATGTAAGCAAATATTAATTTTCAGGTAAACATGAGCATTGCAATACTTCCAATGGCATCAGAGTACCATTGGAGTCCGACAACCGTTGGTTTGATTCAATCCTCTTTTTTCTGGGGTTACCTTCTCACTCAGGTATGCAGACTATCTTACTTGTTTTGTGGCGAAGTCATTTGTTTTCATCTGCATCTGCATCTTATAGTTTACTGGTAAAGCATTGAGCTTGAATTGTTTAATCTGAGGCCTCAATTCTTAGTTTGTCTATTATTTTCACCTGCTAAACATGCTTCTGATCTTTGATGATTAGATAGTACTAGGATGCTCAGTCTGAGTTGGAACTTGTTTTGACTTACGTAGTGCCCCTTTTTATCCACTATATGTGCACTTGATATCTCATAGATTTGTTAATGACATGAATATCAGATTGCAGGAGGTATATGGGCGGACACCGTTGGTGGAAAATTTGTTTTAGGATTTGGTGTAGTTTGGTGGTCAGTAGCAACAATACTCACCCCAGTTGCAGCCAAACTTGGTTTGCCTTTTCTACTTGTCGTTCGTGCTTTCATGGGTATCGGAGAGGTTAGTGACATACTTGATAGACATCTCTTACACAAATTGTTTCTTCTTGCGATACAAATATTCCCTTATCTTGTAATGCTATATCGTGAATTATTTTTGTCTCTGGAGTAAGCTAGATCACTTTCTTGCAGGGTGTTGCAATGCCGGCTATGAATACTATACTATCAAAATGGGTTCCTGTATCTGAGAGAAGTAGGTCGTTGGCGTTGGTTTACAGTGGGATGTATCTTGGATCCGTCACCGGTCTGGCTTTTTCACCAATGTTGATCCATAAGTTTGGCTGGCCATCTGTCTTTTATTCATTTGGTTCTCTAGGCACAGTTTGGCTAGCTTTGTGGGTTAACAAGGTAAGTTCTCGGCTAGTACGAAACCTCTTCAGACATTGGCATGTTCTAGCCGAATTTAATATTATGACTCTTCCAGCTTTCGACTAGTTAATACCGTTCTTGATGAGGATTGCATAATGCAGGCTTACAGTTCACCTGCAGATGATCCTCAACTGCTGCCTGCAGAAAAGAAGCTCATCGTTAGCAACTGTATATCGAAGCAACCAGCTAAATCGATACCATGGAAATTAATTTTATCGAAACCACCTGTGTGGGCCCTGATAGTATCTCATTTCTGTCACAATTGGGGAACATTTATCCTTCTTACCTGGATGCCAACATATTATCACCAGGTATATTCAAGTTTTACTCTGTGAGATCAATCCTGAAATGATCCGGGATTATTTTGATTTATTACACCAGTTACACATAAATGTTGATATATGAAGACAGCAGAGTTACCTAAGTTCAATTTATGTTGTCAATTTCTTTTGTAGGTGTTGAAGTTTAATCTCACCGAGTCGGGGCTTTTTTCTGTCTTTCCATGGCTTACTATGGCGTTTTCTGCCAATTTGGGTGGTTGGATTGCAGATACTCTAGTAAGCAGAGGTGTATCTGTCACTTTGGTTAGAAAGGTACATGCTCTTTTACTTTTGTCTATAGTTATAGGAATGCATGTCAAAGTAGTGAATGTAGCTAGTATAATGTAACGTTCAACTAAGTTCTAGTAGATCAAGTCAAATTTTAAATAATGCATCAGAAAGATTGGAACTTCTGATCAATTCTGTGATGTAAGTAAAACTGTGTAGCAATATAGTTTTTGATCTTTAAATAATGCCATCTTGTTCATCTTTAGCATATCCAGAATCAGATCGCGCTCTTTCAAACTAAATGACATGTTGAGTGAATTTAGTGTTTGGATCAACTGTTTTATTATATATTATGTAGAGACAATGTTTCCAACAATGTACTCTAGGAATAGTTCTCCTTTAATCGGCGTATGAGGAGCAATAGTAAATAAGGAAGGAAAATACAAGCCTAAAGTTTGTTAAATAGATAATATTACTGCTATTTATTTTCTGTGTAAGCTTTATGTAATGATATATTTTCTGTGTAAGCTTTATATAATGCTATAGATCCAAACGTGTTAACCTTCACCATGGTTGATGTCGGGATACAAGGTTACACCAACCAGCTACTTATTTTGAGTCTTTTGGCTTTTTTGCCATTTACATGCTTCCTATAAAATTTATTCTTGAATTTGATCTATGAACTTGCAAGATTACTTAAGTATTAAATCATCAGTAACCCATCTCTCTAGTTAGAAACTTAGGGGCAGATATAGTGCTGCATCTTGAAAATAGTAAATTTGATGTGCTCGGATATATAATGCATGTGATGCACATATCGGCAATCGCACCACCTAATTTGATAAACACGGGTTTCCTAATTTCATTGTTCGCATTGTTTTTGGTCTTGTGCAGATGATGCAGACGGTTGGATTTTTAGGCCCAGCTTTTTTCTTAACTCAGTTGAGCCATATTGATTCCCCTGCAATGGCAGTTTTGTGTATGGCTTGCAGCCAGGTTTGTTACTATGCTATTTAAAAATTATAAAATCATAAATAAAAGTTTGCAAATTTAATGCAATTATTTCTTCAAAGATAAGTAATCCCATTATTTTATGAAACTGCTTCCCGTCCTTTTAATTTACACATACTGCACTAGTTATGTCAAAGGAAAACTTTTGGTTTTCAATTTAGTCTCACTAATTTTCTCTCTTCTGTGAAGCCCTGGATCCAGAAAGTGTGCCCTTGCATATCTGCTGTTCCAATTGTTTAATTTGTTCATCATTTCCTTAAGTAATTCATTTGCAGGGAACCGATGCCTTTTCACAATCAGGATTGTATTCAAATCATCAAGATATTGCTCCTCGATATTCAGTACGTATATTCTCCTAATCTCCCTGTTTTTGTGAATCCCTACTTGAGTGAAGGTATATAGTTACACAATCATTGAATATTCAATTATTAATGAATAAGCTCAAAAGGTCATAATCAAGAATTAAAGTGGTAGGTGCTATATTGAAGCGATAAACTAACTGGCAATTTGTGATCACGTAGATATTACTATGCTCGTCACTTTTTCCGTTTGGCATCATGGTTGTGTCGAACCGATACTCTTTTGCTATAACTACGTAAAATTGTATGATTGATCTCTAATAAAATCTTTGCAGGGTGTATTGCTTGGTCTATCTAATACTGCTGGAGTGCTGGCTGGAGTTTTTGGAACCGCTACAACTGGTTATATCTTGCAACACGGTGTGTCCTTTGAAATTACTGATGTGATATATATGATGAAACACTACTTAAGCTCAGAAATCATCTCATTCTAGACTTGGAAAATTTTCCAATATTCCATAAGTGGATTGGATTGTCTTTCTGAATTTGTTAATAAACTCGTTTGCTGAACATAAGCCAACTAAATCCTCTAAAATTGGTTCCTTAAGTGCTCGACTGCTTGTTCGTTAGTTTAAGCAGCCATATTTTCTGTTATTTCAGGTTCTTGGGATAATGTGTTCGAAGTATCTGTGGGGCTCTACTTAGTCGGGACCGTGGTCTGGAATCTTTTCTCGACTGGCGAGAAGATCATAGATTGAGTCTGGACTTGGAACAAGAACCCTGAAACACAGAGCTTCTTCACACAGAATACAACTGGAGAATGTAGTTCTGCTGCAAACAAAACCCATTTATAGGCTCATTTTTTGTGCAGAACGATTTTTCGTGAATAGAATGACGGCAACTCATGCATCGTGTTGGAGCTGTGGGAATCCTGGAGGCGACGGGAAGCAGGGAATCGTGAAATGAAGGTACACGCCCTTGATGTACATATGTATAATGTACACGAATTAATTGATGATATGTGATTGGGAAGGCTTCACTGTTTATGATGCTAGATCAGTTGATTCAGTATATTGTGCAGTCGTACATCTTCTCTGCTCTTATTGGTAATCACCAAATTTATTCCAAGTAATTGCCGACTTTCTCTAAGTTAGATTGACGTCGCTGTGGATCTTTAAAATGTAAAATGGTGACAAATTTAAGTCCAGCAAAGTATGAAAAGGGTAGCACAAAAGTTTGCCGTCATGCGGCTCATGCCAGTAAAATGCAAACCTAAGAGAATTACTGGAGAGCGGATATGTTTTTTTTTATTAATAAAAAAAGGGGAGCTCGGAGCGGTTACTCATTTTGGTTACAAACATCCAATCCCTAAATCCCACCTTTAGGGCTTTCTGTAGCAGTCAGACTTTTCTGTCTCAATGTTTTCTTTGTCTAACTATTAAATCATTATTTTAATAATATATATTATAAAAATAAAATTTAATTAAAATATAATGAATTTTAGTTAACAGTATTATCAAAAAATAAAGTTTGAAAATATATACTTATGGAATTATCAACCCTAAAAGTGAATCATTAACTCAAAATTTGCAATTAAATGCTAAAAATAATTTTAAATCTATCATGATAGGCATTACTTTTTTTGACATATAAGCCATAATTAATTATTAAATCAAACAAAATTCAGAAATTTATTTTAAAGAAATATATAAAGAAAACTCTTAATGGTACATGATAGGACAAAAAAAGTGTGATAAATAGAAGATCATAAGTGTTTTTTATTGGGTAATTTTGATTTTTGACCATGTTTTATACTTATCGGTTATTGAGTAAGCTAGTGTTAATATTGAAAAATATTTATTTCGTTTAATGAAAAATAAATGTTTACCAACCAACTTTAGAATATATATAAATCATATATACTTTTAAGGGTGAATAAGATTGATATGATAGTGTAGGAAGTGATATTCGGATTATATAGTTTTGTGTTTGGATTGATTGATTGTGATATATGATAAAGTTAAGGATTAAAACTAAAATGTAGCATAATACCAAAATTACTCTTTTAATTCACTATTCTTCAATTTACAACCACATAAGAGCTTAATAACATTTATTATTACTTATAGACTGGCATATATATATATATATATATATATATTTTATATATTAAAGATTATGCTAATCAAATATTATCCTAATTAAATTCTATATAATCGAACTCACAATTTGTAGTAAAATTAATTAATTAATCTAAAAGCTTAAAAATAATAAAACATCTCCCCAATTCTAATTAATTTACAAATCCATTTTAAAAATTAAATAAATTATGGGCTATATAAATATAAAATAAAATTATGGTCCCAAAGAAATAAAAAAAGAATAATACCAAAAAAAAAAAAAACATTAGACCACTTCTTCCATTTCTACCTTTATACATCTCACTATTCCACCTCCCCCTCTTTATTCTCCCTCTCTCAACCCTAATCAGGAGCTCTCCCACGTCTCTTATATCGCCTCTGCTTCTATCCTCCGTCTAGGGATGTCAATGGGTGTATTTTACCCGGATTAATCCGGATCCATTCAAAATCCATTAAATTTTAAAGTAACGGTTCTGGTTCTGGTTCCAGACCCGATTTAGACCCGGACCGTTTAGATCCATAGTTTGATGGTCCGGTTCGGATCTGGTTCTGGTTCCAGAAACAGAACCAATACTTATTTATTGGTTCTAATCCGAATAAAACCAGTCTATTGACAAACCTAAGTTTAAATAGGCTTGTCAATGAGCTAGTTTTATCTATATCGATTCAAAATCACTCATAACACATTAAATTATAAAGCAACGGTTTCGGTTTTAATTTTGGTTCTTGTATGGTTCTGGTTCCAGACCCATTAAGATCCGGACCGCTTAAGACCCATAGTTAATAGTCCGGGTCCGGTCCGGATCCAGTGTCTAATGAGTAGGTTCCAGAACCAGAATCATTACTTATTTATTGGTTCTGGTTCGGGTAAAACCCACTCATTGACATCCCTACCTCCGTCATCACTGTCGCCGGCGCCGCACTTGTCCCTCATCTCCATTTCTCTCTTATCACTATGGGCATAAACTATAACTGCTCCACTTCTTTCCTTCTCAGCCATAGCAGCAGCGATGTTGCCACCACCACTACGTCGCTGCCACCTCGGCCAACCACAACAACGAACGACGTCGCGACTCCTCTCTCTCGCTCCCTGATCCTCTTTCTCTTGAATCATTTCCCTCTCCGACTCTCGCTCTCTCTCTCTCTCTCTCATTAAAACACATAAATCCTCTTTTCTTCCTCACAAATTTGGCTAGCAGTCGCCGTTATCCTCATTTCCTTCTGGCGAACATCAACAACAATCAGGCCGCCACTGTCGCTGTCATCTCCTCTATTTTGCTTCCCAACAACAGCATTCCTTGCGCCCAAACCTTCCTTTCTTACCCTTAATGTCAATTACATGGCTGGTTTTATCTCCATCACCACCGCCGCCAGCCCCACCACTGCCGTCAATTCTCCCGTCCCCTCTGTTACGTTTTCGATTTCTCGCCGTCAAACCAATTTTTTTTAATAAGGGCATTGTTGTAATTTTTACTTTAAATTGAAGAGTGATTAAATAATCATACCAATTTTGGGATGATTAATTATAATGTAAATGGATGATAAAAATGTAGTCCAGATAATTTATTATGGGTCGGATCAATCAAACCATAACTAAGCATTATAATATTATCAATCGTGCACAATCACTCAAAGCAAACACCCTCATAATATGGACTCCCCAAATTGCCTTTGATGAAATAAAAATTAAAAAGATAATTCAAACCCTAATCCCAACTTACCTTCTCTCCCCGGCCTCTACTATTCCCCACTCGGCCATCATCGTCACGATTCTTCTCACCGTGCAGCGCTTTGACCTCGCTCGTGCAACCTTGTTCCTGCTCTCGTAGCTCACTATCGTATATGATATAATAACAATAACAATAATAATAATAATAACAATAACAATAGCAACGATAACCTTTCCTTTTGTGCAGATTAATTAATCGTCACCCTCATGCTTGTCGATTTGTGCAAAAATGTTGGAAGGTCACTACTTCCGTCATTGTGCGATCATTGTTTCTCTTGCGACTGCACAGTGCACGATAATCCGTTCAATATCTTAGTGCCATCGTATTTGAAATTGTAGTTAAATATATTTTAAAATATTAGTGCGGCCAAATAAAGTATATAACATATGCCAGTAAATATTGGAATTTCTCAATTTGGTTTGGTTCAATTTGAACGATTTACCTATAAATGGGTAAATTTTGACTATAAATAGAAAACGCATCCTAAATGAAATAAAATTAATATGGTTTTGTTTGTTTTGTATTTTCTTTTAAAGTTTAGAATGTATGATTCGTAAATAAATTAAATACAGCGAGCAACGTACTATATATTTCAAACAAAGTATTATTCAAGTACACTTTTCCAA
This sequence comes from Salvia rosmarinus, assembly GCA_036937905.1. Taxonomy (NCBI): domain Eukaryota; kingdom Viridiplantae; phylum Streptophyta; class Magnoliopsida; order Lamiales; family Lamiaceae; genus Salvia; species Salvia rosmarinus. The sequence goes on from CM072820.1 coordinate 62,431,221, forward strand.
TAAATGATGTATCGTTCATTCTAACACTTAAACGAACACATATCCATACAACAAACATAGTATACACCCAAACATATGTGAAACACTCAACAAACTTCAAACGACCACTTCGCCCCTCTCACCCCACCCTACGCAGACACGGCGGCATTCGGCGGCGGCTCCAGCTCCCGCGGCTTCAAGTACACCCTCAGCCCATTCCTCATGAACAGAGTCAACGACATCTTCTGCTCCACCCGGTGCCCCGGCACCAGCGTCAGCCGGTACCGGAGCAGCACCGCCGCCGCGACCGCCTTCATCTGCAAGTACGCCAAGTCCTTCCCCAAGCACGTCCGCGGCCCGCCGTTAAACGCCACGAACCGGTACCCCTCCTTCGGCGGCTCGAACCTATCCCCGGCCGCCGACAACCACCTATCCGGCCTAAACTCCATGCAGTCCTCCCCCCAAATACTCTTCATCCTCCCAATAGAATATATCGAATACGTCACCGTCGACCCCGCCGGCACTACGCTCCCGTCAGGCAGAACGTCGTCGGCGACGACGTATTTGAAATCCTCAGGCACCGATGGATACAACCGCAGCGTCTCCGCCAGCGCCGACTTCAGATACACCAGTCTATCAGCCTCGTCGAATGTCAATGGTTCTTCAATCCATTTCCCCACATCACCGCCGCGGCTCTCGGCCAAGACTGCGGAGATCTCCTCCACGATCTTCGCCTCAACCTGCGGCGTGTTCATCACCAGCCAGAAGAACCAGCTCAGCGCCACCGATGACGTGTCCCTTCCCGCCAAAACGAAGTTGAGCGCGATCCGCTTCAGCACCGAGCTAGGAAAAGGATTTCCGTCAACGTCCCTCTTCTTCATGAACCTCGACAGCAGATCGTCGGACGGCGCCTCCTTGCGTGCATCCAACGCGCCGGTCATGTAATTTTCCACCACCTGCAGACTCTTCCTCAGCCTCTTTTCTGCTCCGACGTCAAAAAAGTTCTTCACCCTCCACAGAAAACCGGGGTACAATAGGCGCTGCAGCGTCGCCTCCGTCGCCGAATCGAACGCGACGGCGAACGGATTCTCCGTGAGTCCTGGAGACAGCGTCTCCGGGTCTTTACCGAAAGTGAGGCCGCAAATGTTGTCGAATGTGAGGCGGAGAAGCAAATCTTGCAGATCGACCGGGGTCCGCTCCAGAGCGGCTTTTTCTAAGATAACCCAGAGCCGGGTTCGGACCGTCCGGTTCACCCACCGATTCATGGCCTGGCGGAGGGTCCGGGTGGTGAACTCGAGGGCAGCGGTCTTGCGCTGTATCAACCACGTCTCGCCGTCGCTGTTAAAGATCCCCTGCCCGAGGAGGTCGTGGAAGGCGGTCTGCCACGTCGGCCCCTTTGGGTAGTTGTCGAACCGGGTTCGGAGGATGTGCTCGATGTTTTTCGGGTGACACGTCACGGTGTAGAAGCCTTGCTTTTTAGCGAGGAAAGGGATGGCGATGGTGCAGGTCTGGTACGTGGCGGCCGCGCCGGTGGTTTGGAGGTTGCCAGAGATCCAGTCATGGATCCTCCGCCGGTTCAGATAGAGGTAGGGGAGGCTGCCGACGAGCGGCCACACTGTTGGACCGGTGAGTTTCCGGGCGAGGAGGTAAAACCACAGGAGGTAGGCGGATGTGGCGGCTGCTAAGGTGAAGAAGAGTAGTACAGTTTCCATGAGTGGGTTTAGAGAGTTATTAGTGATGATAATTTGATAAAAGAGTATGAAACTATGAAGTTAATGTGGAAGGTGAGAAGGAGTATAGGTTATATATAGAAAGTGATGATAAAAGAGAGGATTTAGGAGAGAGTTGTTGGGAAAATTTTGGGGGATGAAGAAGAAGATTTGGGGTCGATATGTGTTTGGTTTGATAGTATCTTATTCTGAGGGATTTTCATTCCATACGAAACAGCCGTGTATTCACCATTTCACGCACTTTAGTTATTGAGATGAATGATAATTAATACAAGGCTTTTTTGAGAGGATAAATATAAATAGTACGATTAAGTTATTTTTCTTTGAAATTAATTGTATAAATAGCACAAGTTATTAGAGTTGGAATAACTCTATAGATTTATTTAATTTTGCCTTCATGTTTTTATATTATTTGTAATTTAGTAGGGAAGTTGGTTCATAATGAGAACCAAGTATAAAGGTTAATTGGAGGTGAAGTTATTGATCTTGCTAACCAAGTAAAAATTAGTGGGATGTTGATTTTTAGACGTAAGAAACTGCATCATCTGAAGTCGGTTGAGAGGATCTCAACGTGCTACAAATTCGTAAT